>OY757940.1:43936655-44009155 GCA_963585895.1 Sepioteuthis lessoniana | reverse complement strand
TCAAGGCAGAAATGAAAAAAAAAAACATTTTTTTTTCCGTGGCATTCAACATGCCTATGAGTTTTCCATTGGCCAAAGCACCTCTGAAATTCTTTTGTTAGAACATGAAGCTGTGCCATCATATTACTTTAAATAGCTTAAAATTTTACTCAGGCAATATATTTTCCGTTTAGAAATGACAAAAGTTACATGGAGCACAGAAGGTGTCACACTTATGCAAACTTGTGTTTCACCTAAAACTTAATTTAAAAAACATATTGAGAATGGCTCGATTTTTTTCTTTATCAAATTGTTACTGACTGATCAATAGTTGATGCCTGGATACTATAACCTTATAATTTGAAGGTTGTTCAATAAATAAGGTGAATTTTTAACAGTTGGCAACTGTAAGCACTATTTACAGTTGCACCTTTTTCAAGGAAATCAATAGTGATGGGTCCTTTCATGACTAAGAAAACTTCCAGAATTACCTTCTTTACTGACTGCTGTGCTCATAACTTTTTCTTTACAGGAGAGTTGGTGTATTTCCATTTCCATTTCATCAACTGTCTTTTCAACTTAGACTTTAGTGGTAAACCTATGTTTAGTCCATTTGTAAAAAAAATTTCTATTACTAAAATAAGCTTCTTTGTATACATTAGACATTTTTCTTTAAATTTCTCTTGGTTTGCATTTCTCAGCCATCAAATACTTGATGACAGATCTCTGTTCAACCTTGGAGCACTGCTTGATTTGCCATCATTTTGAATAGCCTTAAAACAAATGCTTTTAGAAGATCAAAATAATTTTTTACAATATACTATTTCAAACAATGCTAAATTTACACTTATGGAAAGAATATTTTTAAAAGATTTCCCTTATTTATTGAATGACCTTTGTATATATAATAGGTCTCTCTTCCCCTAATTTACTGAATGACCCTTAGGTATATAATAGGTCCCTTCTCAGTTTAAAAAATTCCCCTTATTTATTGAATGACCCATGTATGTATAAGCTGTTTAGTCTTTACACTTTTTGATAACAAGGACACCATTCACATCTAGATCAACATAAATGTATATACTTTACATTGATAGAACACACAAACACACACAATCTAAAACAAACAAAAAACAAAACATTATCACCCAATTAGACTATTTGCACAGACAAAAAACAAAATTAATCTACTTATATAATTCAATAAGTTGATCCAGCATAGGATTTAAAAGTTTATGGAAACCATTTATCAGAAACAAACAATGATCCTCATTTTTTCTGGATTTTTTCCCTCTTTATTAAAGACATTTTTTGTCTTCAATACATTTATATTCACCTAAATATTTTATCAGTCTCATCTCTATAAACATTGACTCAAAAGAAGAATTTGATCCTTTTTTAGTGGGTGGAGGTGGATAGAATTTAATGAGTTTGGTTTGGTTGCTTTGTTTAATGGCTTATCAACATTTGTGGGCTATTTAATGACAAAGGCATCCTTATAGAAGAACAGAAATGGTATTATTTAACCCATATTTAGGGAGATAAGAGGGTTCATGGCTTTCGCAAATCTTAAAGTGAGCAGTGTGACTGGAGGTTGAACTAATGTACAACAATATTGCAGTTCAGCATATTAGCCATGACGCCACGGAAACTCCCTGGAATTTTCAAGAGAAGAGGAAAAAAAGCATTCTATAACTTATAACTGAATTTGGTTAAATAATCAATGGAAAAAAATCATCAGATGTTGTTTGCCTAATTAAAAACATATCTTTCTCTACAAACTGTGTACTCATCTTATTAGTCTCGGTTCGGTTTCTTTGTTTAATGGCATATCAACCTTTGTAGGTTATTTAATGCCAAAGCCATTCTCCTAGAAGAACAGTAGTGGTACTATTTAACCCATAGTTGGGAGGATAAGGGGGTTCATACCTTTCCCAAGGGTATTTGCCCGAAAGTGAACGTAATAGTGCGACTGGAGTATGAACTCGCGTACTATGATTCCACAGTCCATCGCTTTAACCATTACACCACAAGGACACCCCCCTTATTAGTCTTGTTAAATGTACAATATATTAGTGTTTTCACAGTATGAGTCATCATCAGTTTATCATCATGAAACCAATACTCATCCTTCCTTCTGTTTTTATTTTTATTTTTTTCTTATTTTCTATCTAGAACTACTTGTGGAAAACAACGATTGTCCATTGTCACTTTTCCAGTCAGGTGGGATAATCTTGTTAAATGTACAATTTATATATTACTGTTCTTATGGTAGGAGTCTTTTCTAGTTTATTATCACTTATGTTATAAAAACGATAACCTTTTTTCGCTTTGACTGTTGATCTTCACTCTAGAACTTTTTAGGGAATAGTTTGATAACAATAGGTGTCCACTGCTACTTTTTCAGTGGAGTAGGAAACAGTTAGGGAGGACATTGAATTATTTTAAGGTGAGGTGTAAACTAAAAAAGGTTACAAACTACTGATCTATATTATTTATAAATATACTGTGTTACTCTAAATATCAGTTAAAACAAAAAATGTCTTCAAATCAAGGGGACCCCGCCAGAGAAAATAAGATTCATTGCTTGTTTCTGATTAATGGTTCCCATAAGCTGTTAATGCTTATACTGGGTCATCTTATTGATTCATATAAGTATAGTATATAAGCAAATTCTTTTAACTTCCTTATTTCCCCACATGTTCAAACTATACAAATTATTTCATTTTTTGAATAAAGCTCTATCGATCGTTATGATTCAAAGATTTTGTCTAGCATTATCTCAACTAGAATTTCATATAAAAAAATATAAATCCATACTCTTACATAAGTGTGTAAAAAGAAAAAAAAAACTCGTTTTACGCCGTTTTGTAAAGCCCTGCATCAAAAACGTTAATTGACGTATTATTTTAACTTTGTTTTATAGATGCTAAAAATCAAGGGAGATAACTACAATTAATAATAATTGATAGAGTAACGTCCCTTATATATTGCTCAGCTATGAATTTTCCCGTTCGAAGGCGACAAGTCTCTTTTGCGATGCGCTACATATAACGACAGCTTTTCTGGTGGTAACCAAATTAAATCACCGATTGAGACAGAAATTTTCGTCAGGTAGACTGACAATCGTAAACTGGACAGGAAATTGTCACGTTTGAACGGATTTCTTTGCATACTGATCACAGTTGAAATGTCCGGTGGCCTTAGGAACAAGACCCATGAAGTCGAAAGGCTATTTCAGAGAATTTTTCATGCAATTTTTAAGGGCAACGCATTTTTTCTTTTGTGAAATGGAATTGACTTACTTTCTATTAATATTGAGTCATTATTTGATGATAAACATTTTTGAGTTATAAATAAAAAGATTTTGTAAAGTAGGAAAACAGTTGAGTAATTTTGAATAAGTCCACAATAACTAAAAATCTGAATCAACCAAGAGATACTCAAATATTATTTGTTGATTAAACTTTAATCATAGATCAGAGTTTTTCATTTCATTGTGAATTCGTGTTTCTTATTTTAGATAAAATTTAATAATTCATAAAAGGTATGGTCTTCAAAACTTTTTCCTTTTACTCAAAATCATATTCAATATTTCATGTTTCGAAATTGTTTACAAAGAATATATATTTATTCTAAACCATGGCATATTTATTGTTTTCACACATTATAACTGTTAATAGAAGAGGTTATCAGCATAGGACATGGATACAACACACTGAGTTGAAGCCTTGGATGAGAATATTTTTGTTTCACTTCATCTTTGAGAAAGAAATGAATTTTCCTTCCTTTAGGTATAGGTAAATAGTAGAGTAAACTGGACTTTGTAGGTAAGTAAACTAATTTATGAGAAGAAAAAACTGTATTAAAAAAAAAAAGGGTTTTTGGGTTTTTTTTAACCATCCCATAAAAACTGACTTGTTACTGAAACCACAACACCATCCCTAATATAGTACAACAACAGTCTGTTACTCCTCCGAGTCAACAGGAATCTTTTATGTTATATCTATATTTTTTTAAATTGATATTCTATGCTTTCAAACTAGATTTTTGCAAAGTAGTTTTAGTTTAAAACAAGTTTTGTTGATTGTGTCAACCATCTAAGTAAAACCACAGTTGGTTGTTTGGGGTTTATGGCATATCAACCTTTGCAGGTTATTTAATGCCAAATCCATTTTTATACAAATAATCAGTTCTATTTCAAACAATTCAGTTTAGCATAAGTATAGTTTAAGTGTCAAAAATATTTCTATTGCAAGTTATTCAGTTTAGTCAAACAGTTCTAATTCAAACATTTAGTTCTATTTAACCCATAGACAGGACCCTATCAGGTGCTACAATTCAAAGCCAGAGTGGACCTGGGAGCAATGGCAATGAAGGGTGCTTCGCCTTCCCCAAAGCCCCAGCATCAGTGGAACCGTACCATCAGATGGCTTTGTGTCATATACAGGACACTCGTTGGGGGAGTCTTACTGCTCTGCAGAGGTGCAGTCTGTGTATTCTACAGCCCCAGATAACTGAGCAACCACAGTTGGTATCAGGTAATATATATATATAAATATATATAGTTGACTGAACATTAGACATTTTGGGCAGAAAGTACTTGGGAAATGACTAATCATAGAAGGTTTGTTAACCATTTCTCGCTGGATATCATAAGATCGATATGGCAACTCAAAAGGATTGACAAAAAAATGTCAATAATGTTCAATTACATATGTATCAATGAAAAAATGCTGCCCATATATATATATATATATATATATATATATATATATGCCAATGTTAGGATTAAAGCTTCTATAAGCCAATGTTGAGATTAGGTTATACATATATATACACTAATGTCAGAATCAGAATTATTTTCTACAGATTCTTTATTCACTGATTTTTTCTTTTACATAAGATTCCATAAATTAAATTCAACCATGTAATATATATATATATATATATATATATATATATTTGAAAATACACATGATCTATTTATACATACAAATATACACTGAGACAATAAGTACATTGAATTCCATCACATTTTTCAAATATATAAAAACACAAATGTACAAATCTCTACATCCATATTCACAAATGTATATGTATACACACATACAGCCATTTATTTCTGGACACGCATACACACAAAATAAATTTAAAAAGAAAAAAAAAGCATTCAAAATAATAATTTTTTTCATTTTAAATACTGAAAAGTAAAACAAAAGAATTAAATAAAAAGTTTTAAAAAATCATATACACACACATATTATATAAGAAAATACTGTCTACAAAATCATAAAAAATCAGAAAAACAAAAGCAGAAAATACACTGCAATATTCAAGTTATTTTAATCATTATTATTAGAAATATCAAATAGCAACAAAGGGGAAGATTTTTTGCTGGGTTAACAAAAAGGGAAGGGAAGGTTGTGAAATTGAAAAAAATCAAATAAGAAATAAAATAGATAATTTTTAAAATAGCAAAATATGTCGATGGGTAGATAGTGACCCCCACCCCCAACAAAACCCCCCAAATTTCTGATTTGATTTTTACTAAGTCTCGCATTATACAACTCAAAAGGAAATAAAGGTGTAAATATGAATTGGAAGAATGAGATGCAACAATCTTCCAATGGGAGAGGGCCTACCTGGTTTGAAAATCAATATTCAATATTTTTTTTCTTTACTTGCGCTTGGAGATGAACACCTGACACAGGTTAGAAATGTTCAAGGATTTTTTTCTTAAACTTATAAATAATGGGTCCTATCTAGATGATTTTTTAAAATTCTTATTTCTTCCTCTTTCTCTCTCAAATGCCAAAGCCATTTTCAAAACTCTTGCAAGAACAAAGCAATATTTGTTTTTCTGTTGCTCCAAATGTAAAACAATTAACATCTATTATAACAACTAGCAAGGGTATTCAGCAATGCCCAGGATTAAAAGTCAATAAGAGACAGAGTTTTAATGAGATATTTTAACCAAGAGTCGAGTTACAGAAATATGAACATGAATTTCAAACCAAGAAAAATCCTGATTAGTTTCTCAGCGTCTCTTATTTTATTTCTAGAGGTTAGAGAATTGCATTCATTATACATTTATATTTTTGTGTTGTTGTTTCTTCAGAGTTTATTCCTATCTAATACAAATAATTATATGGTTTAAAGTAATTATTTGTATTTAATAATAATCATTTGTTTTCACACAGCTAATAATAATCCTTATTAAACAAATATACCTTCATTCATTTGTTTGTTTACAGACAGTTAAATGGTCAAACAATTCAGTTTAGCATAAGTTTTATTTATACTCAGTTTAAATGTCAAAACTGTTCTATTTCAAACAATTCAGTATAGCATAATTATACAGTTTAGTTCTATTTGACCCATAGATATGACCCTATCAGGTGCTACCAATCTGGGCCAGAGTGAACCTGAGAGTGATGGCAATGAGGGGAAACTCGACATTCCCCAAAGCTCCAGCATTACTGGAGTCTCACCATCAGATGGTTTAGTGTCATACCAAGAACGCTCATTGGAGAAGTCTTACCCTTCTGCAAAGATGCAGTCGGTGTATTCAACAGCTCCAGCCAACTGGGCTACAAACATCTCTTCAAGTAACAATTCTTAATTTAAATAATTTACAGTCATAAAGTACCAAGTATTCCTGTTAAATATGAATAATTCTTAAATAGATCGATTAGACTCATGGATCAACTCCTCCCCAACAGGTGCTCCCACTCTGAGTAAATCAGAGAATAAAGGCAATGAAGGAGTACGCCACATTCCCCATAGCACCAGAACAAGAGCCTCACCATCAGATGCAGTTTCATGTCATATCCAGGAGAGATCTTATTTCCCTTCCTGCTCGCGCCTCCGCAGAGGTTAGGGTAGGCACATTCTAAGCTTTACCAACAGCATACGAAAAAGACACGAGTTAATAGATTTGATTTGAGCTTCTGCAAACCAATAATAATTCTTTGGTCAAGTTGTTATGTTTAACCAGGCTCCCAGGAAACAAAAGTGGGGTGTGTGATTTTGAATCTCACAGAGAATTTAATGTTTATTTCCTAGAGAATGACAACTAGAGTTGTGATAAGAAAAAAGGTGAAAGAAAATAGTAATCAAATTCAATAAAAATGTGTTGTAAAACAAAAATCGAATTGTATTACGTTGCAAAAAAAAAAAAAAAAAATGGCCTTGGCACTCTCTGATAGGGAAAGTAATAAAATCATGATAAGTTATCAATTTTTCATAGAATAATAGTTTTTGGTAAGATAATACTGCTACTTTTGAGGCCAGAAAGCAGCGTAATTCCTCTCAAAATGTACTGAAAAAAGCAGTTAAAAATCAACTGAAGCCAACAAAAGATCGAGACCAATGATGAAAAATTAGATACATGCAAATACAGGAAGCTGAAAGACAACAGTGACAGTTTGGAGACAATGCATTAAGATATACACTCATACACACACACACACACTATATATATATATATATATATATATATATATATATATATATGAAGAGAGAAGAGTAGTTATGGCAAACTCTAATCAAATCTTAAGATATAAGAGAAAAACGTGTCAATATTCTGCTGAATATCATACAAAGAAAACTGAAGATGAGGGAGAAGGCAGACTTCTCCCTCAGCTTTGGTTTTCTTTATATGATGGCAAGATTGCTAGTTGTAAGTAGAATTATATGAACACTGATCTACACATTCCTGATCAGCTAGTGTACAGGTTGTTGCAGTAAAAAAGAGATTTAGATCTTGTTGGAGAGTTGAAAAAGCTATGGAACATGACACCAATTATAGCAGGTGTCCTTATAACAGCCCCCACACCGAATGGAAAAGAGACAGGCAGAACTGGAGATTACAGGAAGAATCAAAACCATCTAGACCACAGCACTGTTTAGATCAAATAGAATACAAAGAGTCCTGGAGACTTGATGTCACTCAGATTTCAGTGAAAAGCCACCAGTAAAAACAGATGTGAAAAAATATGGAACAAAGTTGTTTGCACTTCAATTTATGTTAATGCTCATGGGAAAGGCATATACATCTCTTTTCTCCACAGCTATGAGTAAAATAGTAGGGCAGATTGAGCTCTTGTGGTTTGATTGAGCAACCAGTCAAAAAGAAGGGAAGACTGAATTCAAAAAAGTATTTTTCTTAAATTCTGTAGCACTTGTAGTGTAATGGTTATCATGATAGGAAATGGAGACGGCAATCAAAGCTCAAGTCTTCAACATAGCTGTTTGTATTTCACATAGCACAAATACCTTTGCGAAAGGTATGCATCCAACTATTCTCCCTCCAGTTACGGGTAAATAGTAGGACAGACTGAGCTTTTAACTTTGATATGGCAACCAGTCTAGGAGAAATAAAACTCTGAACTCAAACTTGTTAAATGAATGTGACTGGGGACCATCTTCAGACACCCGTCCTTGAGAGAGCCCACGACAAGCTTTTATCACTCTAAACAAATCACTTGTGTTAGTCATTCTCGTCCATCATCGAGTACAATGGATGAACAATAATTATATTAAATCAAGATATGTTAACTGTCTTTTTCAAGTATTGGGTTTAATTTAAAGGCCCAATAAAAGCAATTAGTAGATCTGGGATTGTTGTGATCTTCAGATAAGACTGGCGGAAGAACAACTCGAACGACGGGTGATAGGTAAACGTTATTGTATTAGCAGAAAAAGGAAGTCATACAAAGGAAGTACTAGCTATGCTTGGCTTGCAGTCCGTCAGTCAAATGTCTCATAAGGAAAGAGAAGTTATCTCCCTTGAGCGAGCTAAGCTTGGAGAATATGTTTAGGTTGGATGAGTCCATCTTTGGGGTATGGTAGGATATGTCCCCATAATAGGGATATACTAACACTTTTTAGCAAGATGGAAGGAAAGATGACCACAAACACACACACACATATATTGTTTATTTGTTAAACTTGAACTCGGTTAATGTTTGCCATTGATGCTGATGGACAAGCATTATTCTATTATATTTCTGATATAAAAATTTTAACTCCTTTTAGTCAAAGAGTGGTTTTTAAGAACAAAGTATGCAAAATTTCTCAATTAAGAGACAGGGTAGCAAAGTCTGAACTCATGCTCACCTGGCATACCTTTGCTCATGTTTTGTTATTCTATTTTATAGAAATAGGGTCTCTTATTTGATAATATCAAACGTAATTAGATATTAAATATTAATCATCAGGATTTACAATATATCAACTATTATACGTAAAAAAAGATATTTTGAATTTTTATTTTAGTTTTATGCCTTAACACAAGGGTATTAATGCCAACCAAACACAAACTACCTCAGCCAAGAAAAATATGAATCCATCGACTTTCTTTAGCTTTGGGTAAAAATAATAAGGTAGACTGGCTTCTCTAGCCTTAATTGGCAACCAGTCTTGGAGAATAGCAAATTGAAATTCAAAACTAGGAGATTTAGTTTTTAAGTTCTGACCAAGGCTATTTGCACTCACTTTGCACAAGTGCCCTTCATAAAGGCATGAATCTGTTCTTTTCCTAACTATAGGTAAAATAGTAGGATAGACTGGCTCTTTAGCTTTGGTGGGCAACCAGTCTAAAAAAACAGCTCTGAATTTAAAATCAGAAGTAGATGAATGAAATTAGCAGTGTAAGGCTCATTACTTGAGGAAGTTAAATGTCCACATCAGTAAGTGCAAATTAAAACATAAAATGTACATCAACATGCACATTATTGCATAGTTAGCATTAAAGATGAAGAGATTATTATTTACTTATTTATTCATTTCACCAGGTCATTGGCCTGATGAGTAGAGTGTTCCCCAATGGCCCAGGATACCAGGGTTCAATCCTAGGTTATGTCATACCAAAGACTCAAAAATGGTACTTGATGCTGCCTTGCTTGACACTCAGCATTATAAGGTAAGGATCAGGGGTAAAGTTGAGCAATCTAGGGAAAAGGGTAGTGCTCTCTCCAACACCTTGGTGTAGTAGCTATTGAAAAGGGAACTTTCGAGTCACCCTCGACTAAGGTCGCAAACTTTACTTATTTAGTCATTTAACCAATTTTATATTAAGTAAATACATACTGCAATCATTACAGAAGGGCACTGAAGAAGCAATACAAGGACCATTTGAAAAAATCCCTTAGTGCCTGTCACATTGATCATCGCCGATGATTCACCCGAGCTGAGAATCATGATACTTGGTATCTCATCATGTCATTTCTTCCTTTGAAAATATTTGCAGGGCTGCCCTCAAGGATAAAAGGTGCAGGAGGAATACCCTAATACCATCAAACTTTGAGTGTGCCTGCATTCAATGGGGACAATCACCTTCTTAATCACTTTTCCAGAAGCAAAACTATTATGATGATTGCAATACAGTACAGGTCCCTCTATTTTTTTCATCCTACTCAAATCCCAAAAGAAAAGCAGTCGAAAATTAGATTTGAACAAGTGATTCATCAAGCATACAAAACATATAAAGATAAAAGCAATCGAAAGAATTCAGATATTTGAAAAAAAGAAAAAAAAATTAAAAGCAATGGAGTATACAAACAGATTGCATAAAATTAAACCAAAAAATAGAATGAGGGAGAAAAAAAAAAAAGAAAAAGAAAAAGAAAAAAGGTCCACAATAGAAAGCAGCTCAAATATATTCATAGATATACACAGAGTGGGGATATTGCAGAATTTACAAGAATGTACTGACTGCAGAGTGAATTATATGATATTGTATAAGCTAGAAAAAAAAAATCCTAAAAAAAGATTTCTTTAAAATTATTGACTTTAAGAATAAACATTTAAAAATTTCTTAAATACAATAAAGTCTTGTGGGTAAGGATCACGAAAGACTTGGGAAAGGTTTTAATTGTCAAGTATTTCAATGTTGTGAATGTTGAGATAATTTCTAAGTTAGGCCAGCCAGACTAAAAGGAGGAAAAAAAGAGGTAAGTAAGAGTCAAGGGGAGGTAAGTATGAAGGCCACTTCAGAACCAAAAAATAATATTAAATGTTTGCTTAGAGCAGGCAAAACAGATATTAATTACATATCAAGGGAAAACACAACACAACTCCTAAAGAGTCAATGTTTCTCTAAATAAATATGTTCTTTAAAAAACATTATTTCAAATTATATCTGGGATATATTTTGAACAGAAATCTCTAAGTTATGTTATTTTTAAAAAAATGTTTCAAAATTAATGATTTTGGTTGATTTATATAAGCTAGGATAGCATAGGCAAAGTGAACAGGTACTAGTTCAGAGCCAGTTTCTTACTGATAGACTTGGTCTGATGATCATGTTGAGAGAAAATGATGGTTACCAAGCATCATTGACAATGTCTATACTATCCTAGATTAAATAAATGTGCTCTCACACTAATATTGAGCAGTTTTTATTTATAAATATTGCTAACTATAATATATATACATTGTTTTTACATTTGCTGTTTTTTTTTTTTAAATTTCTTTCAGAATCTACAACAAAGAGTTAAATCTAAGTCCCCCCCCCAAAAAAAAACAAACATTTTAGTTAAAAAAAAAAAAAAAAAAATTTTAATCAAAGATAAAAAGCCCTAGAAATGTAGAAATCAGCAGAGATATTAGTATTAACCATTGCAATTAGTCAGGCAGTCAAAGTAATTTCAAAGGGCTTCAAATCCAATTAAAAACGGTTACTAAGTTATAAATCATTGTGATGTGTTTGATTACAATAAAGGTTAACATTCATGCATAAAATATAACGGAGGTAGAGGGTCTAGAAATAGACCTGTCAAAACACTAGATTTAAAACAAATTTCTTGGTTTATTTAATGCCAAAGCCATTCCTGTAGAAAGATAGTAGTGATACTGTTTAACCCACAGCTGAGGGGATAAGAGAGATTATACTTTTCTTTAAGAGCAGATCAACTTTTGTGGGTTATTTAATGGCAGAACCATCCTTATAGAAGGACAGTAGTGATACCATTTAACCCATAGCTGAGAGGATAAAGGGGTTCATTAAGGTGTTAGCTTGAAAGTGAATGAAATAGAGTGACTGGAGTTTGAACTCACTATGATGTCGCAGTCCAGCATTTTAGCCACTAACCCTTGGGGATTTCTCTCTTTTGCCGTGTGTGAGCAAGTATTTATTCGATAACTAAGCCAAAAACATACTGTTTATATTACTGTAAACTCTCACTATAACTAATCAGAGAAAGTGGTTGGTTGGCGTTTTATGGCATATCAACCCTCGTGGGTTATTTAATACCAAACCACACATATATATGATTTTTAAGTAAATAGTTTAGAAGAAACTATTTTTAAAGAAGTTAGGGTTCATTTGTTTGCACACAGTTAAATGGTTTCAAGTATTTATTGCTATTTAACAATATTTCTATTTATCAAGTATTCCTATTTAATATGAACAATTTACACACAGCTGTATGTTTTCAGATAACTAATAATGATAATCCTAAGTAATTGATTTAACAGTTCTTTTTTATCCATAAATGGGACCCTAAAAAGTTTGACAGGAGTGAACCTGGGAGTAATAGTAATGAAGAGGTACTCCACATTTCCAAAAGCTCCAGGGGTGGTGCCTCACCATCAAATGCAGTTTTGTGTCATATGCAGGACACTAGTTCTATTTGACCCATATATGGAACTAACTCGTACTACCAATCTGGATCAGAGTGGACCTGAGAATAATGGCAATGAAGGGGTACTCCAGATTCCCCAAAGCTCCAGCATTACTGGAGTTTAACCATCAGATGCAGTTTTGTGTCATGTCAGGATACTCGTTGAAGTGAGAGGGGTCTTACGGCTGCAGAGGCGCAGTTGGCATATTCCAAGCCTCAGTCAACTGAACAGCAGAGAGAGTGGGTAGTTATTAAAACTGAAAGTTTGTTATCTACTATAGTAGCCCCTCATTCAGTAGTAAATTATTTTTTTAGATAGTTTACATTTTAAAAAAGTAATCAGGCATTTTGTACTTACCAATTCTCTCTTGCATTATCAAGAATAATTCTAGTTTTAAACAAAGAGTTCTTTCACTTTGATATTTATTTCACTGGTTATATCACTTTGGTGCGAGATCATATGTTACCCTTTTTATCTTGTCACCTTTAAAAGAGGGTTGGTACTATAAATGGAAAAGACTGATTTAAATACAACTCAACAGTGCTCATCTAATGACCAAGAAAAATCTCCAATGCTAAAAAAGCAAGGGAATTCTCCAGACTTCTTATAAAAGGGCTAAAACAACTTTTTTCCCTCTCTAACTATTGGTTTCTTTGTTTGATGGCATATTAACCTTCATGGAGTATTTAATGCCAAAGCCATCCTTGTAGAAGAACAGTAGCGGTACTATTTAATCTCTTGCAGGAGAGAAAAGAAGGTTCATACCTTTTCTAAGGGTATTAGTCCGAAAATGAATGTAATAGTGTAGAAGGGGGTTGAACTTGCTTACTACAATGTTGTAGTCCAGCATGTTAGCCACTACACAATGGGGCTTCCTCTCCTCTAAATATCCACTTTTGGTATTAGATAAAATGATTTTGTTTTAAATCCAGTGTGTTGTACATACTTGTATATTATGCAACTTTCTGAGATCTAAATTTTGACTTAATATTAGGAGTTTGCACCATATGTGAAATGCAAATGGCGTGTGTGTGAATGGGTGGCCAAGGCTAGGCCTAGGCCAACTGGTAGACTGATAATTTCCAACAGTAAAAGGTCTCAATTTAAGACTCACAAAGTTACATGACACATGAGTATATATGCTATGTATTAACCTCAAGTTTAAAAGGGGCTATATTTTAAGCATAAATGTCCATTTACTTCTATGCATAAATAATTTCAGTAAGTCAGCGTTGGAATTGTAATAATGGTTACAAGACTCTATAATTGTATATTAACCTCAACACCCCACCCACCCCACTTCACCTCACCACCACCAACGCATCTATTTAGGTATCCTTTCCCGTGAGAAATCCACGGGGGCCTTGCTATATATAGCCTCAGATGACCTCATGGCATGTGAGTATTTTCACAAGCAATGTTTAAACAACAAAGTCCCTACTTACGTGAGGAAAAAATAAAAAACTTAAACAATACAGACATGTAGTTTTTATATTTCCCCCTTTCTAAGCCCACCCCCTTTGAAAAAAAAATATGGTAAATTTATCACAGTTAAATTCACCGTATCAGATAAATTGCTTTTATAAAATAAAGTTACTCTAACCCTTTAACTTAGAGACAAGAACACAGCTGAAGTACGGACACAAAACTCTGATTTCAGACCAAAAAGCCAGGGAATTGGTCGTCTACTAAAATGCCAAATATTTAGGGAAAGATTCTCCACTGAAAAAAAAATCAGTGGGTCTAATAACAATATAAACCGAATTTAGCAGCTCTAAATAAATCTGCTTAATATGGCAATGTTAGAGGAAGCTAGTGAGGATCATGCTCACTAGAATGATAATTGTCAGTTGGGCAGGTTTATTAACTATTACAGCAAGATAAAACACTACACTGTTTTAAATAAATTTTCATATATAATAGATAAAACGTACATATATAGATAGAGAAATATACACAGGGTGTTTAAAAAAAAAAGCTAACATTTCTATGGGAGTTTCTTTATGATATTAAGATTTTAAAGTTTCTACCTGTTTACCTGTAAAAACATTGGAATTGTTCCCAAGTGGTGTCGGTAATATCAGTTGTGCTTTTCTTATAAAGATGCTTCCATAGAAATATTAACATTTTTTTAAAAATTACCTGTGACAGACATCCAGTAACTGATACAATTAAGGCGTAATATAGGATGTTTTAAAAAAAAAATTGAAGCATTTCTATAACAGCATTTCTATATCACTTCTGCTCAGGTCGGGACTTACTTGTAGGCCCTAGACCATACTCATCAGTGGGCTTCATGGCTCACTAGTTAAAGACCTTCTGTGGGTCTATACTTATTGTACAAGGGTCTCATACTCCAGGTCCAATACTTATGGCACAAAGGCCCCATACTCCAGGCCCTATACTTATGGTACAAGGGCTCCATACTCTAGGCCTTATACTTATTGTACAAGGGTCTCATACTCGAGGCCCAATACTTATGGTATAAGGGCCCCATACACCAGGTCCTATACTTATTGTATAAGGGTCTCATACTCGAGGCCCAATACTTATGGTATAAGGGCCCCATACACCAGGTCCTATACTTATTGTATAAGGGTCTCATACTCGAGGCCCAATACTTATGGTATAAAGGCCCCATACACCAGGCCCTATACTTAATGTACAGGAGGCCTTATGGTTTTGAATACATTATATAATGAAATACAAGTTGTACACTTGAAAGGTAATAATCTGGCATGCTGTGTGGCAAATTAGTTTCAGTGCACCCCCAAATACCTGTGGGCCCTAAGTCAATGCCCTTCTATGCCTACTGATAAACCTGCTTTTTAAATAAAAGTAGTTTTATAAGGGTGTTAAATTTCTTTTCTTTTTAATCACCCTGTATATATTGAAATAATCAGTTAAGCTTTAAAAAAATTGGTGGAGGTGAACAAAGACGATGAGAGAAAATATAGATCAGGAAGATGGATAAAGAGGGAATAGGAGATGTGGCCTTGATAATCGATAAATTAATTTAGAAAATCTATACTATGAATAATTCTGTATGAAGACACTGGAAATTTCATGCTTGAGTAATTGTTTTATTTTTGGTATTTTTGTTTGTTTTAATCAATTTTTTTTCCACGCATAGCAGGCATGTGAGGGGCTAGGGTTTCAGCAGGACGTACCTCAGGAGAGCTTAAGGAGGAGCAAACCTCCGGTGAATTTTGGTTGAAAGATCCAACACTTGAGTCCTGGAATGAAAAAGCAGCCATGAGCAAGAATAGTGCCAGACCCTAGCTGGCGTGGTGGACGAAATGGTCGCACTTTTTTTTGTCCCCACCCGCAAGGTGAGATGATGAACGCGTACACAGGAGAAGAGATGAAAAATGAATCATAGATCGGTACGTAAAAAAAAAAAAAACTTTTTTTTAACGCCCACAAATATAAATATATACCACGTATGTATACAATAAAATTCAAAAATTATGTGAACATAATTTACCAAAAATACAAAAATTATGAATGAAACACTGAATTTTCTGTAAATAAAATTTGTTTTTCTTTTTTTTTTTTTCAACTTTGTTAAACAGATTAGGTTTTTTTTTTAATCAAAAGATTTTAAATATCTGTTATTAAAAAAAAAAAATCTAACAAGTCAAAATTTGAAGGAATTTTACTGGCAAATTATTGAGGAGATTTACAGAATTTTTACAATTTTTAATTGTTCTGAACATCAAATAATTCAAATTTCTAATCTAAAAGTATTTACATTTTTTTATTAATTTTTTTTTTATTCTATTGTTGCTGTATGTTTATACTTAGTATCGATATAACCAAATTATCATCAGTCAGAATTTATAAGATAAACTAGTTTTTCACTGTTTTTTTTTCTTTTTTTTTAACTAGTTTTTCAAAATCCTTTTTGACTATTTTTTACTCATTTTTTCACAATTTCTTAAAAATAGTTTTCCAAAAATCTTTTATTATTTTTTAAAATAGTTTTTTACTAGTTTTTTCACTTTTTTTTTTTTTTAACTAGCCTCTTCATTTTTTTTTTTTACTAGTTTTTCACTATTTTTTATTTTTTGCGAGTTTTTCAAAATACATTTTAACTATTTTTTTTAACTCATTTTTTCACGATTTTTTTTTACTTGTTTTTTTTCACTATTTTTTAAAAATAGTTTTCCAAAATGTTCTTCACTATTTTTTAAATAGTTTTTTTACAAGTTTCTTCACTTTTGTTTTTACTAGTCTCGTCACCATTTTCTTAACTAGTTTTTCACTTTTCTTTTATTAAGAAATAATTCACAAAGAATAAAAATAAGTTGAATTTGATAAAAACATTTCAGTATTCCATGTTGAAAACTTTTTTTTATTCACTTGACGTTTTCTTCACATAACTCAGACTTTAATGCAATAGAAAACATCTAAAGCGATTAATACGTACATATATATTGAAGATGCTTGTGGCATAAAAGTTATAATCATAGGAAATGGTCATGGCAACCAGAATTCAAACCCTGGACGAGGCTGTTTACATTTTACATAGCATTAATAGTGTTGAGAAGAGTATGAATTCAACTGTTCTCCAAACTGCTATGGGTAAATAGTAAAGCAGACAGGGCTCTTTAACTTTCGTAAGGCAGCTGGTCTAGAAGGAAAACTCCTAATTTGAATCAATTGTAGACCAGGAGAGGAATGGGCTCAGCCAGGTTATTCATAGGAAATATAGATTCCTCTCAATTCTTTTGAGATGTAGAGCTTTCAAAACAAATGTCTGGTTAAGATTAGACATATTTCTATAGAACAGATTGGTCGGGTGGGATGGATTTTTATCCGGGAGCCCAGATCTATTTTCTGCCCCTCTAATTCATTTATTTATATATTTAAAAAATATTCCCTTAAACTTCAACAGGTATTAATTCTATAGCAAAAGTGAAGTTTCACATAATAAATTTCAAAATAAATGTAAATTTTTTAAAAATTTACAATTATAAATTTTTTTTATTGGTAGCCACTAACAATTGTATAAATATTCAAGTAAGAATATGATATATGGGTGACAAGAAATTTTTTGATGGGTGTCAAATTTTAAAAGAATCTTTGCTGTCAATTTTGAATTTGGTTGTAAATTCACTTTTTTTCTTTTCTTTCTTTTTTTTTTTTTTTTTCCAGCAACGAAAAGATTAAGAATTTAATCAAAGTTCTTTAGAATAAATTTTTAAAATTGAAAGATCAAAAAAGTTTTTTTCTCTTTCATGAACCCTTTTGATGAGGTACATTTGTCAACAAATTTAATTGGTGAAATGTTCTTTTGACAGTAAAATAAAAAAACTAACAAATAGAAAAATATTTGTTCCGTAATTACAATACATTCTGAAAAGACATTAAAAAGTTCTAAAATTAAAAAATACCATTTTCTTTTTAATTTCTAAAAGGTTGAAAACAACTTTATATATATATAACTAGTAAGCAACTTTATCCACACCATTTTCTTAGTCTAGATTAAGTTTATGGCACAAGATCCAACATTTTTAAGTAATGTGGACTAAAGTTGTATTTTACCCCAAACACATGAAGTATATTTGGTTCTCCACACCAAAAGGGTTAATCTATGAGGAACACTGCAGAAGTTACAAACCAACAAAACTAGAGTCTGTTAGGAACCAGAAATCAAACCATACAGCAATGATTGATTCTTGGATTAAATTCCTTGAGGAATTCTACTTTTCAAAATGAGCAATGATTCTTTAATCAACATAAAACACACCACTACTCTATCAATTGAAACATTAAGAAAAAGAAAAATGTCACCATCAAAATTTAAAAACCTTCTTTTTCATTTGTATTAATACCATTTTCAAAGCAGCCCCAACAATGACTACAGATGCTGGAAAAGATCTAATTCAGAAAAAAAATGTTAAAATAAAGTATGGAAAAAAAAAGCAAAATTTAAAAAACCACAAGTTTAATACTGTGAAAGTGAAAATAGCCTGAGCAGCAGATCAAAGGTCAATAAAGATAAATTTAGAGAAAGAGAAAACAGCAATAGCAGATGTATGATGGGACCATGCAGTGCTGCAGCTGACAGACTTAAAGAAAAAAGAAGAATGAGAATAAGAACAAGAAAAAATGGCAGAAAAAGAGAAAAAGAAAAAAAAAAAAAAAGAAAGAGGAATTGAAACAGAGAAACTCACTTTTTTCCCTGATAATGTCAGACTTTTCTTTTCACTTTTAATTTCATCATTAGTTTCAACAGAATCTGTTTTGGAAAGGATGAATTCTGGATGAGCATCCGTTTCTGTCTGGCTTGGCAATTCTGTTCAAATAAATAAACAAATAAATATTTTTATGAAATAATGATATTCCTTGTCAAAATTTCTGAGATAAAGTTTGATAATTATTGTTACTTAGAATATTCAGACTATCGACATCATCTTTATTGTTATCATATTTACCCAACCCCTCCGCTCGGGTAGGATATGACACAAGGTCAATTTTTAAGCAGAATTTAACAGGTTTGAATTCAGAGTTTTCCTTTTCCTAGACTAGCACCCTCACCAAGGCTGAAGAACCCAGTCTGTCCTACTATTTACCCATAGCTGGAGGGAGAATAATTGGATTCATACCTTTCCCAAGGGTATTAGTGCTATGTGAAATGCAATCAGTCTCATCCAGGATTTGAACTAGAGTCGCTGTGTCCATTTCCTACAACAATAACCATTACACTACAGGAACCTCCATCTTTATTGTTATCAATCACAATGTTTCGACTGATATGTTCTTCGTCAGGTGTTTCATATCAAACTCAGGAGTTCATACAGAATCTTAAACCGAACCCTTTATTTGAACCACAAGGGTAGAATGTTCCAATTTTGTTAACCATGACCGGGTACAAGTACTAAGTTATAGTAAGTATTCTTTGTTAGTCATACTGGTTGTTGGGATTGAACCTACAACCTCCAGGAGATTTCATGCAGATGCACCTTTCAACCAAATGCCTTATCCACTGCACCATGTGCCCTTGATGGACACGTGTTTTCTTTTTACCAGAGCTCATTTTGCAATTATTTTTAATTACACACACACATACACACACACACACACACAGCGGTCGTGTCGATACGGCTGTATGGATGCAACACTTAGGCACTAACAAAATGGCTGGAGAAGAAGCTAGACGGCAATTACACAAGAATGTTGCAAGCAATATTGAATAAGTCCTGGTGGCAACACCCCACAAGGCACCAACTATACGGCCACCTGCCTCCCATCACGAAAACCATCCAAATTAGATGAACAAGACACACAGGACACTGCTGGAGAAGCAGAGACGAGCTCATAAGTGATGTACTCCTATGGACCCCCCACATATGGCCGAGCAAAAGCAGGACGACCAGCTAGAACATACATACAGCAGCTATGTGAGGATACAGGATGTAGCCCTGAAGACCTGCCAGAGGAGATGAACGATAGAGAGAAGAGGCGAGAGAGGGTCAGGGATATCCGTGCTAGCGGCACGACATGATGATGTTTGCACATAGTTAAATGGTTTCAAGTATAGTAAAATGACTGAACAGTTTCATTTGATGCATAAGATGGGACCCTAGCAGATACTACTCCTCTGGCTCAGAGTGGACCTGGGAATAATGGCAATGAAGAGAGACTCCACATTCCCCAAAGCTCCAGAACTGGAGCCTTACCATAATATGGTTTAGTGTCATACCCTGGACACTCATTGGGGGATTGTCTTACTCCTCTGTAGAGGTGCAGACAGTATATTCGACTCAATAAATAATAACTTACATTAATCTTGACTAATTATAATAGAATTTTCATTTTCTTAGATTGTATTTTATCCTGAGAAACTTTGTATTTATACCAAGTCATTAAAGTAAAAGTAAAGTTGGCGACCTTTAAGTCGAGGGTGACCAGAAGGCTCCCTTTTCAATAGCTACTACACCGAAGTGTAAGGGAGGGTGCTACTTCTTTCCCTGGATTTCTCCATTTTACCCTTGATACATACCTTATTTGCTGAGTGTTAAGCAAGGAGGTATCAAGTAACATTTTTAAAGTCTTTGGTATGACTCGGCCTGAGATTGAACCCAGGTCTCCCAGACCATTGGCAAACACTTTACCCACTAGGCCAACCATCTTTTTAAAAGTAACATTATTAAAAGCAAACTGGGCCTGTATGGGCACTATAATATGATAAATTCCCAAGTTTAGGCACTGAAGAATGCTCAAATTTAATATCTAATTACATATGTTGAATTTTGATATTTGACCATGAAAACATTTGATGTCAATATTCGAAATACTTCAACATACTTAATAAAAGTGATATGGGAAGAATAATCATCTAAAACATGTAGAAAATATTACCAAGTGAGGATTTAATCTTAACAATTATCAATTGAATTAGAATTTTTGGAGGTGCCCGTGGTGTAGTCGTTATCGTCGTAGGAAATGGACACGGCAACACGAGTTCAAATCCTGGACGAGACTGATTGCATTTCACATAGCACTAATACCCTTGGGAAAGGTATGAATCCAATTATTCTCCCTCCAGCTATGGGTAAATAGTAGGACAGACTAGCTTCTTCAGCCTTGGTTAGGCAACTAGTCTAGGAGAAGGAAAAACTCTGAATTCAAACCTGTTAAACTCCGCTTAAAAATTGACCTTGTGTCATATCCTGCCCAAGCGGAGGGGTTGGTAAATAGTATCAATTGAATTAGAATTATCAGTTTTACAAAACATGAGAATATATACATAATTATCTGATAACTCAAAGAAATCTAAAAACAAGAAAAGAAATTAAGCTTACCAATAGTTTCTTCTTCTCCATCCACCACAGAGACTAAGTTTGGATCCTCGGACATTTCACTGTCTTCATTGGCCTGTTCCTGACCCTTCATAAAAAGCTCAAGTTGGGCTAAAAAAAAAAAAAAAAAGGAAAACGTTTTTCAGTTAGATTGATACCAAAGTTTGCATTTAAAAAGATACACAAAAATGAAGATAGGAAAATAACCTTTTCATATGGAGATATTTTTTTAAATACTTGTAGAGTAAGCAAATTATTTACAGAAAATTTGTAAAATCGAGGGCATGTTCAAACAAGTTAATTAATCATATATAAAAAGAAACAAAAAAAAACATGATAATTTGATCAGCAATTGTGTATCTGTTATGGTACATACCTTACGGACTATAATGAACTCTTCCTATTACTATGAATACCAGGATAATATTCATCTCAGTGTTAAGTTAACTCCAGCCTAACACTTTGGCAGTCAGACTGACGTTCAACACTCTTTTACCTATGCTGTATTCATACTTTCGTTCAGTATACTTGTTTCATGTAATCCCGAGTTCATGCCTTTCTTCCAGACCTTTTACTGGTCCACAAGTATCATAATACAATAGTATGAAAGCAAGGTACTAACTTTTAATTATGATATTTTGCAAAACAACCTTTACACAATCCTACACCATAAAGGGTCCTCCTAGTGATATTTCTAAACATCAAAATTAGTCAACAAGCAGCCAACAGGCTATATATATATATATATATATACACGCCAGATCAATTAAGAGCAGAGGCTACATTGGACATTAATCTTCATTTTTAGTGTGCAGTTTGTGATTTAAAAAAAAAAAACGAAAAAAAAAACGCGTTTACTTTACATTGAGCTACGGCTAAAATGCTTTACATTGAGCCATAGCTAAAAATGACAAAAATATCACACTGCCTACATATTGTTGGCAACATTTATGTTGCCAACAATTCATAGTAAAAGGGAGAAGGTTTATTTTATGAGTTTGGGTTTTTTTTTCCTGGTGAATTTATCTAATAAATAACATCTATAATTTCAAAAATGTGTAGCATAGTAATTAATGACTTATTTTGGTAATGGCTAATCATCAGATGAGGGAGGAAAAACATAAGAACACAATTCATCTTTAGCGTTAAGACTTTAGTTGCTTTATCTTCTCCATTCAGCTTCTGAGGCCATGAAAATAGGTTTCATCTTTCAAGTTGATTTGGTTGGGTTTTATGGCATATCAACCATTGTAGGTTATTTAATTCCAAATCTTTCTTATACATACAGTAGCAGCCATTAGTTAAAGAACGGAACAACAAAAAATATTTAAATGATTTTTATTTGGAAAAATTTGCATGTATGTTGATGAAATTTTCCCAAAATATACTTGGAACATATATTTATCTATTACATATAAAGTTTTAGAAATTTTTTTACTGTAAATTAATAGTGAACTAAGCAAACAAAAATATACATTTTGCTAAGGTTAAAAGTTAAGGAACACTGTTGAATTATGGTAATTTAAGTAATTTTCAAACAACTTGATTGCTAATTTTGATTTATAGTCAACTGTCACACATCATTGAAACTATTTTTAAGCAAGATGGAGGTGAAAGCACATAAATGTTTAACTTAAGAAAAAAAAACTCATTTTAGCAAATTATGAAGAAGGCAAATCGTATTCTGAAATTGCTTGCATTGTTCAAAGGTCAAAAAGCATTGTTTATCAAATTTTTTTTTCCTCATCATATGTGTGAAAGCACGTGCGATACCATGTCCTCATCAGCTGCCAACCAGGGGTGATAACACAGTTTCAGTAGCTCAAGGCAGTACTGCCACTCCTAGCGCTACCAAGCAGCTTTTGCCACTGGACAGGGTATTAAGTGAAATATATATATATATATATATATATATATATATATATATATACATACACCAGATCAATTAAGAGCAGAGACTACATTTGACGTTAATCTTCATTTTTAGTGTGCAGTTTGTGATTAAAAAAAACACGTTTACTTTCGGCGGTTGATGTCATTATGCATTTACAGTAACCGTTTCTTATGTAATCACATGGGAAAGGTGGTTCCGCGTGTATTTCCTTCATGCTGAAAACTCCTTGCTTTCGACCAAATCCAACTTGATGCATATTGCGCCGTGGTCTGAAGACGATTTGAGGCAACTTTCAAGCTGTGGCCAATCATGTAATGCCAAGTCCTTTTTATACATATATATTGAATACATAATTTCTAAACAAATTTTGTTGATAACATTTTCAAACAAGCCGGAGCTCATGTTTGTTTTGCACACAGTTAAATGGTTTCACTTAATTCTATCAAATACTAACAATTTTATTTACTATTAATCAGTTGTTTGCACACAATTAAATGTTTTCAAGAATTGCAATTCATCACTAAGAATTCAATTAAACATCAGTCATTTGTTTGCACACAGTTTAATGTTTTCAAGTATTGCTATGTATCACTAACGATTCAATTAAACATCAATCATTTGTTTACACACAGTTAATTAGTCAAACTTTTTTTTTTCAAACAATTCAATTTAGCATAAGTCATTTGTTCGCTCTCAGTTTAAATGTCAAACACTTCTATTTGACCCATACATAAGACCCTATCAGGTGGTACCACTCCAGACCAGAGTGGACCTGGGAGTGATGGCAATGAAAGGGTACTTCACATTCTCCCAAACTCCAGCATTACTGGAGCCTTACCGTCAGACTGTTTAATGTCATATCCAGGACACTTGATGGGAGTGTGGAGGTCTCACCCCTCTGAAGAGATGCAATTTTTGTATTCTACAGTCACAGCCGATTGAGTGTCGTTCAAGTTCGAATCGACTCATCTTTTAAAGTTTCCCTCACTCTCTGTACACACAAATCCTCATCTTGTACACAAATCATAAAAACAGAATGAGTTGAGGAATTGGTAGTCTTTTATTGAGGTTCAGAGAATACCCTAAACCTACTTCGACCTTACTTGGATGGCATTATTTGACTAGCCCTTCCATTATTCAGATGGTCAACTGGGTCTGGTGACCTTGTCAAGTGATGGTTAACTGCTGTTTTCAGTCAGGGTTTCTAGATCAAAAATATCTTGTAACACATTTTTTTTCCTCTGCTCCCTTTCAGCTACTAACATTTTTCTTCTTTTTTTTTGATAACTTATCTATTTGTACCCTGGTACCAATCACTTACATTGTTACAAAGGGTCACTAATGATTCAGCTGGTACATTCTCCAACCTTCTTCAGGTCCAGTATACACCTCTGTAAGGAAAGAGACTTTTGTTCAGGTCTCTTTCTTTGGGGGTGCAAAAAAAAAAAAAAAAAAAAAAAAAAAAAGGTATCAAACAAAAAATTAAAAAAACTTTAACAGCAATGTTTGCAAACTGTTTAGTTGGTTGTGTTTTATGGCATATAAACCCTTATAGGTTATTTAATGCCAAATCCTGTTTATAAATATATATCAAATATATATGAATTGTAAACAAGTAGTTTGTAGGTAACTATTTTAAAATAAGCCACAGCTCATTTGTTTACACACAATTAAATGGTTTCAAGTATTGCTATCTAACACTAATAATTCTATTCAATATTATTCATGGCTCCAAGTATTGCTATGTAATACCAATAATTTAATGATTAATTATTTTCAATATCAATCATTTGTAAGTATTGCTATCTAACACTTATAATTCTATTCAATATTATTCATTTGTTTGTACACAGTTAAATGGTTTCAAGTATTGCCATCTAACACAAATAATTCTATTCAATATTATTCATTTGTTTGTACACAGTTAAATGGTTTCAAGTATTGCCATCTAACACAAATAATTCTATTCAATATTATTCATTTGTTTGCACACAGTTAAATGGTAAATAGTTTTGAACATTATTATCTAACATTAATAATTCAATTTAACATTAATCATTTGTTTACACAGTAAAGTGGTTTCAATTATAAAAGCGATTAAATGTTTCCATTTGACCCATAGATGAAACCCTAACAAGTACTAAACCTCTAAATCAGAGTGGACCTGGGAGTAGTGGCAATGAAGAGGTACTCCACATTCCCTAAAGCTCCAAGACAGGAACCTCACCATCAGATTGCTTACTGTCATATCTAGACTACCCTATACAGAGATGCAGTTAATGTGTTCTATAGCTTCATCAGTCAACTAGGCTGTTACAAACTGTGATATCAAAGGTAGGATTGTTGAAACAAATCCATGAAAACTTTCATTCACACTAAATACATAATAAATAAATACTATGGTGAGTCAAAAGTTTTGCAATATTTTGGTAGTATGTAAGACACAATTCTGCAGTTCTGAATGCTCTTTTGTGTCCGACCTTCCTCTCCCATAATCCTCACTATAATCTGACCTTTGGATCATTTGACCTTGTGTCAAGTCCTGTCTGGTGGGAGGCAGAGACAAATATATCTTACAGAGATTTTAATGGTGACAAACCACACTGGATAGTGGGATGAAAAATTCACTGAGTGCTACTCGCTGGATTTGCCGCTATGTCTTAGAGCACGGCCTCAAAATCCATAGCTTTCAGCCTACCTGAGCTTGCCTGATCGTTAAGGTTCTTGCAACCCAAGCGAAGTTTCTTGAACCATCTAGTTACTGTACCGTGATCAACTGCACCTTCATCTTTTGCACGACAAATGTTAGGGGTTTCTTCCATGGCTCAGTTCAAACTCATAAAGTGTAAATTTCCGAAAGACACTACATTGCACATTCATCTGTTGGGCTTTCAAATCACACGTATTGAAGCAATTTACCATACACCAACAATACTACCAACCAGACTGGATACTTTCCATAGCTTGGAACTGCTTCCGTCATGTGATATGTGTATGCTGCCTACTAGCACAAACCAAAGTAGAGCAAAACTTTCGACTCAGTCAAGTTACTAAGAATAATTGTGTTCATATGACAACAAACCCGTTACTTACTTTTCTCCACTTCCTGTTTCAGTCTTTTGTTTTTGATAAGTATCTTTCGTTTTAGATCTCTTGGGGAGGGTAATGGTACCCCAGGTTCCAACTGGGAACAAACAAAGAAAATTCAGATCAGTAAAACTAAAAACAATTCATATTTCAATACTTGAATAAGATATTAATTTAAAAAAAAGAAAAAAAAGAAAAAGAAAAAAAGATGGCTTTTAAATAAAAAAATTAAAAATGAATTATTCTACTCTATATAGTTATATATGATGCGACCTTTGGAGAACTGAATTTTAGTCTCATATTAGGGATCTGACCAAACAGGAAATACAAATTTGGCCTATACTGGCCAACTATTGACACATACAAAGTTTTTATCTCATGTGATTCTCTGATATCTATTGTGACACGCTAAAATTCAGATCTCAGAAAGTTGCTAAGTATACAATATGCAAGTTGTCCAAATTATTTTGGAGAAGCATTGTTTGGTTTGGTTGGGTTCATGGCATATCAACCACTGTGGGTTATTTAATACTATATATATATATATATTAATTATATAGGATTTGGTTTGGTTGGATTTTATGGCATATCAACCATCGCAGGTAATTTAATGACAAATCCTCTTTATACCTATACGTCAAATATATGATTTCTAAACACATTTTGTAGATACATTTTTAAATGAGCCAGAGCTCATTTTTTTCAAACACAGTTAAATGATCAAACAGTTCAATTTGAAACAATTTGGCATATCATTTGTCTGCACACAGTTTAAATGTCAAACAGTTCTATTTGACCCATAAATAGGACCATTTCAGGTGTTACCACCTCAAGTCAGAGTGGAGCGGGAGCAATGGCAATGAAAGGGTAGTCCACATTCCTCTAAGTTCCCTGACTTGAACCTCACCATCAGATGGTTTAATGTCATGAGATTTTCTATTTGGGCAATATAATTAAAATGCCCTAATTAGTGGCTAGTTTACTGTCATACCCAGCACATAATAATGTAAAGGGGTTTAATTGTGGGAAAATTTCTTTCATGATAGAAAAAAAAAGGTTACTTACTTCAAAGATGTCAAGTTTTCTTTTAAGTAATAAATCTCCTAAGATTTCTTCACAATATCTTGCCATTTTATATTGCTGCGGTTTACTGAAGAATAAAATGATGAAAACAAATTATTATAAATGAAAAAAAAAGAAAAAGAATTAAAATCAAATTGAATAAGAAAAAATTTAGAATAGCTTTAAATAGAGCATTCACCATAAGTTCTTAGAAAAAAAAAAACAACAAAAAAAACAAAACTTTTTTTTTTCAGTCACATCTCATATGACGAGGTAATCTACATTCTCCAAATCTCCAAGGCTGGAGCCTCACCATCAGATTGTTTAGTGTCATATCCAGGACACTTGCTGGAGTTGAGGGTTTTATCCTCTGCAGAGATGCAATCAGTGTATTCTACAGCTGCAGCCAACTGGGCTGTGTACATGTGTGTGTGTATGGACAATTGTAACTAACCAAAAATAGCACCTCATAGAGAGATTTTTATTAGAGCAATATAAAATTAAAATAAATTAAAATATGAGTTTCAAATATTACCTGTTTTCAAGTGTGCAAAATATTAGTTTCAAATCTTACCTGTTTCCAGGTAATAACTATAAACTTAAGAATGGACGTGAAAAAAGAAAATCTTTAAGGACTCACCTACAATGATTTTCAAATGAGAGAATGACTGGATAGTCAGAGGTTATGAATGCAGTTTCCTTGATTGCATAAATGACTTCCTGTATTAAGAAGGAAAAAAAAAAATACACACATGAAAATATAGAGTAGAAACTGAAAATGCAAATATACTTAACAACCACATTTTAATATAATATTGGAGTCCTATTTAAAAGTTAGTGCAGTTTTCATTAAAAGGCTTTATAAAGATTTATTTCAACATTCAGAGCCAATCATGATCGGACTGAGCATTCAGACAATCTGGCATGACCTTGGGACTGAAAGAACCAAGATTTTAAAGAAGTCTTTTGAAATGGTCGCGAAAGAATCAAAATTTTATAGAAAAAATGTTTTATTAATATAGTCACAATGGAAATAAACACCCAAGAGATAAAAAAAGAAAAACAAACAGAAAAAAAAAAATCTTAGATAGAAATGTGTGGTTAAGATTGGATATATTTGTATGGAACTGATGATAGAGTGCAATAGGTTATGGAGTGAAAAACTTTTGTTTTGTTCTAGAAAATAAAAACCAAAATCATAAATAGATAAACCTCTTTTTTTTTTTAATTTTTTTTTTTATTTGAATTTCTAAGATTAAATCACTTTACAAGAATCATTTTAGATTAAAATTCTCATCTTTGTTAGATAGAGACAAAAACTATAAAATGATTGCTTTCATTTTTTAATTAACTTTAGTATAGATTTGGTTCAATTAAATTCTTTTAGGTTCCAGGACTAAAAATATTTTTTGAACACAGGTACTTGGAAGAAAGTTGAAATTCCCTATTTGCTCTCTTTACAAAAAAAAACAAACAATCAAAAAAAACAACAGGATTTTCAATCAGGAGCAATAAGCAAGATCACATAGAATTTTTTTATGAAAAAATAGACACGAATTTCAAATTATTAAATAATTTTTCTATTGAATTATTAGAGAGTTAATAAAATCATTGTTTCACTAGCAAATCATTACTCATTTTGAAAATTCAAAGAAAAAATTAAAATATTCAAAATAAAAAGAGTAATTTTTTTCCCAGTTATATTCAGACCCTTTGTGTGTGTATATATATATATATATATATACATACACACACACACTGAGAATGAGATATGGATGGATAGATAAAAACAGAATGGGATAGATACATAGAAATAGACAAATATAAACAGAATGAGATAGACAGATAGAAAGAAACAGAGTATTTTATATATATTTTTATATAACACACACACACACACGTGTGTGCATTTTGTTTTCATTGTTGCAATATTGACTTACTTTAAAAAGAATATCTGTGCACATAGCTTTACCATGAGTAATTATGGGTTCTTGATCTTCATTTCGGCCATCCCAACAGTCCAATTCAACACACCTGAATAAAGAAGGCAATTAGATTGGATTTATAAGAAAAATAATTTCCAATGTTAGGTTTCACTCAACAATATTTTACAATCTCAGCGCATAATGTCTATTGACTTGTCTAATGCACTTTAAACATGCAATCTCATTGAACCTAAAACCACTTCAAAGAGTTTAATTAAAGCTGACATAATTATCAATTTAGTGCTCCATGTACACTAAAATTCAGCACAAGGCCTTTTTTAATGTGGGAACCAGATGCAAGGCCATAGCCCACACATGCCAGACATTTCAAAAAATGCCTTGGACCCTGTTGGCATTTCCATTAAAAAACATTCCCCAAAAAGGTAAGAGCCCATTGGAGATGGCCCCCTTAGGCCCAAGGAACTGCTGGTCTTAGCCGTGAGATGTGAATGCTGGGTTCTCTCAGCACCTGCATCAAACAGCCTTGACCAACCACCACCGAACCAAGACACACCTGGTCTGCATCATGTACTGGCAACACTGCCATCCAAAGCGTGTCCTGGCACTCAGATCAAAGACGAGGGCTAACACAAGGCTAAAAAATGTAATCCCCAGTGAGGATAAAACTTACTATATGAGTTAACTGACTTGTGAGACTGGTTAGCTGTATGACACTGGGTACAGAAAAGATATTAACTTAGCTCGGTATTTTTTTGGTATAAAGCTATAATTGTCAGGAACCTGGAAAAGAGACTGGGCAAACTGGTTTGGTTTGGTTTTATGACACATCAACCATTGTAGGTTATTTAATGCCAAATCCATTTTTATACATATAAAAAGTACAATTTCAAACAATTCAATTTAGTATAAATAGAGCTTTTTGTTTACACATGGTTAAATGTCAAAACAGTCCTATTTCAAACAATTCATTTTAGCATAAGTAGACAATTTCAATGTCAAAAAGCAGTTCTATTTCAAACAGTCTAGTTTAGCACAGTCCATTTTAGTACATAGTTTCAATGTCAAAAAGCAGTTCTATTTCAAACAATTCAGTTTAGCATAACTGCACAGTTTAGTTCTGTTTGATCCATAGATAGAACCCTATCAGGTGCTACCACACCAGGCCAGAATGGACCCAGGAGCAATGGCAATGAAGGGGTACTCCGCATTCCTGGAAACTTTGTTTAGAGTCATATCCAAGACACTCGTTGGGAGGGGTCTAACTCCTCTGCAGAGAAGCAGTCGGTGTATTCTACAGCCCGAGCAGACTGGGCAATGAGGAAACTGGAGATCAAAGGGAGGATTGGGGCTGTCCAGATTAAGGACTCCTTCTGTCAGTCGTACTACTGTTAATTCATAGTTCAAGTTTTTTGGCTGGTTCTCCAGCAAGGTCCAGGTATTTATGCAGTTTTTTTTATTTCCTTTAATTTCATTATGGATTGCAAAGTCAACTAGCTGATGAATTATTATTATTAATACAACTTTTAAAGCAATCAATATTTGAATAGTATTAATTATTCAGTTTTATCAACAAGATTTGCTAAGAATGAAGAGTTGGACAAGAGAAAAAGAGTTAAGAGTTAATTTTTATTTGAATGTCCAAATATTTATTAGAAATATTTATAATTTATGTTGTCTGAAAAAAGCAAATGCTAGGCCAGGCAGATCTGCTGTAGAAACAGATTTATAAGTTTTTTTTAAATTACAAGGATGCATAGATAAGTAGAACTGACCCACCAAAATACTTATATTCTCAAACAAACCCTTTGCAGTAATTTGATGGTGGAAAATAAAGTGAAGCTTGAGATTTAGGTTTTGTTTGGTTTCTTTCATTAATGGCATATCAACCATTATGGGTTGTTTAATGCCAAAAATATCTTTGTTCAAGAACAGCAGTGGGTATCTTTAACCCATAGCTGGGGGATAAGGGGGTTCATACCATTCCCAAGGGTATTAGTCTGAAAGTGAACATATGTGACTGGAGTTTGAACTTGCTAACTAAATTAATGATGTCCAGCATGATAACCACAACACTATGGCGACTCTCCCACAAGATTTAAAATGCAAACAATGAATGCTTTTGTAGCTAAGCAGCAAATGACATTTTATCGATCAAAATTGATACTTGCCGGTAATCATATCATATTTACCAACCCTTCCGCTCGGGCAGGATATAAGACAAGGTCAATTTTTAAGCGGAGTTTATCAGGTTTGAATTCAGAGTATTCCTTCTCCTAGACTAGTTGCTTTACCAAGGCTGAAGAACCTAGTCCGCCCTACTATTTACCCATAGCTGGAGGGAGAATAATTGGATTCATACCTTTCCCAAGGGTATTAGTGCTATGTGAAATGCAATCAGTCTCATCCAGGATTTGAACTTGTGTCGTCGTGTCTATTTCCTACGACGACAACCATTACACCACGGGCACCTTCGGTAATTGTCAATATCAGAAAGTATAGTAATTTTTTTTCCCCTGTAAAATTACATTTTTCAAAATTTTCTGGGGTTGATTTTATTCATTACACTACATACTGTCATAGGTATATATACAATTACAGATATACATAATATATATACTATTATAGATATACATGGTATATATACTATTATAGGAATATATACTAAGTAAAGTAGAGTTGGCAACCATAGTCAACACTTTACTCTTGATCCGTACCTTATAATGCCGAGTGTTAAGCAAAGAGGCATCAAGTACCATTTTTTTGAGTCTTTGGTATGACTCGACCTGGGATTGAACCCAGGTCTCCCAGGCCATCAGAGAATACTAACCATTATGCCAATGAGTATATATATATATATATATATATACACTATTATAGGAATATATAAAATAAATACTATTAGAGATATACATGGTGTGCATGTGTGTGTGTGTTTATATATATATATATATATATATATATATATATCATCATCATCATCATATCGTGCTGGCAGCACGGATATCCCTGACCCTCTCTCGCCACTCCTCCCTATCGTTCATCGCCCTAGGTAGGTCTTCAGGACAGCAACCTGTATCCTCACATAGCTGCTGAATGTACGTTCGTGCTGGTCGTCCTGCTATATGGTTTCAATTTCTTTGTTTAATGGTATATCAAGATTAATTTAATGTCATAGCCATCCTTGAAGAAGAATAGCAGTGATACTATTTAACCCCTAACTGGGACAATAAGGGAAATCATATCTTAACCCCCTACCTGGGAGGATAAAGGGGAATCATATTTTTTTCAAAGGTATTAACAAAAAAGTAAGCATAATAGTATAATTAGAATTTGAACTCACTCACTGCAGCCCAGTATTTTAGCCATTATGCTACAGGAACTCCTCTCAACTATATATATATATATATATATTGAATTAAATAATGGAAAAGAATCCGACAATATGAAGAAAAATTTAAAAACAAAATAATTCAAAGTGATGAATTTTATGTGAAAGAAAGTAGACGCTATAATGTTTCAGTTTTAATAAACCATCATCAGGGCTGATCATCGATGGATGTTTAATTAAACATCTATTCGTGATCTAACAACACTCAATATCATCTTTTCTAAGACCTGATGATGGATTATTAAAACTGAAACATTATCACATCAACTTTCACATTAAATTCTTAATTTTGGATTAATTTGTTTTTCTATATATATATATATATATATATATATATACATACACGGCTGCTGCTGTTACTATATAATACCTTAAAAATTCCCTTAGCCAAACATGGTATGCTTGTTGGCTGAGCGGTCTGAGACTTAGTCTAACGTAAAGTTGGATGGGTTTCAATCCCGGCTTCGAGCATCCTATGTGTCTAGCCACACTGGAGAGTTCTGATAGAATGAAACAGTCTGTTTGTGGATAACTATATATATATATATACTATAATAGGTACTTGTAACAAGAAAAGCTGAGAAACTTGTTTATTGATTCCTCTGTACAATAGTCTGCTTTATATTCTTCAACCAAGTGTCACTTTTGTTTTGATTCTCTTCCAATGGTCATTGACAAATTTCTTCAATTTTTAAGCCCTTTTTGATTTTGTAAGAAATAATCTTTGTATTAGGCTTATATATATATATATATATATATATATATATATATATATATATATATTTAATCTATATTATATTGCACTTGGTTCGACAAATAACCACAAAGTGATTTAGTGACAACCAACACTCTTATAATATATATATATATATATATATATATATATATACACATATACACACACATTCTTTCTTATATATATTTATAGATAGGTTTATTGAGATCAAATAATTTTTAGACTTTGAGAATGATAGAATTTTATTCAATTAACTCCAATTATTTCACATTAACCACCATCAATTTTCTAATGAGGATTAGCTCAGTGGCCATTATCCACAGTGTCACATAATCATTTATCTAAATCCGGTATCTATCCAACTTCTCACTAAGCCAGAATGTGGTATAAGGCCATTTTATAGTGGGGACTGCAAACATATCGAGACTTATGTACGGCAGGTGCAAAATATACTTGGTCCTATCAGCGTTCCATTAATGGGGCACCTCAGACGCTGAGCAATCAACTCAACCCTGAAAAGCAGGTAAAGCCTGGGGGAGATGGCCTCCTGAAACTAAGTATTGAAGAGATAACCACCAAGCACGAATACCAGGTGGCCTGCTTAAAAGCAAGGAAAATATCCTCATTTATTTACATCTATTCATTCATTGATAAAACATAAATGAATAAATAAAAATACATAGAGATGAAAAACAAATTCATATAGATATTTGGCTCACAACAAATACATATGCAAATTAGGTTGTTGAATAATAATCTAAAAAAACAAACAAAAGAAAAAACACAGTTTTCAGTGGAAACTTCTTCCATTCTCCCACTCCTACTTCTTTAATCAATCTCAAAAGAAATGTTTAATGCAATATTGGTTGGATTGTTTCTCTCAGTATAGGTCATAAAACTGTTTCCTGTTGGAAACATATAGAAATTTGATGTTGCATTCTGGGAAAAATAAATCTTTTGATTTCTATAAAATGCCAAACAGGAGCTATATAAGATTTGAAGTTTTTGCCTACAAAAAGCAATCATCTTGTGACTTTCAGTAAATACTGATAACTGGATATTGACTTGGGACATTGAGCAACCGTTTGAGAGTTTACAAGTTTTATTCACTGTATTGATGATTGATATATGAAACCCTTTAACAGTATCTACCTCATGTGGCATGATGGTTAGCAAGATAGACAAGCATATCGTTACGAAAGAGTTAGATTCTTACTGTGTATTCTGTATTGTGTTTTATGGTTGAAGATGCCACGTCAATATGGCAACCAAGAATAGAACAAGGAAAGGGATTAAAAGAAAAAAAAAAGACTCACCGGCAACCAGCTAAAAGTACTTGTCTATACATTTCCACAGATGATTTGCCTCCAAACTGTCGGCCTGTCAGGTATGTGTTATGCGATGAGTTAATGTAATAATGAGAAAGAGGCTGTTCCATGTCCTGATAAATGTCTAACCGGTCAAGAAACACAGGAGCATTGTCATCTGACATCAAGTAACGGCAGAACCCATCGACACTTAAACGTTCTGGAAAAGGCAAAAAGACACATGAAACATTTTTAAGATACATGAAAAATCTTTTATTTTCTTTTAAGATACATGAAAAATCTTTTTTTTTTTTTTTTAAAATACATGTCCATCTTTTTAATGATTCTCAAATGGTTTTAAATAAATAAATAAAAAAATAAAAAATTTTCAAAAAGATATATCACTAAAAAAAAAGCAACAAACAAATTTTTTAAATTCTAAAAATAGAACTAAGTCAGACTAACTAACGCTAGACCCTGATTCAAAACAGACACACCACCTGACTCCATAGTGATAGGAATTAACTAATTGAATTCGAAGTAACAAAATTTAATTTCACATAGAATTTAGATTTCTAAGGATATAAAAAAAGGACCGATAGTTTGAAGAAAAAGAAAAACGGGAAGAGAAAGCACAGGCCAAAGAAAAGAACTTAACTGACTTATTTACCCCAAGAAGAATAAGAAACCAGTTCCATCAAAAGAAACAAAGGCAAAAATTCCTTTTCATCATGTACAAGCACCTATATCCTCAAAGAACTGTTATGAAAAGTTGCTTCCAGCACCAAAGTAATTACAAACATAAGACTCCCTCTTGACCATAACATAAAAATAAAAGTCACAGTTATTATTTGTTTTCAGTATTTCGGTGTTCCTATTATTACTTGTTTGTCGAAATTCTTTTGTCCATTCCATTCCCCCTAGTCCAAGTTACAACTGCTCCCTTCACACAAGCAACAATTCTTACCTACATCTCCAACTAGACTATAAAAAAAATGCCAGTCTTTCATTGCAGATCTTTAGTTCAAAAGAAATTCCTTTCATAGATTTACTTGTAGCTCAATAGTTATCATTGTAGAATATGAACTTGGTGACATGAGTGTCGAAGTTCTGTACTTGAGTGGAGTTCACCGTGTTGAGTTACACGTGAAAGTGAATACTCACTTGAGCATCAGGAAGGGAAGATTATATGTGCATTGGGGCGTTCCACCATGCGCAGGTAGTCTCATCCATTCCCAGTGTGTTGATTAGCTGTGAGCTCAGGAGTGGCTATGCTTGCGCGCATATATGCTGGCCCACTCATTGGCATTTGGCTGTTAGCTGATGCCAGCCAGGCCACTGAGCCGGTAAGTATTGTTTATTTTCTCCTGTGCATTAGGGCATTAGCTTCTTCAGCGAGTTCAAATCCTGAGTGAAGCTGTTTGTATTTCACTTAGCACTAACACTCTTGGGAAAGCTAGGAATCCAACAGTTCTGCCCCCACCTCCAGCATTGAGTAAATTGTTTTTCAAACTAGGCATGACAACCAATCTAAAAGAAAGAAAACTCTGAATTTAAACCATAAAGAAATGGCAATATCTTTCTTTGTAGATATTTAGTACAAAACTAATTCCTTTCATGCATTTATAATCTCTACTTGTATATGTAATCGTGAAGCAAGTATCTATTGAATAAAGATCATTTTTTTGCACATGGCCCTATTAATAGGAAAAATTTTAAACTATTCAATCTATTTGGCTCATAGATGGGACACTAATAGGTACTACCACTCTAGATAAGGAAGTAATGTTAATGAAGGATTGGTTTGGTTTAGTTTCTATGTTTAATGGCATATCAATCTTTGTAGATTATTTAATGCCAAAGCCATCCTTCTATAAGAACAGTAGTGGTACTATTTAACCCATAGCTGGAAGGATAAGGGCGTTCATACCTTTCCCAAGGGTATTTGTCTGATAGTGAACATAATAACACAAGTGGAGTTTGAACTCGCGTACTATGATTCCGCAGTCCAGCCCTTTAACCATTACACTATGAGGACACCCCTGGCAATGAAGGAGTACTCCACACTCCCCAGAACAAGTGCCTACAGGATCAACAAGCTGTAAAATAAACATGTTGGAGGTGCCCGTGGTGTAATGGTTATCGTCGTAGGAATTGGACACGATGATACAAGCTCAAATCTTGGACGAGACTGATTGCATTTTCACATAGCACTAATACCCTTGGGAAAGGTATGAATCCAATTATTCTCCCTCCAGCTATGGGTAAATAGTAGGACAGATTAGGTTCTACAGCCTTGGTGAGGCAACTAGTCTAGGAGAAGGAAAACTCTGAATTCAAACCTGTTAAACTCAGCTTAAAAATTGACCTTGTGTCATATCCTGCCCGAGCGGAGGGGTTGGTAAATATGGTAAAATAAACATGATTGATTTTAACAGTATGTTAATTTAACAAGTTAGGAAATTACATTCATTGTACATTTGTACTTACATCTTTGTTTAGTTGTTCCTTGAAAGTTTTTTTTTTTTTTTTTTTTTTTTTTTTACACACACACAGTTCTGTTGAACAGGAATAATTTTTAAACAAATCTATTTGACCCAAACAGGTATTACCAATCTGGATCTGTGTGGACTTGGAAGTAATGGCAATGAAGAACACTCCACACTCAACAGATCTGGAGGCGAGCCTCCAGATGTAGTGTCATACTAAAGGCACACATTTATGCAGGACGGAGCAATACAGGGAAAAGAGTAGCGCCCTTCCCTACACCTTGGCGTAGTAGCTATTGAAAAAGGAGCCTTCTGGTCACCCTTGACTACAGTCACCAACTTTACTTTATTACTCTTCTCATTAGCTAAGTGGGTAGAGTGTTCACCAATGGTCTGGGAAACCGGAGTTCAATCCCTCATACCAAAGACTTAAAAAAAAGAAAAAAAAAAGAAAGTACTTGATACCTCCTCGCTTAACACTCAGCATTATAAGGTATGTATCAATGGTAAAGTGGAACAATCCAGGGAAAGGAGTAGTGCCCTCTCCTACACCTTGGTGTTGTAGCTATTGAAAAGGGGGCCTTCGGGTTGCCCTTGACTAGAGTCGCCAACTTTACTTATTACTCTTCTGAAGTGGAGACGATCATCATATTCTAAGCCCTACTGATAGAGAGTACTAATACTGAGTTATGTGAGATACAGATATAAATCTTGGAACTTTTTCTATTTAGGTAACATTTTTCATAGCACTTAAGACTCCACTCTTTCCCATTTCATCAAGGAATCAAAAAAAAAAAATATCAGGAAAATAAAGCAGAATGGATTTTGATCCGATTAATTGTTTTACCTTGTTTTTTCAGTTCCTCACTTTCTTCATATTGGGTAACGATTTGCAAAACTCGATTGCGATCATAAAAAGGAAAAAGTATTTCATTAAGTCTTGGGTCCCTTTGTCTCTGTAAATATGAAAAATAAATAAATAAATAAATAATCAGGTAAAAACAAATAAATATGTGGCTGAATGTAGAGACAAAATAGATTAAATAAAATAAAGTGCTAAGTAAAAAAAAGAAATCTTAATAAACAAAAAAAAAGAAAAGACAAGAGAACTGAACCTGAATAATGTATGGATCTTCAAGAAGAGACCTGAACCTGAATAATCTATGAAAAGTAAATATAGAGCAGAAGTAGTTTTTTTTTGTTTTTTTTTTATTCCATTTTTTTTTTTTTTTTTTAAATTTTTTAAAACCTTGTTTTCAAGAGCATATTAAAGTAAGGAACTAACAGTCCTTTAAATCAGGTTTCCAAATTTTAATTCAGGGACCAGGAAGGGGGGATTGTCCACAAATGCTGCCAGGGTGTCTTGAAAATTTGTATTTCTAGTAACTAGGCTGGTTGGTTGGTTGTGTTTTATTGAAAATCAACCTTTATAGGTTATTTAAAGTCAGATCCTGTTTTTATAGAGATGATTTGTAAGAGAATAGCTTGTAGGTAACATTTTTAAAAAGCCAGTGTTCATTTGTTTTCACACAGTTAAATGGTTTCAAGTTCAGTTTTTTATCGTTTGCACACAGTCAAATGATTTCAACCATTGCTAATGCTAATAGTTCTATTTGCATACAGTTAAATGTTTTCAAGCATTTTAATCAAATACAAATAATTTGATTTAATATTAATCATTTGGTTGCCCACAGTTTAATAGTTTCTCATATAGTAAATGATTAAATAGTTCAATTTGACCCATAGATGGGACCCAAACAAGTACTACTAGTCCGGTTCAGAGTGGACCTGGGAGTAATGGCAATGAAAGGCTACTCTAAATTTCTCAAAGCTCCTGGAGTGGAGCCTTATCATCAGATGGTTTAGTGTCATGCAGGACATTTGTCGGTGGGGTCTTACCCACCTGCAGGGGTGAAATTGGTATATTCTACAGCCGTAACCAATTGGAACGTCTAGTTACTAGTACACCTCAGTGAAAGATCAGTTTAAACAGCAACCACTCCCTACATTTTGGCTGAGTATCCTTTGTTGTCCCAAAAGGTGGTCAAAATGCTGCAACCTTTTGCAACATATTTATGCAAAACAGCATTTTCAGCACAAATCTACAGTTATGCAAAATGAACTGCTTCATTCTTCGTCAAAAATATCACCTAGAATTGACAATTCAAGGCAAGCGCATTTCTCTTGCTAAATGTTATTATTTAGTGCAAACACTGGATTTTTTTTTTTATTAAATATTTTTTATAAATTTCAGTTTTATTTATATGAGGATTGACAAGATTTCATTTTTATTTGGGTGGGGAGAGTCCCCAACATGATTTTATTTTTATTTGTGGAGGGAGGAGAGTCAACATGATTTCATTTTTATTCATGTAGGGATCTACAAGATTTTTCTTTTATTTATATAGGGGTTGACAAGATTTAATTTTTATTCATGAGGGGTGGGGTCAACATGATCTCATTTTTATTCATGGGTTGAGGGGGCTAAGGATTTCATTTTTATTCATATAGGGATCTACAAAATTTCTTTTATTTATATGGGGGTCGACATGATTTCATTTTTATTCGTATAGGGACCTACAAGATTTCTCTTTTATTTATATAAGGATTGACAAGATTTCATCTTTATTCAGGAGTGGGGCCAACATGATTTCATTTTTATTCATGGGGGGGTGGCTAAGGATTTCATTTTTATTCATATAGGGATCTATAAGATTTCTCTTTTATCTATATGAGCATTGATAAGATTTCATTTTTATTCATATAGGGGTCTGCAAGATATCTCTTATTTATATAAGGATCAACAAGATTTCATTTTTATTCGGGGGGGGGGTGCAACATGATCTCATTTTTATTCATATAGGGATCAACAAGATCTCTCTTTTATTTATATAGGGGTCGCCAAGATTTAATTTTTATTCATATGGAGGTTGATAAGATTTAATTTTGATTCATATTAGTGTCCACAAAATTTTGCTTTTATTCATATAGAAGTCAACAAGATTTTCATAAGGTGGTTGACAAGATTTCATTCTTATTCATATGGGGGTTGACAAAATTTTTTTTTATTCATAAAGGGGTTAAGAAGATTTAATTTTTATTAATATGGGGGTTGACAAGATTTCTTTTTCATTAATATGAGAGTCCACAAGATAGACACTGAAACAGAAAGGGGCTCCAGCTCAAAAATTTTTTATAACCACTGCTGGAAAAATTGGGCTTTCTACAGCCATGTTAAAAGATCATTAAAAACACTTAGAATCCCGTATGATATTCACATATTTACTAACTTTACAGACTTTCATGTGTTTGTTTGATATCATAGTACAGCAAAAATGGCACAACATAGTGCAATAGCACTAAAATGCTCAGAGAATAAAACAATTTCCAGTCCAATTTGCAACTTAATAGTGTGGGGGTCTGCATTTATGCTCAACCCTATCATTATAATCTGTCAAGGAAGAAAATTACTAAATACTGATTATAGATTACTTTCCTTGATTTGCAATCAGTAATAATAATAATTTTAAAGGATATTACTTGATATCAATCTTGAAGACTGCTGAGGGTGGCCTTTAAGCAAGTAAAAAAAATAAAGACATAAAAGAAAAAGATATATATTTTCAACAAGTGCATGAGATACACACACACACTCTGTCTCTCTCTCTCTATATATATACACACACACACACACACACACACACACACACACAGAGCAAATACTCTTTTAGACAAATTTCATTAAAACCATAACACAAGACCTTAACACTCTTAATATTTGACATACAACAAACATTGAACTTAACATCTTAAGGAGACATTAAATAATTACCTCCCTTGGTGCCCTTTGGACATCTCATGTTGCCGTGAGAGTCCTAGAATCCTTCTGGTCCACTTTCATCCAGATTTTTTGAATGAGTAACACTTATTTTTAATCAGTTCATTGAATTGTCTTGGTTTCAACACTCAATAAATGTCTCTCCCCTCGTCATTAAGAAGTAAAGTCCACATGGTTATGATCACCAAAGGACTTAAGACTTCTTACCATTTTTGTACCCCTTTCATATACTGCTTGTTCATAGAACCATATCAATACATTTTATCTGTTGGGACATTTGTGTATTCTTGTTAATATGATGTTTAAGTTTTAAATGTTCCTATATGTGTAAGTGAGTATTTTTTCTTTCATTTATTCAATGTTAGTGAATCATTAGATATGCTAAGACTAATATTGGACATTGGTGAGTAGCGACTTGACTAAATATCCAATCAAATAATGTCTTTATTACATATGACAACATTTCTTCCAAAATTTAAAAAAAACAAACAAACTTAGAACTAATAGCACCACAATTTTATGGATTCCAAACACAACACAAAAACAATTTTCCAGTTTTGATAATGATCAATAATGGTCAAAAGCATATGAATAACAACTAGAAAAAAAAGTTTTTAATGGCAATTCAACCCATCTGGGATTATTTTATGCCAAGAGGTGAGGAAATCACTTTTATTGTACATTTATATCTTTTTGTGAGGACATTGGCCTAGGGGTTAGAGTGTTCGCCAATGGCCCGGGAGACCTGGGTTCAATCCCAGGTCGAGTCATACCAAAGACTCAAAAAATAGTACTTGATGCTTCCTTGCTTAGCACTCAGCATTATAAGGTACGGATCAAGGGTAAAGTAGAGCAATCCAGGAAAGGAGTAGCGCCCTCCCCTACACATTGGTGTAGTAGCTATCGAAAAGGGAGCCTTCGGGTTACCCTCGACTATGGTCGCCAACTTTACTTTATATCTTTTTGTAGTTTTTTTTTCAGTTTTTTTTAGTGCATTTTAATGTTATGTCAAAATGTTTAAATAAATAATTTACTTTGTACAGTATTGGTCTGGTCTACATTGATAATTTTTGGTGTAATTTTATTCATCTCAAGAATGGCAAAATATCGTCCATGTTGACATTTTCAAAAAGGTTCTTCATATTATTTGTGTTGGAAAAACATTGTCTAATGAGAGCTAAATCTCTGCATTCTATGAGAAAATGTTTAACAGTGTAGAGTGTTTGACATGCTCTACAATGTGGATGTTCCTCTTATTTAATTGGTTGGGATTGGTTTTATGGCATATCAACCATTGTTGGTTATACATATACATTAAATATATGATTTGTAAATACATTTTGTAGATACACACAGTTAAATAAACAAATAGTTCTATTTTTAACAATTCAATTTAGCATAAGTCAACAACGTTAAAGTTTTCCAAGTATTGCAATGTATCATTAACAATTCAATTAAACATCAGTTATTTGTTTACACATAATTAATTGATCAAACAGTTCTATTTCACACAATTCAATTTAGCCACAGTAATTCATTTGCACTTAGTTTAAATGTTAAACAGTTTGATTTGACCCGTAGATAGGACCCAATCAGGTGCTATCACCCTCGGTTAGAGTGGAGCAGGGAGTAATGGCAATAAAAGGGTACTCTGTATTCCCCCAAACTCCAGCATCAGGTTGTTTAGTGTCATATCCAGGAAACTTGAGAGTGGGGATGTGGTCTTACACCTCTGTAGAGATGCAGTCCATGTATTCTACAGCCCCAGTTGACAGGGCTACCTTATACACGAGTAGAAAGGACTGCGTAAATCTTGTGTGAACAATGCACAATCATGATAAAAAAATTAGCCTAATGGGGAGAGTGTTTGCCAATGGTCCTGGAGACTGGGTTTCAATCCCAGATTGAGTCATACCAAAGACTCAAAAAAAATGATACTTGATACCTTCTTGTTTAACACTAAGCATTTTAAAGGAATGTATCAACAGTAAAGTGGAGAAATCCAGAGAAAGGAGTAGTGCCCTCCCCAACATCTTGGTATTGTAGCTATTGAAAAGGGAGCCTTTGGGTCACCATTTACTATGGTCAACTACTTTACTTACATATTTTCAATATAGTTTTCTTGATCTATATCTGCTCTATCTTAGCAGTAGAAAAAGCTAAATAGGAAAAAGAACAAATGAAAACTTGTCTACCATATTTAATGAAACATGTCTAAAAGAATATATATATATCTTGACAGTGCAGGATAAACTCACTTTTGAAAAATCCAAAATCGTCACAGAAACAAGATGTCTTTTCTTTTAAACTCTTTCATTTATGGAAAAAGAAAGATAGAAAGAAGGGGAAAAAAAAGTTGGAAAAGAAACACTGCAATTCTTCTGTCTTCAGCTAATGTTGACCCTGACAATGACTGATGTTGCTCATTTGTTCCACATTTGCATATCTGAACCTCTGGTCACATTTGACTGCCACGAAGACGGCCGAACTGAGTAAAGGGAAATGAATACATCATTATTATTATTATTGCTGTGGTCATGGTGGTTAGAACTTGCAGTTCTTGCAAAAGTGCCAGTGGTTGGTTGGCTGACTGGTTGCGAGTTCTTGGTGCAGTAAATTGTTGGTTTGATGGTATAATGCGCCTGTGCACACACATGAAAAGCCCTGTGCAGCACTGGGATAAACAAAAGGTTATATGTATTTTTACAGCTCAAAGTGCATGGTCAAGAAAAAAAAATGTGTGGGTCATTAAAGGAAGCTAATAGGTCCACAAGTATATGCTATATCATGATATATGTATTACAATATGTATCTTATATTATTACAATATATATCTTATAAGATTTATACAATGGAATATCTGAGAACTGTTTCCAAATGATGACAAATATCTTAGTGTTTATTTGCCATCAAATAATAAATAAGTTGATTGATTGTAACGGCATGTCAGCCAGTCTCGGTTTATTTTATACCTAGAGGTTAGGGATTTGCATTCATATTTACATTTGTGCAGTTGTTTCCAAAGAGTTTTTTTTTTCTTCTTTTGCATTCAGTCTGATCGTATATGAATAATTTGACCCAAAAATGAAACCCTAACAGGTACTATCACTCTAGGTCAGAGTGGATCTGGGAGTAATGGTAATGAAAATGTACTCCATACACTCCAGGTCTCCAGAACTGAAGCCTTACCATCAGATGCAGTTTAGTGTCATACCCAGAAGAAAAAAGTAAATAAGGCTTCAAAATCAATCTATACTCTAATTTATGAAGTTTTTAGAAATAAAAGATTAAAAAACAAACAAAAAAAATGTCAGAACATTTCTAAAACTTTAAATAAACTAAAGGAAATATCATCATTAAAAAAATAATATGTATTGATAAACTGACAAATATCTCAATATCCTGACGCAGAAGCGATTCATTGAACCTCAAAAAGCTAAGTATAATGATCTGGAGAGAAAACAGAAATGTTTAAATTGATGAATCTCTTAAATGTTACTCCCTTAAATTAAGAAATATTTCTCTATAAAAGTTGATGGAATTTTTCAAAGAACATCAACTTCATAGAATAATATTAACGATATATAACTAGTAAACATCTTTTCTTTTTAGTAGCTATTATCATTTTTAACTGTTTGGTTTTACTTTGCAATTGAAATAGTTAACAAAAATGAAATAAGAAAAAAAGATTTTTGAAATTTGTTTGTCTTATAAGATGACATGATAGTTATGGTCGTAGGAAGTGGACTCAGATACTTGAGTTCAAACTCTGAAGGAATCAGTTTGTATTTCACATAGCGTTAATACTTTTGAGAAAGGTATGAATCCTACAATTAGAAGTGTGACGTACCCATGATACAGATATGTGAAATAGACATAATGTTCATAAAAGTTCATAAACATAAATAGGAATCCGAAAACACAAAATTGTTTCAGGTACAAAACTTTTATTCACCTTTTTGAGTTTAAAGGTTTTTTGACATGAGGAGAGAGAGACACAATCTTTCTATGCTGACTGCTTTTACATCGTCAGCTCTCAACCCAACCAACGCTCGGTGCCCGTAGCGCACAAATTCGTCTGGCCTCGCCCAGCTCTGAATCTCGACTCTCTCATTTGGAGGCAGGAACTCAACTCCCTGCTTTTTCTCAAATCCCCAAATCCTCAGCCCACACTTCCAGTGCATGACGTCAGTCACATCCCCCTGGTCCAATTCCTATCAGGGATTTTTATTTTGACATCTCTGAATGACATAACACCTGCGCTCATGTTTGCACCTAACTAACCCATCCACTGAGCCGAAAGGTTCTCATCCTAACTAAACTGAAAGGCAAGATATACAAAACGAAATCCCTCCACAATTATATTACAGAAGGAAAACTCTGAATTCAAGCCAGCGGTAAACTAAAAGAGGGATGGTCTACCTCAGGGTTATTCCTGCTCAAGGCACGCTACAAAATAGTGTGCCCATAACCAAATCAGGTTACGGGATAAGTCTCACTCAGTCTTCTTGTGTCTGAGATTTAAACCTTGATCTGCATAGAGAGTAACCTCTCTTAGTAAAAGGCTATTCCGTGATATCTTTTTTACTTTCTCATCTAAGTGCATGTGTTTTGAATGCAAGTGTGAGAGGCAAAGACAGAAAAAAGCAGAAAGGATAAGTAAGCAAATAATGTTTATAAATATACATAAGTGAATCAAAAAATTTCAGTGGGTCTTCAAAGCTGTGCCACAAATCACATGATAAAAAAAAACAAAAAAAAAACAAAACAAAACAAAAAAACCATGAAAAAAATACACTAATATATTATGGTATATGATTAGTAATAGATCATTGCAAAAATAATAGTTGATTTTTTATTTAAAAATGTAATAAAAACAGCAATTATTTATTAGACTATATATATATATATATATATATATATATATATAGAGTGACTGAAAAGTAACATCCTTTTAATAGGTTTGGTTTCTTCGTTTTTAATGGCATATCAACCTTTGTAGGTTATTTAATCCCAAAGCCATTCTCCAAGAAGAACAGTAGTGGTACTATTTAACCCATAGCTGGGAGGATAAGGGGGTTCATACCTTTCCCAAGGGTATTTGCCCGAAAGTGTATGTAATAGCGTGACTGGAATACAAACTCGCTTACAACGATTCTGCAGTCCATCACTTTAACCATTACGCCACGAGGACACCCCTCCTTTTAATAGGGAGTCACTTTTCAATTACTAGACTCACACACATACATATAATAATAATAAATAAATATATATTAGATTGATACATTTAATGCCATGGAAGTTTGTGACCCCTGGGTTTCATGAAGTTTTTATGAAACAACAATCATCAGGCAGATACCGGACATTGGCATAATGGTTAGAGTGTTCACCAATGGCTCAGGAGATCTGGATCAATCCCAGGTCGAGTCATACCAAAGACTCAAAGGTACGTATCAAGGGTAAAGTGGAGCAATCCAGGGAAAGGAGTAGCGCCATCCCCTACACCTCGGTGTAGTAGCTATCGAAAAGGGAGCCTTCAGGTTACCTTCGACTACGGTTGCTAACTTTACTTATATTGCACTTGGTTCACCACAAACCCACAAAGTGATTTAATGACAACCAACACTGTTATATATATATATATAAAACTCTCAATGAACAGGGAGTTACTTTTCAATCACATAAACTATATATATATATATATATATATATATATGTTTTAGAAAATAAAATTACATGGTGGGAACGTGATAGTGGGAAAGTATTCATTACTCATTAAGAAGAGCAATATTAAATCATTATCAAAAATTCACCAAATTTTTAAAAAATTATTGCTTACTTAAACATAAGAACTATGTGAGTAGTAGGAAAAGTTTTATATATATATATGATGAGAATATACAATCATTTAAAAAGTGCTTGATAAATCAGAAGAGTGCTCAAATGCTGGCCAGCGGAGCAGTATAAAAAGTAAAGGTAATTAAGAGCTCACTTTATCATCGTTCCATAAATCATATAGAGAACAGAAGAAACAGCTGAAACTTTGTTATGAAATAAAGTTTCATCTAACAATTGAACCTTCTATTCTACACAAGAGTTATGAAACAGAAGATGAAATCTTAATTACTTTCAGTGTGTGTGTGTGTGTGTGTATATATATATATATATATATATATATATATATATGTATATTGAAGTGTGTATATTTAGGCAGCAAATTATCATTCAAGCAAGTTTTGTAAAAGACGATGGAACCCTTTTTTTATTTTTTATTTTATTTTTTTAAGACTCCTTGTTATTTTTCTAGTGTCGGGATCTAGATGGTAAAGGAATTGTCCCATATCTTCTGTTCAAGATAAATATCCTCAATGACCAAACAAAATTTAAAAAAACTCACCAAAAACCCCACTGACCAACTTAAAAAAACACATCAACAAAAATTATCACAGCCAATAATGCAGAAATTAGGTCCATTAAACTAACAAAAATAACTGGAGATTTTACAAACCCAGATACATATATGGTAAAATAAAAACCTACAAACAAGGTAACCCAATTAGACGAATTATTTCACAGATTCCTACTCCTGTATACCACATATCAAAAATCCTCAACAATCATACCATATCTCTCAAATCATGAATTCATAGAAATTCAACACTCTACTCCCCACAACAAATGCATAACGGTATCACTTGATGTCTAAAATCTTTTTACTAATGTTCCAGTTCATGAAACCATAAAAATAATAATAGAAAATGTCTATAATCATCCCCTCCAGATATACAACCAAAAATTCTCGAAAAACTCCTCCTTACCTGTACCACAAAAGTCCTATTCTATGATCCTTCCAGTAACATATATATATATATATATATATATATATATATATATACACACACAAATTGACGTTATTTCAATGGGGTTGCCCCTTGGTCCTACCATCTCCAAATTCTACATGTCCCACATCAAAAACAAAATATTTGAAACAACAATAACTAAACCCAAAGTATATGTCCGTTATGAATACGACATTTTCATCACAACACACTCCTACAATGAAATTAACAAACTTTAAAAAACTATAGAAGAAAACTGTACTGAATTTTACCACCGAACTCAACATTAATAAAAAAAAATCCCTTTCCTTGATGAACTTAAAGAGTCCACCAATAATAACAAATTCACTTCATCTCCATATAAAAGCTTACCAATGACAGTTCCACCCAACTTAACTACCACAATGAATGTTCCCCAAAATATAAAATAGCAATTATAAAAAACTTAATTCATAGAGTATTTTACATCTCCTCATCTAAGACAATATTTTACAAAGAACTTACCTACATAAAACAAACCCTTGTTAATAACAATTTTCCGAATAAACTAGATGATCAACAAATAAAACTATATCTTAACAACATTCACAAAAATAATAACACGACCAACAATAACAACACTAAGAGAATTAATCTATATTACAGAATCAAATGCACTATAACTACAAATTAGATGAACAACATCATAAAAAGACACATTAAATCTATCAAAAAACAAAAACAAATAAAACTTATCGACTACACTAAATTTAAAACATCAAACCTTATCGTTAAGAATATCACTAATACCGCAAAAATACACCTAAGCCAAACCAATGTAGTTTATAAATCTATATATCCATTTCGAGAGTGCCTCCCGAAAGACAAAAATAATTCTTACATTGGCGATACAAGCACAACATCATCTCGTCGTCTTACTTATCTGAAAATATTCTGAGAATAGCACCATAAAACAACATTTAATTATAAAACACAACAATAGCATTAACCAACTTACATCTTCTGGTGTAAGGAAGATTCTCACAGAATCACAATAATTATATATAAAAACAATAATAAAAAACGATTACAAATCCTAGAAGCAATATGCATAAAAAATAAAAAACTTAACATAAATAAAATAGCATTTAACACAGGCACCAGCATATTAGATATTTTTAATAACTAAAAGTCACTAACTCTATTAGTAAACCTTTTTCCAACCGAACGTTTTAAAACAAAACACTGAAAACGTTCCAACTGACAACTTCAAAACAAAACACTACAAATAATTAAAACAATAAAAACTCGAAACTACACTACCCCTGATGACGACCAAAACTATGGTTGAAAGCACTTGGGCAGAAGATATGGGACAATTCCTTTACCACCTAGATCCCGACACTAGAAAAATAACAAGGAGACTTGAAAAAATTAAATTGAAAATAATAAACAGTGTTCCATCGTCTGTAACAAAACATGCTTGAATAATCTATATATATATATATATATATATATATATATATATATATATATACACACACACACATGTAATAGATCTGTGGAATATCTATAAGTGTTGACAGCAAAAATTTTATTACTCTTCCATATTTCTGAAATTACTAACAGAATATTGCTATTATATAAATTCTAAATGTAATTTTACACACACAACAGCACTGACCTACCTACCTAGGAGTGTAAGGTATGTGTCACAGGCAAAGGGAGAATGAGACTCTTTACATTTTACATCACAGTTTCCTGAAAATATTATAGATATTGCTAATTACTAATGAGTTAACTAATTTTCCATTACACACACACACATATATATATAAGTAAAGTTGGTGACCTTTGTCGAGGGTTACCTAAAGTTTCCCTTTTCAATAGCTACTACACTTAAGTGTAGGGGAGGGCGCTACCCCATTCCCTGGATTGCCCCTCTTTACCCTTGATCCTTACCTTATAATGCTGAGTGTTAATCAAGGTGACATCAAGTCATAGCAAAAGACTCAAAAAATGGTACTTGATGCCGCCTTACTTAACACTCAGTATTATTATAAGGTGTGGATCAAGCGTAAAGTGGAGCAATCCAGGGAATGGAGTAGCGCCCTTCCCTACACTGAGGTGTAGGGAAGGGTGCTATTGAAAAGGGAGCCTTAAGGTCACCCTCGACTAAGGTCACCAACTTTTATATATATATATATATATATATATATATGCATGCTATGTACCAATATAATTAAACACAATTTGATATAGAGATACATTGTAGGGCTTCAGACTAACTTTTTTCACCACTGTTCCGAAACAATTTTAATTCTAGAAAAACAACAGACATTAGAAAAGAAAAATAAAGAGTTAACTTTCAATTTTCCCAACTTTGAAGCTGTATAATAGTTGGAATACACTTTGTAATATATTGAACAGTTTTTGTATCCACTGCAGATGTGTACTGAAAATAATTTTATATATATACACACACAAATAAACATATTAGGTTGTTTGGAAAATAGCGTCTGACTAAGATAAACTGTTTAAATTCTGTTCTAACATATTTTAATAATAGTTGTATAAAAATTAACATTCCGAATAACCAAATGTCTTCTTTATTGATTTTTAATCCCTTCTTTTAGAATTTCATTTTGAAAGTTATATGAATTCTTTTTTTTTTTTTTTTTTTTTTAAATGGAGGTGTTCATTGTGTAACGGTTATTAATCACTTCTTTCAGAATTTGATTTTAAAGGTTATAAGCCCCTGAAAATGAACCTGAAACAAGAAGTGAGGCGTTAATTTTTTTTTGTATGAGTTGAAGCTTGGTTATCAGTTTTTTTCATGATAATGCTTGGCCACATGTTGCCAGAATGACACTACAGAATCTCACTAACTTGGGATATGAGACTTTTTTTTCCCCCACATCTAACATATTCTCCAGATCTCTGACTCACCAACTACCATTTTATCAAACATCCAGACACTTTTTTTACTCCAAAAAACATTCTTTTCCAATAGAGAAGTAGAAACTGCATATAAAGATTTCTTGGTATCAAAACCTTTAGATTTTATCATACAGGCATAAATGACCATGTTAATTGATGGCAGAAATATTAAGAGATAATATTTTGACTGATTAAAACATTGTTTAAATTCATTAATTAAAAAATGATGATTTATTCTGAAATCAAACATTATTTTCCAAACAACCAAATACTATGAAACAATATAACAGACATATCATCTTTAACATTACATAAAATCAACAAAAAAATCAATGTGGTTTTTATACTAACAGTTAACTTACCTCATTAAAGAATTCTATCAACTGATTCACTGTTAAAGTATTTTTATTACCAGATCTGAAAAAATAATTTTGTGGAAAGAGAATATTTCTATTCAAAAAGATACCAAAATTAAAACAGTAAATCCTAAAATATTATTTAAGTTCAAATCTATTTAAACAATATACTTATAAATTCTATCATGGTATATAAAATAGGATAGTGTAGACATAGAATCAATAATGCTAGGTGACTGTTAGTTTCTAACCTATGTGTCCTCAGATGAATGCATAAGTGAGAAAATGACAGTCACCAAGCACCATTGATTCTGTGTCCATGTTATCTTAACCTAATATACACACTTTATCAATGATACTGAGTACAATTTATTTATAAATATAGCAAACTATATTATATATATATATATATATATATATATATATATATGCACAAACAAAAAGAGATAGACACATAGGAAGTAGTCAAAATATATAATAGGAAAGAGACACATAACAAATAAGAAAAGTCTAAGAAGGATCAAAATCAAAATGAGAGAAGTGACTGATTTGGTTCGGTTTTATGGCATGTAAACCATTGTAGGTTATTTAATGCCAAGTCCTCTTTATACATATACATTAAATATATATGCTCCCCCATGGGGGTTGAGCTCTCTGGCGAAGAAATTGCCGGCCACTGCTAGCGTAATGCAAAGCTCTTCGAAAGAATTGAGCACTCTGGTAGCCGATAGGGTATAAAAAATGTAAACAAAGGCTGCTGCTGCTGTTTCTAAAAATAAAAATACCTTAAAATTCCCTAAGCCAACGTGGTCCACTTGGTGGACAAGTGGTCTGAAACACAGTCTAACATAAAGTTGGACGGGTTTCGATCCCGGCTTCGAGCATCCTGCGTGTCTAGCCACACTGAAGAGTTCTGATAGAACGAAACAGTCTGTCTGTGGATGACTATACATTAAATATATATGATTTGGTTTGGTTAAGTTTTATGGCATATCAACCAAGGCATATCAATCATTTAATGCCAAATCCTGTTTTTATATACATATTAAATATATTTTGTCAATAGACATACTTAAATGATCAAACAGTTCTATTTCTAACAATTCAATTTAGCATGAGTTAACAAAATTAAATGGTTCCAAGTATTGCTATGTATCAACAACAACTCAATTAAACAGTCATTTGTTTACACACAGTTAAATGATCTAAAAGTTCTATTTCACACAATTCAATTAAGCATAAGTGATTTTTTTACGCAGATTAAATTTAAAACCGTCCTATTTGACCCATAGATAGGACCCTATCAGGTGCTATCACTCAGTGGACCTGGGAGTATTGGCAATAAAAGGGTACTCCACATTCCCCAAAGCATTACTGGAGTCTCACCATCAGATTGTTTAATGTCATATCAAGGAAACTCATTGGGGGATGTCTTACTCCTCTGCAGAGATGCAGTCAATGTATTCTACAGTAAGCTGCCCAGCCGACTGGGCTGCGATGAGAGAAGTGAGATAATCAAAACTCTGACTTTTATCCAACAAAAAACTTTAGGAGGAAAATATAAAATTCTTTAAACCACCCCAAAAAGATAGAATGACAGAAGTTCTTAATATTACTCACAGTTCCTTAAAAAGATCTTCAATGTCGGTACGTGGACATATTTTGTGGTAGAGTTCATAAAACTTGTCAAATGTAAACGCTGACTTTTCTATTTCATCATTCTGAAAAAGACAAAATAAATAACATTACAAAATTCAGTAAAATAATGAATGAAATTGAAACATTAAGTTTTATGTTTAATGTAAACCAAAACTTTGATATGACGACATGATTGAGGATAATGAGGAAGATGAAGAGTTACCTCCCTTGCAATTCAGCCTTCCCAAATAGAGATATCAAATGGAAAATAAAGATATAGATGCAAAATTGCAGAGTAGAAAAACAGTAAATGAAGTTCTACATTTCAGCTTCGAATTATTAATCATTATTTATAAAGACAAGCAACAAAAATAAGTTGTTTAAAAACAGGGGGAAAAAAATTCTTCATTTTTATATTATCTTTAGTTAAATTTAATGAAAGTTACGATTCCAAGATAGGATATGTAACACAGACTTTCAAGTGTAATAGTTAAGCAAAGTTGTAATCAATAAAAAGAAAAAAAAAACTTTTAAGAATATTTTAAAAATTGTTGATTATCTTGTCCCAGGGGGCCTTTTCCCCAAACAATGCAAGCTAGGCAGGGCTGAGTTTATCACTTGGAATCAAAGAGACTCCAAAACGGGAATGGCCACACATAAGTCTTGATTTGTGTAAAACCACACCTCAATATAAAATGACTTCATGTCAAATCTGACAAGGTGGGAAGTCAGATAAATCCATATATTCAAGAGAGCTGTTTGATTTCTTTCTGGTGACTTATTTTTTCTTTTCATCTTTTCCCCTGCTGAAGGTATTCTTATTCCTTTGCAACAAAAATTGATCTGTCAACTTCTTTTGAAAAAGGAAACACAATTTTGTTTAGTTTGGTTCTGTTTGATAACATATCAACCATTGTAGCTTATTTAATGCCAAATCCTATCTATACACATATATTAAATTTCATTTGATTTGGTTTGGTTTGGTTGGGTTTGATGGCATATCAACCATTCTAGGTTATTTAATGCCAAATCCTCTATGAACACATATATTAAATATATATGATTTAGTTTGGTTGGGTTTTATGGCATATCAACCATTGTAGGTTATTTAATGCCAAATCCTCTTTATACATACATATTAAATATATATATGATTTGGTTTGGTTGGGTTTTATGGCATATCAACCATTCTTAGTTATTTAATGCCAAATCCTCTTTATACATACATATTGAATATATATGATTTGGTTTGGTTGGGTTTTATGGCATATCAACCATTGTAGGTTATTTAATGCCAAATCTTCTTTATACATTAAATATAAATGATTTGTAAACACGTTGGTGAAAACATTTTTAAACCAGTCTGAGCTCATTTTTTTTTACACATTTAAATGGTTTCAAATACTTCTATCTAATATGAATCATTCTATCAACTATTAATCATTTGTTTGCACACAGTTAAATGGTTTCAAGTATTGCTATGTAACAGTAACAATTTAACATTAATCATTTGGTTTCACACATTTAAATAGATATTCATGATATGTAAGAGATTAATTGGTTGGTAATTTCATGGATTATTTGTAGATATTTAAGATAGAGATTGAGCTTATCTGTTTGTGCACAGTTAAATGGTTTCAAGTATTGTATTCATTCATCATACCTTTTGGACTGAGAGAGTGTCCTCATAGTGTAGTGGTTAAAGCATTGGACTGCTGAATCGAAGTAAGCGAGTTCGAATTCCAGTTGCACGATTACATTCACTTTCAGCCAAATACCCTTGGAAATGGTATGAACCCCCTTATCCTCCCAGCTATAGATTGAATAGCATCACTGCCATTCTTCTAGAAAGATGGATTTGGCATTAAACAACCCATGAAGGCTGATATGCCATTAAACTAAAACTTCTGGATTGAGGTTGTGTACTACACAGCCAGTGTCTCTATCCATACTTTCTATACAATAGGATCTATGTAGGGATTTTGTCGATCCCTGAGCATATGCACTGTTTATTCTTTCTTATAAGTGACTTTGTTCTTGATGTTAAGGGGACTGTATCGAATTTGGCTGAGGGCAGTTTGAATGCATTTCCTGGTCTTTCATTGTTCCCTTTGGCACTCATATGTATCTTTCCAAATTGTTCAAAGAGAGCCTGTAGTTTTTGTGTGAGTGGTTCTAGCTTTTTGGGAGATAAGTTTTTTGGTTTGTTTTTGACATTTTGTGGTGGACAGATTGGAGACCTATGTAAGCCCTGTTTTGGTCATTGTTGGAGGAAGAAATCGGTTTATCAATGTGATGCTGTTTTAAGACCTCAAGGTAACATCACAAGCATACAATTACTCTATATTAACACTTATTACATTAAAATCTTACAGGGAATGGAGTAATGCCTTCCCCTACATCTTGGTGGAGTAGCTATCAAAAAGGGAGCCTTTGGGTCAACCTTGTCTATAGTCGCCAACTTTACAACTATAACAGGTTTGAATACAGAAATTTCCTTCTCCTAGACTGGTTATCTAACCAAGGCTAAAGAACCCAGTCTGCACTAATATTTACCCATAAAGTAAAGTTGGTGATCTTAGTCGAGGGTGACCTGAAGGCACCCTTTTCAATAGCTACAACACCGATGTGTAGGGGGGAGCACTACTTCTTTCCCTGGATTGCTCCACTTTACCCTTAATCCTTACCTTATAATGCTGAGTGCTAAGCAAGGCAGCATCAAGTATCATTTTTTGAATCTTTGGTATGACTCGACCTGGGATTGAACCCCGGTCTCCCAGACCATTGGTGAACACTCAATTCATTGAGGGAAAATGACTGGATTCATATCTTTCCCAAGAGTATTAGTGCAATGTGAAATGCAATCAGTCTAATCTAGAATTTCATCTCATAACACCAGGTCCATTTCCTTTGACAATAACTATTATACCACAAGCACCTCTTGTTGCATATATCATTTTTAACATCAAATACTTTTTAGAACTAAGGTTTTTACCTGAAATTATATATATATAAGCTGACAGGTGATACATCTTACACAATAATGAAGTGGGAAAAGCAAGATGCTTTTACACATTCAGTACCTAATGAGTAACTTTAAGATTTCTGATTATTTCTATGCAAGGCTGGACATGTTGCAATGTTCACAGTCAAATGGTGGACTCATTCAATTGTTGAGTAGTATTTGAGAGATAAGAAACAATTACAAGGAGGGCCTCCACGAGAACCAAAAGATGAAATTTTCAAGCAATCCAGTTTAACATGGTGAGATCAAAAAAGAAAGGCATTGCAACCAACATCAAGGAATAAGGAATATTCCATTGTTTTTTTAAAAACCACCTTTTTCTGTAATCTAAAGTTTTGGTCTGAAATAACACAAACTAAAAATAAACTGACTGATAATACATGGTGTCTCAATATACATGGCACCCATGTGACTGGACTATTATTTCTGCCCACTCAGTATATGTACATATGTAGGGCCTTTCAATATACATGGGAGCAACATGTCAGCTAATAACTTTACTAATAATGATGTATTCGTTTTTGTTTCCGATTTGAAAATAATATACTATAACAACTATTAATCTTCGGTTACAATACCTTAAACAATGGGGGAAAAATATTTTGCATCACTACTTATCTGGAGACAAAATCATTTAAAACTGTCTCAAAATAGATGCAACCCATTAATATGATAATGACTTATTACTGAGACAAGAAACTAAAAAAAAGATTGCATGTCCTGGAAGTTAATGTGATAACAATTAAAAAAAAAATTGATTTGATATCTCTAGCTCAAAGGATGCATTTTTTTTTATAGAATGTGTTCCAAATGATTGCCATTACGCTTGTCTCAGTAATAAATCATTATCATATTAATGGGATGCATCTATTTTGAGACACCCTGTATATCTTTGCTCACTATTCACAAATAAATGGAGACACAAACCCTGAAATTTTTTTTGATGAATAATCTTACCTTTCCTCCTGGTAATCCTAAATCTTTCAGACATTGCATGATCATTTTCTCTGTTCTTCCTGAAGCAAATGTTCGAGTGATACTGTAATTAAAAAAACAAAACAAAGAAACAACACATTAAATATGTTTTTCATTATTTTTTTTACTTCAGATGTAAAATGTTTAAAAAGACATTATTTCTGGAGATGGGCATGGTGTTTTATGATTTTAGGAAATAGATACCCAAGTTCGAATCCTGATGAAGGTTGTTTGTATTTCACGTCATGCGTATGTTATTGGGAAAGGTTTGAATCCATATTTTCCCCCAGGGATAGGTAATTAATAGGGAAGACTTGTATCTTAAGCCTTGGTACAGCAACTGGTCAAGAAGGTTTGGTTTCTTTCCTTAACAGCATATTAATCTTCATGGGTTATTTAATGCCAAAGTCATCATTGCAGAAGAACATCAGTGATACTATTTAACCCAGAGCTAGAGGGTTTAAAAAGGACATTATTTCCAGAGATGAGCATGGTGTTTTATCATTTTAGGAAATAAACTCAGAGACCCGAGTTCAAATCCTGAGCAAGGTTGTTTGTGTTTTACCTCATGCCTCTGTCCAAGGGAAAGGCATGAATCTATATCTCTTTTTGCCTGGGATAGGGAAGAATGGGTTCTTTAACCTTGGCACAGCAACTGGTCTAGAAGGTTTGGATTGATTTATTTACTTAATGGCTTATCAAACTTCATGGGTTATTTAATGCCAAAGCCAACCTTGTAAAAGAACAGCAGTGATACTATCTAACATAACTGTGGGTGGAAAAAGGGGTTCATACCTTTCCCAAGGGTATTAGTCCAAAAATGAGCATAGAGAAATGACTGGAATTTGAACTCACTTATTTTAATGTCACAGTCTGGCAAGTTAACAACTACACCACAGAGATTCTTTTGGTCTAGAAGGTAAATTCTGAATTTGATCCAGTAATCCAATTAAAAGTTAACCATGTGTTGCATCTTGCCTGTAGATGAGGGTCGGTAAATACATACATTGTTTTCAGAAAGACGACAGGCTAGTTAGTAAAGGATTTACTAATAAAGGAAATTTTTAAATTTTCCCCTCAAATAATTGGCCAAAATGTAATAATACTGCTGTTGCTGCTGCTGTTATTTACTGTGTGGTTTTAATGACCACGATAATTAAAACTGAAACTACACTAATATTTGCTGCCTCCCAATAGTTTAAAATTGTATCAAGGGTTTAAAATTTCATTAATCATTTTCTTTCTTCGACAGGAAGTTTACTGTCAAGACAGATTTAAAAAATAAGTCTACGGACAAATTGGAGCTTTTTGCTAATACTTTAGTTTATTTTTGGAACAAATTGCCTAATCAGATGAAAAACAGGAATATTGGTTTGTTGGTTGGGTTTATGGCATGTCAAACACTTTAGGATATTTGATGTCAAATCTTGTTTATACATATAAGTTAAATATATATATATGATTTGTAATCACATTTTGTAGATAACATTCTTAAACAAGCCTGAGCACTTTCTTGCACATATATAACAGTCACAATTTAACATCAGTCATTTATTTGCACACAGTTTGTTCTATTTGATCCAAAGATGGGACCCCATCAGGTACTACCACTCTGGACCAAAGTAGACTTGAAAGCAATGACAAGGTAGGGGTACTCCACATTCCCCAAGTCTCCAAGTTTGGAGTCTCAACAATCAATGTCAAATTCAGGACACTTAGAGGCGGGGGGGGGCTTATCCCTCTGCAGAGATGCAATCAGTGTATTGTACAGCTCAAGCCAACTGGTCTAAATATGTTCAGGCTGTAAAGTGTCAGGGACCAAAAGTCAAACTTTGTTTCTGAGATATATATATATATATATATATATATATATATATATACTAAAGTGACCAGTTTTTGGTTTTTCTTAAAGAATATATATATATATATATATATATATATATATATATATATATACACACACACACACAGAACAAAAATTAAAAACATATATGGGAATATGTATTCTAAAATATATACATATAAAATATTTTAATAATATACATGTTTCAAATTAAAGACACACACACACACACACACATATATATATATATATATATATATATATATATATATATATATACAGGGTGATTGAAAAGCAACTTGTGTTTTCTTCTGATTCATTTCTTGTAAAAATTATAGTTGAGAAATAAATTATAAGAATTTTAAAATAAGGAACTACTTTTAATAATCTTGAGTATACACACATACATATGCTTAATAGAAATGAAAACTATACATCGGCTGGCATTTTTTTTTAATTTTAAATTAAAATTATCTCCCTCCTTCCGAAAATATATTGCCAATATATGCTCATTCTGAGATACCAAACATATGTGGTACATTCAATAAGTTTCCAGACTTTTTTGTACAGGCATTTGAAATTGTCGTAGACTCTAGAAAATTCAGTATGCTATTGCTATACATCTTATGAGATGACTGACCAATTTTTATGATTTCAGCTTCAAATGAACAGCTACAGCAGCAATTGTAATACACCCTACTAAAGCCTGATTGTCATAGCTGGTGAATTTCAGAAATGCAATCTGGACGTGAGGACACTTTAGAAGAACAATATGCAATAAAATTCTGTTTTAAACTTGGAAAAAATGCCACAGAAACGTATGGAATGCTTTAGACTGCTTTTCGACATTCTTGCATGAATCGAGCATCAGTTTTTGAGTGGCATAAGAGATTCAAGGAAGGCAGGGAGTCTGAGAGGGATGATGAGAGGTGGGGGAGGAGTAAGGAAGTCAATACACCACAATTGATTGGCCAAAGGGTTATACTTACTATGTTGAGATTTTAAGGGAGTTCAGGAAGAGATTTCGTCGGAAGAGGCTAGCACTCTTCAAATTGGGTCAGTGGCATTTCCACCAGGACAATGCACCAGTCCACAACTGCATCCTTGTCACAGACTATTTGACCAAGATGGGCATCAAGACAATTCCTCAGCCTCCCTATAGTTATGAGACAATTGAGGATATGAAAGAGGCTGTGACAAAGGTCATTGACACGCTCACACAATGATGTCCATGGGGCCTTACAGAAGTTATTGGAACAGTACAACAAGTGCATTGCAGATGGAGGAGATTACTTCGAAGGGGACTAGAGTTTCATGTGTGTACTATCAATAAAAGTGCCTATACGAAAAAAGTCTGGAAACTTATTTAATGAACCTCATATATGTATATATTTACCAACTCCTCTGCTCGGGCAAGATATGACACAAGGTCAATTTTTAAGCGGAGTTTAACAGGTTTGAATTCAGAGTTTTCCTTCTCCTAGACTAGTTGCCTAACCAAGGCTGAAGAACTTAGTCAGTCCTACTATTTACCCATAGCTGAAGGGAGAATAATTGGATTCATACCTTTCCCAAGGGTATTAGGGTAATGTGAAATACAATCAGTCTCTTCCAGGTTTTGAACTCGTGTCGCCGTGTCCATTTTCTACAATGATAACCATTACCCCACGGGCACCTCTGTATATATAAAGTAAAGTTGGTGACTTGTCGAGGGCTACCCAAAAGCTCTCTTTTCAATAGGGGAGGGTGCTACTGTTTTCCCTGGATTGCTCCACTTTACCCTTGAAATGTACCTTATAATGCTAAGTGTTAAGCAAGGAGGTATCAGTTACTATTTTTTGAGTCTTTGGTATGACTCGACCTGAGATTGAACCCCAGTCCCCCGGGCCATTGGTGAAGACTCAACCAATATTTATAAGTGGGCCATCAGCCTAATGAGTAGAGTGTTTGTCAATGGTCCAGAAGATTGGGGTTCAATCCCAGGTCAAGTCATACCAGAGACTCAAAAAATGATACTTGATGTTGCCTTGCTTAACACTCAGCATTATAAGGTACAGATCAAGGGTAAAGTGGAGCAATCCAGGGAAGGAGTAACGCCCTCCCCTACACCTTGGTGTCATAGCTATTGAAAAGGGAGACTTCAGGTCATCTTGGATTAATCTTGCCAACTTTACTTCCTAATATATATATATATATATATATATATATATATATATATATGTTTCATTAAATAGTAAAGACACATTTTGTCTGTTTAATTTAATTAAGATCCTTTTGAGTTTCTGGATAAATGTCTTGGTATCAGGTTGGAATTGGTGGATGAATTTACCAAAATTTTCCCCGAGTGCTTTCGGACACTTCATAGGCCATCATCAAGGGTTGCTTGCATGTGTAAAGAGTATTGTTTTTTTTTAAATGAGTTTTGAAAGTTTTTTTATAACATAACAAAACTATGCAAACACAGAGTTTGATAAAACTGAGTTGCTGATGAATTTAAAAAACAGAACACTATCAACGGAAATAGAATACTATCAATGAATACAGAATATTAAAAAAAAAAAAATTTCAGAAGGCATTTCAAAACATTGTGGCTATTTCCACCAATTCCAACATGAAACCAAGACATTTATCAAGAAACTCAAAAGGATCTTAATTAAATTAAACAGACAAAATGTGTCATTACTATTTACTCAAACAAGTTTAAATGAACAACTGCTGCCTAACTACACACACACATTAAATATATATATATATATATATATATATATATATATATATATATGGAAAAAAGACACATCGTAAAGTCAGATTGAAACAGCTACGTGAAATCTGGTCTACTGATTTTCGAAAATGCCTTCTTTTCCAAACAATTAGACTTCTTTCCAAATGTTACTGATATATATACAAATTTAAATTAAATTATATATATAAATCCATCTTGAATAATGAAATTATTTCAGTGGTACTGTTTGCCAATATCATTACCACTATATTATCCACTCAGTTTGGAAAGTCTGCTTTTGATATAACAAAAATAGATGAAGAAGAATCTTGTTTCCAATTCCCTTCCATCCAATTAGAAAAAAATAAATAAAAGCATTAAAATTTTTTAAAAAATCCAGTCAAATAATAAGAAAAACTATTTCCATGTTAGTTGGGTGGGTTTTAAGGCCTATCAACCCTTGTAGGTTATTTAAAGCTAAATCCTGTTTATACAATATTTGTATGATTTCTAAACAAATAGTTTGAAGGTAATATTATTTCTAAATGAGTCAGAGCTCATTCCTTTGCACACAGTTAAATGGTGGCAAGTACTAATATCTAACACGGCTCTATTTAATATTAATCATTTGTCTGTACACAGTTAAATGGTTTCAGATACTGAAATTTATTGTTTGCACACAGTTAAATGGTTTCAAATAAAGCTATTGAACAGTGTTAATAATAATCCCTAGTAAAAATATTTCATGCATTGCTATCTAATACAAATAATTCATTTGTCTCATTCAGGGTTTTCAGACTATTGTCTTCATCTTTACTGTTATATTCACAACGTACAATAAAGATGAAGACAATAGTCCAAAAACCCTGAACAATAAAAATCTTCAAGCTTCATCTAAAGAATTCAGACAACTAATAATTCAATTTAACATGAATCATTCGTTTGCACACAGTCAAAAGGTTTCAAGGATAGGAAATGATTAAATAATTCTTTTTGACCCATTAATGGGACACTAATAAGTACTACCACTCCAGGTCAGAGTGGAACTGGGAATAATGGTAATGAAGTGGGTACTTCACATTTACCCAAATTCCAGAGCTGGAGCCTCACCATATCCAGGACAGTCATAAGGTGGAATAGGGGTTTACCCCTCTGCAAAAGTGCAGTTGGCATATTCTACAGACCCACCCAACTGGGCAAAAACTATTACAAATAAAAAAAGTAAAGAAATTCATAACTGACCTTCTCACCGGGATTTTACCACTTGGGTTAACCATTAAAGATAATTTCATCCAACTGAAAAATTGAAAGAAGAAAATTGTATAACTCAAGATGTATATTGACAGATATTTTTTGAAAGATAAAATACAGAAGAAAAACTGGCCACAAACTCTGTCCCATAATAGATGGTACTTTTACATAAAAAATTCATATTCCAAATGTAATAATTATTAGGGGACAGGTGTAGTAAAAGAATACTCTCCCCCATAATAGATGGTACTTTTCCATATAAATTTCATAATCCAAATGTAATAATTACAATGGGACAGGTGCAGTAAAAGAATACTCTCCCCCATAATAGATAGCACATTTACATATAAATTTCATACACTATCGGTGACACAGCCATATACTAAGTTTTGCTCAGTATAGATCACCCTGTAAGAATCAAAATAACTATCAATAATCGGCAAAATATAACTATTATAAAACAGGTGATCTATTTTAATGACCTATCAAACCTTTGTAAATTATTTTATACAAAATCCTGTATATATATATATATATATATATATATATATATATATATATATATATATTATATTATATGACTTGTAAATGAATAGTTTGTTGGTAACATTATTTTCAAACAAGCAAGAGCTCATTTGTTTGCACAAAGTCAAATAGTTTCAAGTATAACATTTTAACACTAATAATTCTATTCAAAATTAATTATTTGTTTGCACACAGTTAAATGCTTTCAAGTGTTGGGATTTAACACGATAATTCTATTCAATACCAATAATTTTTTTTCCACACCGACAAATGGTTTCAAGTACAACTATCTAACATAAAATTTGATTTGATATTAATCCTTTGTTTAGCACAAGGGCACCCAGTGGGACTCAAACTCATTAATAATGCTCTACTTGTTAAGACAATAGTTGAATGGTTTCAAGTATTGCTATTTATGGTTTGCACACAAATAGTTTCAAGTACAACTATCTAACATAAAATTTGATTCGATATTAATCCTTTGTTTAGCACAAGGGCACCCAGTGGGACTCAAACTCATTAACAATGCTCTACTTGTTAAGACAATAGTTGAATGGTTTCAAGTATTGCTATCAGTACAAATGACCCTCAGCCATAAATTTCTAGCACCATAAGATAAAATAGGAATGAGTTCTTGGTTTTGGTTTCTTTGTTCAATGGCATATCAACCTTTGTAGGTTATCTAATGCCAAAGCCATCATTTAAGAAGAATAGTAGTGTTACTATTTAATCCATAGCTGGGTGGATAAGGGGGTTGATACCTTTCCCAAAGGTATTTGTCAGAAAGTGAACGTAATAGCATGACTGGAGTTCGAACTTGCTTACTACAATTCTGCAGTCCATTGCTTTCACCATTACACCATGGTGAGGCAACTAGTCTAGGAGAAGGAAAACTCTGAATTCAAACCTGTTAAACTCCGCTTAAAAATCGACCTTGTGTCATATCCTGCCCGAGCGGAGGGGTTGGTAAATAGTACCATTACACCATGATGACACCGCCTTGTTTGGTTTGGTTTAGTTTGGTTTGGTTTCTTTGTTTAATGGCATATCACCTTCATGGGTTATCTAATGCCAAAGCCATCCTTCTAAAAGAACAACAGTGATGCTATTTAACCCATAGCTGGGAGGATAAGGAGGTTCATACCTTTCCCCAGGGTATTTGTCTGAAAGTGAACATAATAGCGTGACTGGAGTTTGAACTCACTCACTATGATCATGCAGTCCAGTGCTTTAACCATTACGCCATCTATATAATATCTCTGAAATAAACTTCCTTTCTTTCCATGATTGACATGTAAACAAGTTTTTTGTGTCAAACCAGAAAAGAGACGAGCTAAGAAAAAAACAAACAAAAAAAGTTGAAAAGTTCAATGATCAATAAAATTCAAATCAAGAATCACTAGAGAACATTTATTAGAGCAGCATATTTAAAATATTTGAACTCAGGGAATTAGGTAATTTCCAGTTCAATTTGAAACTGAATCCTAATTTGGAGATTTATATCCCAGATAACAAGCACCCTGTGTGTGTGTGTGTGTGAAAGAAAGACAACAACTTGGAAACCATGGTAACTACTCTAACCATTGCACAACATAAGGCAACTAACTAACCTTAATTTGGCTCAAGGCTAGAATGGGGCACCCAGTGAGAATCAAACTCACTAACAATGGTCTACTTGCCTAACTCAATAACATTTACACCACAAGGCAATTTTTCATCACTCCACTGTTTGAGAATATTCTAAATAAATCATTTCATTGTTATATACAATTAATGCCTCATCTATTGTTTATTTAATCTGACATTTTTACAATCCCTTTGGTTTATTTCAAGTGATGAATATTGTCACAACGGAAATGCAATCTGATCACAAGAGGTTGGACATTCTGAAAGGTTTAAATCTAGATTTTGGAATAGCAGGTGAAGGGCAGGGTTATCACTGTCTGCTATAAATAAAAAGACAGACATGACTGGAATCTGTTTACCTGTGTCATGAACTATCAGAGCTAATGAACTAGAGAGCAAGGAAAGTCTTACTGAGAAATGGTTTACTGAGAGTTTACCAGCTGAGATACCAGATGGCAGCACAATCCAGTTTAAGAAGAGAAAATAAGCCAAGAACTAACATCCCAAAGTTAGCATTGACCTACATATAAGACATCCTAGCCTTGGTGAGACAACTAGTCTAGGAGAAGGAAAACTCTGAATTCAAACCTGTTAAATGCCACTTAAAAATTGACCTTGTGTCACATCCAACTGAGTGGAGGGGTTGGTAAATATATATGTAAGACATCCCAAAAGTTTTCTAGACAATTGGTAGACACAGTAGTTGAAAGTGGTTTGTTCTCAGGGTATATAATGAACAAAAAAAAAAAAAAAAAAAAAAGAATTTGTCACACTTTGAATGCAAATTCAAGAAGGTATTTAAAAAAACATTACTTTGATCAGATGAAAAATCTTTTCTAAACTAGTAAAGCATTGATAATGAGTTCGATTCTCACTGGGTGCATTATTAATTTTTATTCAGAAGACAATCGATATATGAGGATTCAAAAGAGGAAAAAACATTATAATTTTATCTGCAGTGCAAAGAAGTCTCTTGTCTATTTCACCCACACAAAACTAGATTACCCTTCCCATCATACAACAGTATGCGAAAAGATACCAACATGTGGGAACCTTTAGATTAGTTTCCTGCTTACGTAATCATCTGATAGTCACCAATCACTACTGATACTGTGACGAAACTACCCTAGTGTCACACACACACAAAGTTACTTATTATAATTAATAATGAATAAACAAAAAATTCAGGTGAAGACAGCTATATATTTATATTTTGTGTTATTATTGTGTTACAATAGAATTTTTTATTTCTTTGTTTAATGGCATATCAATCTGATTGGGATATTTAATGCCAAAGCCATCCTTGTAGAAGAACAACAGTGATACTATTTAACCCATAGCTGGAAGGATTGGGAGTTCATACTTTCCTTTGTTTAATGGCATATCAACCTTTTTAGGTTATTTAATGCCAAAGCTATCCTTGTAGTAGAACAACAGTGATATGATTTAACCCATAGCTGGAAGGATAAGAGAGTTCATAAGTAAGTAAGTAAAGTTGGCAACCATAGTCGATGGTGACCTGAAGGCTCTTTTTTCGATAGCTACTACACCGAGGTGTTGGGGGAGCGCTACTCCTTTCCCTGGATTTCTCCACTTTACCCTTGATCCATTCCTTATAATGCTGAGTGTTAAGCAAGGTAGCATCAAATACCATTTTTTGAGTCTTTGGTATGACTCGACCTGGGATTGAACCCAGGTCTATCAGGCCATTGGCGAACACACTACTAATTAGACCAATGTCCAGTTCAACCTTGTTGAGTTATTTAATGCCAAAGCTATCCTTGTTGAAAAACAAGTGATACTATTGAACCCATAGCTGGAAGGATAAGAGAGTGCATACTTTTCTTTGTTTAATCCTATTTACCAACCCCTCCGCTCGGGCAGGATATGACACAAGGTCAATTTTTAAGCGGAGTTTAACAGGTTTGAATTCAGAGTTTTCCTTCTCCTAGACTAGTTGCCTAACCAAGGCTGAAGAACCTAGTCCACACTACTATTTACCCATAGCTGGAGGGAGAATAATTGGATTCATACCTTTCCCAAGGGTATTAGTGGTATGTTTTTCTTTGTTTAATGGCATAACAACCTTGTTGGGTTATTTAATGCCAAAGCTATCCTTGTTGAAGAACAACAGAGATACTATTTAACCCATAGCTGGAAGGATAAGAGAGTTAATACTTTTCCAAATTGTATTAGTCCAAAAGTGAACATAACAGCACAATTGGAGCTTGAACTCACTAACTATGAAGTTGTAGTCTTGCATGTTAACTACTATACTATGGCAATATTAGAATACTCCACATTCCTCAGAGCTCCAGAACAAATCTCATCATTAGATGCAGTTTAGTGTCACTCCTCTTTTCTGAGTGGGGGAGTCTTAACCATATTTACCAATCCCTCCGCTCAGGTAGGATATGACCAAAGGTCAATTTTTTTTAAAGTGGAGTTTAACAGGTTTGAATTCAGAGTTTTCCTTCTCTGGGACTAGATGCCTCACCAAGGCTGAAGAACCTAGTCTGCCCTCCTATCTACCCATAGCTGGAGGGAGATTTATTGGATTCATACCTTTCCCAAGGGTATTAGCACTATGTGAAATGCAATCAGTCTTGTCCAGGACTTGTGTTGCCGTGTCCATTCCCTACAACGATAACCATTACACCATGGGCACCTCCAGTGGAGGAGTCTTAACCCTCTGCAGGAGATACAGTTAGCATATTCTAAGCTTTGCTGACAGCCCAACATCTTGTGCTGCTTAAAAAATGTCATGAGTTTAATGAATCATTAGATGATGACATCTTTGTGTATCGTTTGACAAGCCTCGCTGAAAAGGGCTAAGGTCAGCTTATTGTACATCAAATGATGGATATTAACAGGAAAGTAAACATAAGAGTGCAACTGAAATTCGAACTCACTCACTACAAGCTTACAGTCCAGCACATTAGCCACTAAGCTACAGAGAAGCCTTCCATCTGTGTTGTATAATTTCCCACTAGAAATGGTAAAATGCTGGTATCTTTGGTCTCAAAGAAAATCTACTTTTTATTGTTTAATGGGATCTCAACCTTCATGGGTCATTTAATCCCAAGCTTCCTTTCTAGAAGGTCAGTAGGTTTGGTTGGGTTGGGTTTTATAGCATATTGACCAATGTAGGTTATTTAATGCCAAGTCCTGTTTTTGCATGTATATTAAATATATATGATTTGTGAATACATTTTCTTCATAATATTTTTAAACAAGCCTAAACTCATTCTTAACACATAGATTGCTATGTATCATTAACAGATCAATTAAACATCAGTCATTTGTTTACACAGGTATTGATCAAACAGTTCTATTTCAAACAATTCAGTTTAACATAAGTCATTTGTTTACATTTATTTTAAATGTCAAACAGTTTTATTTGCACCATGGATAGGACTCGATTAGGTGCTACAACTCCAGGCCAGAGTGGACCTGGGAGCAATGGCAATGAAAGAGTACTCCACATTCCCCAAAGCTCCTCACTATAAGATTGTTTAGTGTCATATCAAGGACACTCATTGAGAGAGTCTTACTTCTCTGCAGAGATGCCGTCAGTGTATTCTATAGCCCCAGCTGACTGAGTTAAAGGACAAAAGGGTACTATTGAAGTCATAGCTGGAAGGATAAAGAGGTTCATGGCTCTCCTTAGAATATTAGTCTGAAAGTGAACATAATATGACTGGATTTTAACTTCACAGTCCAGTATGTTAACCACTATGCCATGGAGGCTAACCAGAATTAGGAGGGGAGTACTTATTTACAAACAATACTGTGTGTGTGTATAAACTATACGATAAATGATACCAAATGATATCCATGAAAATAGAATATGCAGGAGGTGCTGAAATTAAAAGAAGAAATCAAGGAATTCTGTTTACTGTGTCAATCATAATTAAAGATAGAGTTGTGTCAGGATATGAATTTATATACTTACTGCTTCTTGAGACAAGTCATTGGACATACGTGCTTGGCTTTGAAGTTGGTTGTCATCTTCCGCAAGCCCTCACACCATAGCTAGAGAGATGTAGGGTGAAAATTCAAAAATAATATAATCATCAAAATGATAGATATTTTTAATTACACATACAAAAGAAAGTTTTCTTAGCTCATTACTGGAAGTTTATCAAGTATCTAAAAGATAATGAAAAATACTTCAAACAAACATTTCAACTCCCTTATAACTTCAGATGTTGGGTTGGTTGGTTTCTTTGTTTAATGGCATATCAACCTTCACAGATTAAAAAATTGCCAAAGCAATCCTTGGAGAAGGAGAGTATGAGTATAATATAACTCATAGCTGGAGGGGACAAAAGGGTTCATACAATTCCTAAGGATATTAGTCTAAAAAGGAACAAGGTAGCATGATTTAAGTTCTAACTTGCTTACTTTGAAGCCAGAGTCCAGCACATTAGTTATATAATGGTTTGGTTTTGTTTTGTTTTATAGCATATCAACCATTGTAGGTTATTTAATGCCTAATCCATTTTTATACATAAAAACAGTTCTATTTCAAACAATTCAGTTTAGGATAAGTACACAGTTTAGTTCTATTTGATCCACAGATAGGACCCTATTAGGTGCTACCACTCTGGGACAGAGTGGACCTCAGTGCAATGGAAATAAAGGGATACTTTGCATTCCCCTAAGCTCCAGTATAACTGGGGTCTCACCATCAGATTGTTTAATGTTATATCCAAGACATTCATTGGAAGTGGGGGAGGGGTGTCTTACACCTCTGCTGAGATGCAGTCGGTGTATTCTACAGCCCCAGCCAACTGGGCCATTTTCATAGGTTGAGACCAAATAAAGATAAATACACTCATAAAAAACATTGCTTCATGAATAACACCTCCTACTCTTCTTCTTATTTTCATCATCATCATGTCACGCTATCAGCATGGATATCCCTGACCTTCTCTCACCACCCCTCCCTGTCGTCCTTAGGGCTACATCCCGTATTGACACAGAGCTGCTGTGTGTAGGTTTGAGCTGGTCGTCTTGCCTTTGCTCAGCCATGTGAGGGGGGTCCACAAGAGTACATCACTTGCATGTCTGGTTCATCTAATTTTGATAGTTTTCATGATAGGTGGTAGGTGGTTATACAGGTGCTGCTTTGTGGGTTGCTGTCTCCAGGACTTGTTCAATATTGATGCAGCATTCTTGTGTAATTGCCATTAAGCTTTCACTCCATACGTTTAGTTAGCGTCCATGTAGTGCATCCATATAGCAGTATTGATATGACCGCTGCTTGGAAGAAACTGTGCTTTATTTTTTTGGTCAGGTCTGACTTCCATATGACGGATATCCTATCGATAGCTGTCCATGCTTTTGCTAGTCACGTGTCGATGTCTGTTTTCAAATCAGATTTAACTGGTGGTTTTTCACTGGAGGTTGAGTGACAGCAAGTTTCCTCAGGTCTCCTGGACTCTTCTGAGTATTCTAGCAGACTTTAATAGTGCTGTGGTGTTGATTCTTTCCCTTGTTTCCTTTCAAGGTCCTCGGGGACAATTTCAAGTGCACCAACTACAATTGGCATCATCTTCAAATTCATGTTCTGCAACTTTTTCAGCTCACTAGCAAGATGCAAATATTTGTCTATCTTTTTGATTTTTTATTTTCACCCTGCAGTCTACTGGAATTGACAATTTTTTTTCTTTCTTGTTAGTTAACACAAGGACTGCTCTTCTTAGATGATCTTTTCTTTTGTCAAAGTCACAGAGAATTTTATGGGTCTCATCTTCTAGGATTGATTCTGGTTTGTGCATACACCATCTCTCAGTATGGTCAAGTCTTAACCTCTTGCACAATTACCACTGAATCACCTTTCCTACCCAGTTGTGCCAAGTCTGGAACTACTTTTGTTCTAGTGTTGCTGTATTTGCTTATTATATCATTAAACATTTCATCTCTGCTACCTCAGAATTTTTATTATAATAAATAAAAGAAAACTTGGTGACCTTAGTCGAAGGTGACTTGAAAGCTCCCTTTTCAATAGTTACTACACTGAGGTGTAAGGGAAGGCACTACTCCATTCCCTAGATTGTTCCATTTCACCCTTAATTGGTACCTTATAATGCTGAGTATTAAGCAAGGTGGCATCAAGTACCGTTTTTTGAGTCTTTGGTATGACTCAACCTGGGATTGAACACTGGTTGCCCGAACCATTAATGAACGCTCTACTCATTAGGCGAATGGCCAGGTGAATGATAATTGATGATAATTGCTCTTGAGAAATAATAATCAAGATACTTTTTGATTACAAAGACATTTTAGATTTCAAAATAGTTTAAAGACAATTCAAAAAATTATTTGAACACTTAAATATATTTTGAGAAAACAGACTTAATAAAAAGTTTGATTATTTGAATAATTCTTTACCCAATCAAAATCACTAATGTATTCATTGCTTAAATTAATTCTAACTTGCTAACTTACCTTGGCTGTTTCTGGTTCTCTGGCAATCATTGGAGTATAAGTAATATTCACCAAATCAAGTCCACTGCAGATGGTTAAGGTACGAGCATCCAGTGAGCCAACGCCTTTACTCTCCAGATCATTTATTGTTTTGGCTTCCTGAAATATAAATATATATATATATATATATATATATATATATATATAAAATGTATATGAATATATAATATTTTTTAAAAATAGCAAAACTCTGTGAATCAGAGAGAGGGTTTGGTTTGGTTTGGTTTTATAGCATATCAATCATTCTAGGTCACACTATGCAACATCCAGTTTTTTCATATATATTAGATATATATGGTTTGTAAACATAAGTCAACAAGGATAAATGGTTCAAAGTATTGCTATGTATCACTAACAAATTCAATTAAACACCAGTCATTCATTTACAGGTGCTCAGACTACGGGTCAGAATGAACCTGGGTGCAATGGCAATGAAGGGTTACTCTGCATTCCCCAAAGCTCCAGCATTACTGGAACCTCACTAATCAGATTGTTTAATATCATATTGACACTTATTGGTGGGGAGGGGTTCTTACCCTTTTGCAGAGATGCAGTTGGTGTATTCTACAGCTGAGAGAGAGAGAGAGCAATATCAACATAAGTCAATCTTGTGAACTGATTTATGTTCAGGATATCATTAATTTATTGATTTTTTTTTTCTAGTCTTTCACTGATAGATTCGTATGTCAGTTTCTTATGTTGAAAAAGTCTAAATTATTGATTAAAATGAATTATTTTAATTCATTAAAAAAGACTAACTCTCACTGGAGTCTTTATTTTTGACCTTGTGCTTCAACTAAGTAAATAACTTTATATAGATATATGGCAATAAAAATAGCTATTTTGTGCTACTGAGTTCAAATCCTGGACAATGCTGCCAGTCTTTCACTTTATACTAATGCATTTCAGAAAGGCATGAATCCATCTGTTCCTGAATTATGAGTAAGTAATAGGACAAACTTTAGTCTTGGTAAGGTAACCAGTCTAGAAGAAAGAACACTCTGAATTCAAACCAACTGTATTCTGCTTAAAAATAACTGACATTGTGTCAACTTCTGCTTGTGGTACAGAAAATAGGTAAATACATACTTGTAAAATCAGCGATATTTTTGATGCTTTG
>OY757940.1:43876655-43931655 GCA_963585895.1 Sepioteuthis lessoniana | reverse complement strand
GACAAAAATTTTTTGTTTTATCTATTTTTTGGCGAGTATGGCATTTATTTGTGCAGTTATCTGTATATTATTTCAGGTGATACTTTTGTTGGTTATTGAATATTCGGTATCGTTGTATGGGTTTGGTTGTTGCTATCTAGTGAAGTCAGCATTTCTGCTGAACATTCGTACATCCAAGTGTGTGTGTGTTTATGTGTAAGTGTATCTATTTGTCGGTGAGGTTTTGGTCTATAGACTTATATCTTTGGTGGGAGGCTGGTCTTTTTTTCAGAGTTTTAAATGGTTCTCTAATATTCTCTATGATGTAGAATTTTTCTTGAGTATTGGCAAAATTTTAGCATTCCATCAAAATGTGTTCCATGGTCGTTCTTTTTCGATAATGATTGGTTAGGTTTGGTTTTATGGCATATCAACCATTATTGGTTATTTAAACCCAAATTCTGTTTTTACATATATATTAAATATATAATTTGTAAAAACATTTTGTCGATACAAAAGGTTAAATGATCAAACAGTTCTATTTCTAACAATTCAATTTAGCAAAAGTCAAAGCTAAATGTGTTCCTAGTATTGCAATGTATCACTAACAGTTCAATTTAACATCAGTCATTTGTTTACATGCAGTTACATGATCAAACAGTTCTATTACAACAATTAAATTTAGCATAGATCATTTGCTTGCATTCAGTTTAAATGTCAAAACAGTTCTATTTAACCCATAGATAGGACCTTATCAGGTGCTACCACTTTGGATCAAAGTGAACCTGGGAGTGATGGCAGTGAAGGGGTACTCTGCATTCCCTTCCAATACGCGAGCCTCATCATCAGATTGTTTAGTGTCATATCAGGACACTCTTTTTTTTGTGGGGGGTACCCTTCTGCAGAAATGCAGTCAGTTTATTGTATAGCCTCAGCCAACTGAACCATCTGGTCAGGATCAACAAACTCTTATTTAATATTATTGAGTCTGAACAAAAGCAACACATTACAAAGTATATTAAAACAATGTTTCACAAAGAATAAAGTAATAACTAAGTATTTTGGAGGAAAGGGGAAAAGAAGAACAAAATAGTTATAGGGTTTTACAGCTTGTCGACCCTTATGGGTTAATTGATGGATTTAATGGCATATCAACCTGTCTAGAGATATTTTATGCCAAGACTGGTTGAGGAACCATGTTCATAATATATTCATATATTTTTTGTAAAGTTATTTCAAAGGAAATTTATTTTTTTTACACACAGTTATGTAATATCAAGTATTCTTATCAAATACAATTAATTTGCACAGTTATAAGGCTTCAAATAGCTAACAATAATAATCCTAAGGAAACAATTATAGCTTCAAGTAACTATTCTTGGTACAGATAATCTACAGACATGAAGTACTAAGTATTCCTATCTAACACTAATAATTTTTAAACAGTTTGTTTTGTTTTTTTTTGTCTAATGGCATATCAATCTTTGTGCGTTATTTAAAGCTAAAGCCATCCTTGTAGCAGAACAGTAGCAATGGTATTCAAACCATAATTGAGGTGATAAAGGGTTTCATGCCTTTCCTAAGGGTATTTATCCGAAAGCTAATAGAATAGCACAACTTGGGTTTGAACTCATTTACTTTAAGACTACAGTCCAGCATGTTTACCACTGCGCTATGGGGATGCCCCCACCCCAGATTGGACCTTAACAGGTGCTATTACTCTTGATGAGTGGACCTAAGTTTAATAGCTCTGAAAGAGTACTCTATAATCCCCAGAGCTTTGGAACTGGAACCAAATCATCAAATGTAGTTTAGAGTTATATCTGGAACAATTCTTTTTTTTTAGTAGTGACTGGGGGTCTTGTAGGAGATACAGTTAGCATTTTCTAAGCCTTGCTAACAGCCCAACATCTAGAGCTGTCAAAAGATGTCACAGGTTTAATGAATCATTAGATGACATCTTGGAGTATTTTCTCTTACACATAAGCGTGCTAAGTGAAATACAGTTAATGAACTTAGCTTCAGACAACAATCCCTTCAAGCCTCACTAGAAAGGGCAGAGGTCAGCTTATCATATTTACCAACCCCTCAGCTCGGGCAGGATATAATACAAGGTCAATTTTTAAGCTGAGTTTAACAGGTTTTAATTCTCCTAGACTAGTTGCCTTACCAAGGCTGAAGAACTTAGTCTGTCCTACTATTTACCCATAGCTGAAGGGAGAATAATTGGATTCATACCTTTCCCAAGGGTATTAGTGCTATGTGAAAATGCAATCAGTCTCGTCCAGGATTTGAACTCGAGTTGCCGTGTCCATTTCCTATGACGATAACGATTACACCACAGGCACCTCCTCAGAGGTCAGCTTATTGTACATTAAATGATAGATATCAACAGTAAAGTGAATCTAATAGCGCAAACGGAATTTGAACTCACTTATTACAATGTTGCAGTCCAGCACATAAGCCACTAAGCTACAGGGAATTTCTCCAATTGTATAATGTTCCACTAGAAATGATAAAATGCTAGTATCTATGATCTCAGAGAAAATTAACGTTTAATTTTTTTTTAAATTGGAAGGGTTTGGGTTTTCTTTAATGGCATATTGACCTTCACAGGTTATTTAATTCCAAAGCCATCTTTATAGAAAGACAGTAGTGGTACTATTTAATCCACAGCTGGGAGGATAAGAGAGTTTATACTTTTCTTTGTTCAATGGTATATACATTTTTTTGGGTTATTTAATGCCAAAGTCCTCTTTGTAGAAGAACAGTAGTAGTACTATTTAACCCATAGCTGGAAGGATAAGAGGGTTCATACCTTTCATTGTTTAATAGCATATCAACCTTCATGGAGGTGCCCGTGGTGTAATGGTTATCGTCATAGGAATTGGACACGACGATACGAGTTCAAGTCCTGGACGAGACTGATTGCATTTCACATAGCACTAATACCCTTGGGAAAGGTATGAATCCAATTATTCTCCCTCCAGCTATGGGTAAATAGTAGGACAGATTAGGTTCTTCAGCCTTGGTGAGGCAACTAGTCTAGGAGAAGGAAAACTCTGAAATCAAACCTGTTAAACTCCGCTTAAAAATTGACCTTGTGTCATATCCTGCCCGAGCGGAGGGATTGGGTAAATATGATATCAACCTTCATGGGTTATTTAATTCCAAAGCCTTATTTATAGAACAGTAGACGTACTATTTAACCCACCACTGGGAGGAAAAGGGAGTTTATACTTTTCTCAAGAGGCATTAGTCCAAAAGTGAACGTAACAGCACAATTAGAGCTTGAATTTATGTACTATGATGTCACAGTCTTATCATTAGATGCAGGACACCACATTTTTTTTGGGGGGAGGAGTAGGGTCTTACCCCTTTGAAGAGTTGGGGGGAGACGGTACAGTCACAGCATATTCTAAACCTTACCAACAGGACAAAAGAGTTAAGAACAGTCAAGTCAATCATGGAGTATTGTTAAGCAAAGTCATAGGTTTAATGAATCATTAGATGACATCTCTGTGTACCATTTGACAAGCCTAGCTGAAAAGGGCGGAGGTCAGCTTATTGTACATTAAATGATGGTCCCCAACATTGACAGGCCAATTATTGACCAGTGGTAAATTTGTCACTTAATCTAAGCTCAAGACACTGAATAAACATTACTTGGACATGGTCGCTATATCTGTTTTTAAAAAGAATCATAGAAACCAAACAAGGAAACAGCTGTCTCTCCAGTATTCCCATCCAATCCTTTTTTTGTTTTTGTTTTATACAAAAGATTATTTGTTAAAATATACTTTGCAATAAACACGGGAACAAACATGAGACATTTTTTTCCCAAGTACTGCTTGGATGAACAATTTCAATAGTAGCATTATGTAACACACGCATACAGATAAAAAAGAAAAATGTGCCATGTTAAGTATTTCAAGTAATTATAGTTTCAAGTAACTAATTTCATGTAATTATAGTTTCAAGTAACTAATTTCAAGTAATTATAGTTTCAAGTAACTTATAATATTTCAAGTAATTATAGATTCAAGTAACTAATTTCAAGTAATTATAGATTCAAGTAACTAGTTTCAAGTAACTTATAATATTTCAAGTAATTATAGATTCAAGTAACTAATTTCAAGTAATTATAGTTTCAAGTAACTAATAATATTTCAAGTAATTATCGTTTCAAGTAACTAATTTCAAATAATTATAGTTTCAAGTAACTCATTTCAAATAATTATAGTTTCAAGTAACTAATAATATTTCACGTAATTATAATTTCAAGTAACTAATATTAATAATTTTTTGTAATCAATTATAACTTCAATTAACTATTGTTGATGCAATTAATTTGCACGCAATTATATGGTTTCAAGCTATCCTGTCAGAAAAGTTTTAAGAAGTAATGACAACATATTCTTAATACAAATAATCTGTACAAAGACATATGATTTTGAATATTCTTAAGTGATACTTTGAATTTTCAAACAGATCTATTTGACCCAAGATGGGACGCAAAGAGGTACTACCAATCTGGGTCAGAGTGGATCTGGGAGTAATTATTAGGTTAGGTTTTATGGCATATCAACCATTGTAGGTTATTTAATACCAAATCTTCTTCATACATATATATTAAATACATATGATTTGCTTTGGTTGGGTTTTACGGCTTATCAACTATTGTGAGTTATTCACTTGTTGCTTGATGTTTTATGGTATAACAACCCTTGTGGGTTATTTAATCCCAAAAAATTGTTTATACACACATACACACACACATATATATATATGCACACACACACACCTCTAATTTTTAAGTAACTTTATTAGTAAATGTATTAGAGCTCATTTATTTGCACACAGTCAAATGATTTTTAAGTATTCCCAGCTAACATTAATAATTCTATTAAATATTAATTATTTGTTTTCACACAATTACATAATTTTAAGTATTGTTATTTAACATCAGTAAATCTATTTATCAATTATTCTTATCTAAGAAGAACAATTTGCATTGAACAGTGTGATTCAAAGTAACAAATAATGATAATCCCTAGTAAACGATTGAATAGTTCTCTGGGACCCTAATGGGCACTACCACTCTAGGTTTGGTTTGGTTTGTTGGGTTTTATGGCATATCAACCTTCGTAGGTTATTTAACGCCAAATCCATTTTTATGTAAATAATCTGTTCTATTTAAAACAGTTCAGTTTAGCATAAGTACACCGTTTAATTGTCAAAAACATTTCCATTTCTAACTATTCAAGCAGTTGTATGTAACAATTCGGTTAAGTGTAAATACAGTTTTAATGTCGAAAAACAGTTCTATTTGAAATAATTCAGTTAAGCATAAGCACGCAGTTTAAATGTAAGTACGGTTTAATTGTCAAAAACGTTTCTATTTCAAGCTATTCAGTTTTACTCAAACAATTCATTTTAGCATAAGTATGCTGTTAATTCTATTTAACCCATAGATAGGGCCCTATCAGGTGCTACCACTCCGGGCCAGAGTGGACCTGGGAGCAATGGCAGTGAAGGGGTACTCCGCATTCCCCAAAGCTCCAGCATTGCTGGAACCTCACTATCAGATTGTTTAGTGTCATATCCAGGACACTCGTTGGGGGGTCTTACCCCTCTGCAGAGGTGCAGTCAGTGTATTCTACGACCCCAGCTGACTGGGCAAACTACCACTCTAGGTCAGATTGAACCTGAAAGTAATGATAATGAAGGGTTTGGTTTAGTTGGGTTTTATGACATATCAACCCTTGTAGGTTATTTAATGCCAAATCCTCTTTATACATATATATTAAATATACATGATTTGTAAACACATTTTGTTAATAACATTTTTAAACAAGCCTAACTCATTCTTTGCACACAAATGGTTTCAAGTATTTCAATCTAACACAAATAATTCTATTTTCTATTAATAATTTGTTTGCATACCGTTAAATGGATATACAGATGATTTGCAAGTGAACAGTTTGTAATTTCATTTTTAAATGAGTTAAAACTAATTTGTTTGCACACTCGTATTGCTACTGTTTCTACACAGCTAAATGTTTTCACACTAATAATTCTATTCAATATTAATCATTTGTTTGCATATAGTAAAGTGGTGACAAGTATTGCTATTTAACACTAATTATTCTATTCAACAATTGCTATATGATACCAATAATTCAATTTAGGAATACAGTTAAAGAGATTCAAGTATTTTTATTTAATATTTATAATTCTATTCAACATTACTCATTCAGTAGCACACAATTAATTGGTTCCTAGTGTTGTAATGTATCACTAACAATTCTATTAAACATCAGTCATTTGCTTATACACAGTTAAATGGTCAAACAGTTCTATTTTGAACAATTCAATTTAGCATAAGTCATTTGTTTGCACACAGTTTAATTGTCAAATAGTTCTATTTGACCCATAGATAGGATCCTTTCAGGTGCTACCACTCAGAGTCAGAGTGGACCTGGGAGTAATGGCAATGAAGAAGTACTCCACATTCTCCAAAGCTCCAAGACTGGAGCCTCACTATCAGATTGTTTAATGTTATATCCAGGATACTTGTTGGGAGAGTCTTACCCCTCTGCAGAAATGCAGTCAGTGTATTGTATAGCCCCAGCCAATTGGCCTGAGGTAATAAAGGGGTACTCCACATTCCCCAAAACTCTAGGACTGGAGTCTTGCCATCAGATACAATTTAGAAGTCATTCTCTGGACATTAAAAGGAGGCTTTTTTTTGTTTAATAGCATATCAATCTTCATGGGTTATTCAAAGCCAAGGACATCCTCTTGTAGAAAAACAGCAGTGATACCATTTAACCTATAGCTGGAAGAATAAAGGGTTTCATATACTGAAGTTCAGTACGTTAGCTACTATGCCATGGGGACCCCCCCATTATGAGTAGGTGAACCAAAGTAGCATAAAGAAATAGAATATGGTGGCATATAGACCTGAAATTAAAAGAGAAAAAAAATCTCTTTTGCAAAGCCTGATAGATTTAAAGATGTTATTCCAAAGATAAGAATTCGGTCTTACTTACTTACCACAGTACTAAGTTATATGATTAGCAAATAGTATGTTAGTTAATAATAATAATAATAATAAAACCTGCCAAATAGTTCACTTTTTTGCCCGAGCAAACCACAGAGTAAAAATAAAAGAAAGCAAAAAGAGAGATAAGTACTTAGACCTTGCTAGAGAACTAAAAAAAATTTGGGCCGTGATGGTGATACCGATTGTAATTGGAGCACTCAGAACAATCGCCAAAGGCTTCTTAAAGGAACTAGAAGACTTAGAAATCAGAGAGGAAAAATAGAGACCATTCAGATTACGGCTTTATTAAGATCGGACAGAATACTTAGAAAAGCCAAGGAGACTTCTTGTCGCTCAAACTCCAGTGAAAGACCATCAGCTAACATTGGTGTGAAAAACTTTCAAGAAGTAACAATAATAATAAATGTAATAAAGAAAAAAAAAAAAAGAAAAAAAAAAAAAAAAGAAAAATGTTAAGAAAGAGAGAAGAAAAAAGAAAAGAAAATGGGTTAAGTCAACGCTATTAAACATTAATCAATAATCTATTTCAAAAAAGAATTCAGAGATATTTACATTTATCTTTGGTGCTGTTCCAAGACGTACATCATTCACTTGTGAACACTCCAAAATCTGTCCCTCCTGTCAAAGAGAAAGAAATATTAATTAAAAAAAATAAATAAAATGAACAAACAAACATCAATTTTATTAATAAATGCATATTTTGTATACTGATATTACCTGTACAACTAATACACTGCCAGTTTTAACCAGATTCCACCCAAACTTTCATAGATTGTTAGTCCTGCCTAAAAAGGTTTTAAACTCTATTATGAGATCCACTTTAGATTGAATGATGTTTAATGAAATATCAACATGTCTAGGGTTATTTTATGCCGAGAGGTTAGGAAATCACGTTCATTGTATGTTTATATTTACGTTTTTATGCAGGTGCTTAATGGTTCTTTTCATTCACACGGACCGATTGCATAATTCTTAAACAGATCTTTTTGACCCATAGATGGAACTCTAACAGGTACTAGCACACTGGGTTGGAGTGGATCTAGAAGTAATGGCAATGAACGGGTACTTCACATTGACCAATCTTACTACCGGATGTAATTTAGTTTGGTCTGGTTTTCTGGCATATCAACCATTGTTGGTTATTTAATGCCAAATCCTGTTTATATATTAAATATATGATTTGTAAACACATTTTTTAGATATACACAGTTAAATGATCAAACAGTTCTATTTGACCCATAGATAGGACCCTATCAGGTGCTACCACTCTGTTAGTGAGGACCTGGGAGCGATGGCAGTGAAGGGGTACTTGGTATTCCCCAAAGTTCCTGTATAACTGGAGCCTCATCATCAGATTGTTTAGTGTCATATCCAGGACACTTGTTGAGAGTCGGTCTTATCCCTCTGCAGAGATGCCGTCAGTGTATTGTACAGCCCCCCAACTGACTGGATTATGCAATTGAGTGTTACATCCAGGACACCGTTTTTTTGTGGGGGGGTAGCCCTTTGCAGAGGATAGAGCAAGTGTATTCTATACTCAAAGACTCACAGACAGGGGGTGTTAATTTGTGGAAATTCTAAATGAATGCATGATTTAACAATGTAGAATCAAACAGAAAAAAAAAATTTTTTAGATATCGAGGATTTTTATTCACACTAGTTTTGAAGGTACTGCACGCAGATTCAGAGTAGACCTAGCAATAATGACAATGAACAAGTACTCTACCCACCTCAGCTCTCCAGAACTGGAGCCTCACCATCAGATGCAGGTTAGTGTCATATGCAGAACACCCCTTTTTAAGAGGGTGTGGCCTTACTCTGTAAGGGATACGGTCAGCATAAATTAATCCTCCCTGACAGCAAAGTTCATAGAGGTTTCTAGGTGGGATCAGTTTCTCATGGTTTATGTCTTACTGTCCACCTCACTGTAAAAGACTATTAATTTTATGCCAATCATCAGTAACCCACTCTCTTGGTAATCTTTATTAAAAGGTAGATGGATCTCAACCTTCTGATATCCATGTAGCCTCTCTCTGAGGCCATCAGGTGTCATACTAAGGAGCAATCCATTTTAACAGTTTAAAAAGGCTAAAAAATTTAGGTTAATGATATCACTTCAAGTTTAGACGATAATAGAATCAAATATTTATTTTAAGTGTTTATTCATTTTAGGGTGAATAAACTCGGAAGTATTTTTTATGCACCATAATTGGTGTAAATAAGGCAATAACACATAGTAAATAAATGATAGAAATAAATAAAACATCCAATAAATATGAATAATTAATAAAAGTGACTGCGTTTTTTATTTCTTATAACTAATATGAAGGGTAAATAAAGGCTTGTAATCCGACAATATGTAGAAAAACTGATAACAACGATCCAAGTGGAAAGAATGATTTATTAACAGGTCGACACTACAGCGTTTTGGTTCTACTGAACCATCATCAGTACCATGAGGAGTGATATAATATATATACATGGGCACCTCTGGTGGTGTAACGGTTAGCAAGCTAGACTAGCAAACCTACACGAGTGAGTTCGAGTCTCATTGGGTACCCCATTCATTCGGCCTTGTGCAAAGAGCTTCGTAAATTACTATAATATATATATACATAAATTCTATATAATATTCCTAATAAGTTAAATGACGTAATTTAAACATCAAACGCTGATTCGCCAGTTAAACGGCCAACTTTTTCTTACTATACATATTTTCCCCAAGGTTTTTGTATTTCACATTTCTAAACATCCATTGTTAACTTAGAATTATTAATATCACCCCTCATGGTCCTGATGATGGTTCAGTAGAACTGGAACGCTATAGTGTCGACCCGTTAATAAATCATTCCTTCCACTTGGATCGTCGTTATCAGTTTTAATAACTAATATGTAATAGGGAAACATAATGCTTGTAATATCAATTCCTAAAAAAACACTATTCGTAATTAATATAAATAGTAGTGGTAATTTTCTCTTACAGATAAGCCTGCTAAGTGAAATACAGTTAATGAACTTAGCTTCAGATATCAGTCCCTTCAAGCAGTACCCATCTTCTCATTTAAGAGGGTCAGGGTCAGGTTTATTGCCTGGGGTATCTAAAATGAGAATGCCTGTGGAGGTAATTTCAGGGTTAAATGAAGAGGTTGACAGAAGGAGCACATCAGACAAGTGATGATTTGACAGTTGAGAATGCAGCTTATTCTTAGCATTCTTCATTTTGGAGAACAATTGTTCACAGCAATATGTAATGCCAAACATGCTCATTACTAGCTGGATGTGGGTATTAAGGTTAGGGTATTGTCTCGATAGATATAGTAAGCAAATGAAAAGGTTGTACATGAGACAAGTGGTGGTTTCACTCTTGTGAATGCAGTGTACTTTTCACATCTTTCATTTTGGAGTCAAGAAAAACTAATCTCAGATATCTTACCAATGGTTCAAAAATTATTTCTATTGATTGTATTGTGAACTCATTAAAGATCTTTGAATTTTTAATTTCTTAAACTTTGGTTAGATTCTGGTTGGTCTTTAAATGGCAGTTAACTATGTTTGGTTTGGTTTCTTTGTTTAATGGCATATCAACCTTTGTAGGTCATTTAATGCCAAAGCCATTCTCCTAGAAGAACAGTGGTGGTACTATTTAACCCATAACTGGGAAGATAAGGGGGTTCATACCTTTTCCAAGGGTATTTGCCTGAAAGTGAACGTAATGGTGCGACTGGAGCACGAACTCTCATACTACGATTCCGCAGTCCATTGCTTTAACCATTACACCACAAGGACACCCCCAACTATGTTTGGTGTGGTTTATCAAACCTTGTAAGTTATTTAATGTAAAATCTTTTTTGTATATATAATTTGAAAGCAAATAGTTTATTGGTAAATATTTTTGTTCATCCAGGCATTGATAGGATATGAGAAAAAAGTTAGCTGATTTTATTTCATAAACTCTTTTGCTATGTAAATGGTCTCGTTTTGTCAGTCTATCTATCTGAAAATTATTAGTGTGAGATATGTATACTCATGAGTTCAAGTATGCCTAATTTGCATTAAGAATAATTACTTAAAGAGATGATTTTTTAAAAAATTAATTATTAGTTACTGGAAACTATATAATATCTTACAGAAAAACAACCCTCTTGAAGAAATAAAAAACAAACAAAAAAAAAAAGACAAAAATCTGGTATTAAATAAACCAATATTGAATGTTATAAAACCAACAACCAAGATTCTACAATTAAAATCCCGTCAGGAGTTTATTTCCTAAGAGTATTTCCCCTGTTACAATATTTTATATGAGAAGAGGAAGTTGGGGAGTAGAATTTTATGGAATATCAACCTTTACAGGTTATTTCATACCAAATTTTGTATATATATGATTTGGAAATGAATGTGTGTGTGTGTGTGAGTGAGTATATTTTCAAATAAGTTGGCGACCTTAGTCGAGGGCAACCCAAAGGCTCTCTTTTCAATAGCTACCACATCAAAGAGTAGGGAAGGGTATGACTCCATTCCCTGGATTGCTCCACTTTACCTTTGATCCGTACCTTATAATGCTGAGTGTTAAGCAAGGCAGCATCAAGTATAATTTTTTTGAGTCTTTGGTTATGACTCGACCTGGGATTGAATCCCGGTCTCCCAGACCATTGGCGAATAACCAGGCTATTTTCTGAAAGTTTCTTTATTTTATTGTCTTTATAGTATTTATGTCTTACAGGAACAAGGTGAGTGTTAAATCATGCAAGTTACCCCCCCCCCAATACTCTCGAGAGAAAAGGGTGTTTTTTTCCAGGACTGGACGAGAAGCGACAGCCATACTTGTTGATGTGATAGGGGAATGAGGACTAATAAAAAGGGCATCTCTCCATATACTGAGTGTTGTAGTCTCAATTCTTTATATTTAACAGTGAGTATATTCAGTCAAGATGCATTTCATGGAAAGTGCGGGTTGATATATTGTTTATGTCAGTTGATCTTCTCCTTTAAGCAAGTATGAAGAGGTGAGACGTGTGTGGCCTAAACGTAATTGAGATAGTATAACTTACTCTTTCTGAACGTTTTTCTAGTCTCCTAGCATTGGTTTGATGGACAGAAGCTTATCATTTATTTAGTTGCTATTTAATACTAATAATTCAATTTAACATTAATCATTTGTTTGAACACAGATGGTTGGTTGGTTGTGTTTTATGGCATATCAACCACTATGGGTTATTTAATGCCAAATCGTGTTTATAAATTATATATATTTAATATATATATATATATATATATTTGTTAACACATTTTATATATATATCACACTTAAACTACAGCTCGTTTACTCACTAGTAGTTGGTTGATTTGGTTGTATGGCATATCAACCTTTGTAGGTTATTTAACGCCAAATCCATTTTTATGCAAATATTTCTATTTCAAAAAATTCAGTTTAGCATGAGTACACAGGTTATATGTCAAAAACATTTCTATTTCAAGTTATTCAGTTTATTCAAACAGTTCTAATTCAGCTAATTCAGGTATAAGTACAGGTTTTGTTAACACATAGTTAAATGTCAAAAAAAATTCTATATTAAACAATTCAGTTTCGTGTAAGTAAAGTTTCAATGTCAAAAACAGTTCCATTTCAAACAATTCAGTTTAGCATAAGCATGCAGTTTAAATGTAAGTACAGTTTAATTGTCAAAAATATTTCTATTTCAAGCTATTCAGTTTACTCAAACAGTCCTAATTCAAACAATTCAGTTTAGCATAAGTATGCAGTTAGTTCTATTTAACCCATAGATAGGCCCCAATCAGGTGCTACCATTCCGGGCCAGAGTGGACCTGGGAGCAATGGCAATGAAGGGGTACTCCACATTCTCCAAAGCTCCAGTATCACTGGAACCTCACCATCAGATTGTTTAGTATCATATCCAGGACACTTATTATCCCTCTGCAGAGTTGCAGTCAGTGTATTCTACAGCTCCAGCCAACTGGGCAAGCACAGAGTTAAATGGTTTCAGTTATAAAAAATGATTAAATAGTTCTATTTGACTGATCAATGACACCTTAACAGGTACTACCACTATGTATCAGAGTGTGCCTGGGAGTAATGGCAATGAAGGGGAACTCCATATTCCCCTAATCTCCAGGACTGGAGCCTCACTATCAGATGATTTAGAGTCATATCCAGGACATTTGTTATGGATGTCTTACCCCAATGCAATGATGCAGTCAGTGTATTATACAGACCCCCTACCAGCCGACTTTTGTTTATTAATTTTATTATTGTTCCAGTGTTAACCAGGTCTAAAATTTTTAATACCACTCATTTCTGTTTATAGAAGGTTTCTCGAAACATTACCATTGATTCATAAAAGGTTTTCCGAAAAAGAAAAGAACATTAGAAGTAAATCTTTTGATTTGGGATCTAATGCTAATATCCACTGATAAGAAATACCCAGATATCTCAGTTCCAATTCAAGCCAAGATTTGGTAGACTATAATAGAAAAATCTGAAAACAAACAAAACAAAACAAAACCCAAGACTTATTTACCGTGATCTTTCAAGACAAAACATGACAAACATTTTCTCAAGACAATCAGCTTCTTCTGCCCAGTCCTAATTCTATTTCACCACCTGAAATGAATATTCATACCTGATACTCTATTTACAAACCTTGGGAAATATCAGAGCCAGGTTAATCATTTTCAGCAGTCCTTGAACTACTGCTCTTGTTACACTTAAGAGAAACAAATCATGAGAAACAAAAAAGAATCAAGACACAAATGACAAATTAGATACTTAAGATTATTCTATAGTTATAAATGTTTTCAAAGGTGTTAAACTTAATTTAGAAATATTTGAAAAGTTCTTGGGTTTTCTTGGTTGTTTTATGGTATCTTTGTGGGTTATTGTGGTGGACCAGTAAAAGGTCCAGAAGAAAAACACGAACTCGGGATTACATGAAACAAGTATATTGAATGAAAGTATAAATACAGTATAGGTAAAAGAATGTTGAACATCAGTCTGACTGCCCAAGGGTTAGGCTGGAGTTAACTTAACACCGAGATAAATATTCTCCCGGTATTCATAGTAATAGGAAGAGTTCATTATAGTCTGTAAGGTAGGTACCATAACAGTTATTTAATGCCAAACTCTTATCTATCTATGTATCTATCCATATATACATACATACAAGGGTGAGTCAAAAAGTAATGCCTTTTTCTTTAATATAGAAATAATACAGCTGGACTTCTGTGGACCACATCCCTACTTCTGAACATAGTCACCATTTCTCTCAATAGCAATGTTCCACCTTGGAATGAGAGTATGCATGCCTGGCTTATAAAATTCTGTTGAGCTTCTTCATTACTAGGTTGACAACTTTATCACCTCCTCCATACTCCCCAGATTTAGCGCCTTCTGACTACCATCTCTTCAGTTATAAGAAAGAGGGTTTAAGAGGCAAACATTATGCCAGTGACCAGGAAGTGAAAACTGCAGTGATGAAGGTACAGTCAAAAGAATTTTACGAGGCAGGCATACATGCTCTCATTCAAAGGTGGAACATTGCTATTGAGAGAAATGGTGACTATGTTAAGGAGTAAGGACATGATCTACAGAGGACCAGCTTCATTTTGATGTATGATACATATTCCTATGTCAGTAATTATTTCTGTATCAAGGATGAAGGCATTAGTTTTTGACTCCCTCTGGTATATATACATATATATGATTGATAAGCAAATAATTTGTAGTACATTATTTTTAAATGAGCTGGAATTCACTCGTTTACACCCAACAATGGTCCAGGAGATTGGGGTTCAATCCCTGGTCAAGTCATACCAAAGACTAAAAAAATGGTACTTGATGCCGCCTTGCTTAGCACTCAGCACTATAAGGTGATGATCAAGGGTAAAGTGGAGCAATCCTGGGAATGGAGTAGCACCTTCCCCTACATATCAGTGTAGTAGCTATTGAAAAGGGAGCCTTCGGGTCACCCTCGACTAAGGTCGTCAACTTACTTTAAATGGTTTGAAGTATTGCTATATATTGTTTGCACATAGTTGAATGGTTTCAAGTATTGCTATCAAACACCAATAGTTCTACTTACACATAGCTATACTCAAAACCTTTTAGCTATCAATACTAATAAAGTTAGTCATTATTATTCTTCTGTTTGTACAGATAAATGGTTTCAAGTATTGTAATCTAATACCAATAATTCAATTTAATATCATTTATTTGTTTTAAATAGTTCTACTGGACCCTAACAGGTACTACCACACAAAGTCAGGGTGGACCAGGGAGTAATGACAACGAAAGGGTATTCCACATTCCCCAAGCTCCAGAACTGGAGTCTTATCACCAAATAATTTAGTGTCATATCCAAGACAATCGCGGAGAGGAGTCTAACCTCGCTGCTGAGATGCAGTTAGCATAATCTACAGCCGCAGCTAACAGGGCTTTGAAGAGTTGATGAAGAATAAAGGTTGGTCAGTTGGTTTTGCAGCATGTTAACTCTGGTTTAGTTTGGTTTTATGGCATATCAACCATTGAAGGTTATTTAATGCCAAATCCTTTTTATACATACATATTAAATATATAGATATTCTCAAATGAGCCTGAACTCATTTTTTTTCACACAGTTGAATGGTTTCACTTATTTCTATGTAATATGAATACACAGTTAAATGTAAAAACAGTACTATTTCAAACAATTCAGTTTTGCATAAGTACACAATTTTTTGTTTACATACAGTTAAATGTAAAAACAGTTCTATTTCAAGCAATTCAGTTTAGCATAAGTACACAGTTTAAATGTCAAACAGTTCTATTTGACCCATAGATAGGACCCTATCAGTTACTACCATACCGGGTCAGAGTGGACTTGGGAGCGATGGTAATGAAGGGGGTACTCTGCATTCCCCAAAGCTCCAGCATTACTGGAGCCTCACCATCAGATTGTTTATTGTCATATTCCAGACATTCTTTTTGTGGGGGGAAGGGTCTTACCCCTCTGCAGAGATGCAGTCAGAGATGGCCCCGCTAGCTGGTGGAAGCTGCAAAATACTTGCAGCTTCCACCAGCTAGCGGGGCCATCTCTTGTTGGGTTATTTTGTGCCGAAGTCAGGTCTTTTCTTTTCTTTTTTAAGCAATATAGCTCCAGCCAACTAATGATACCAAACATTTATAAGCAATCAAAATCCTGGAAGCAGCACCTTACAAAACAGCAATTGCACAGCCACTTACCTCTCATCTCAAACAAACCAAGTAAGATGAACAAGATATGCGGAGCATTGCCAGAGAAGTAAATACAAATTATTAGTTAACTAGCTAAGACTTACAATCACCAGCTTTGTACAGACACTTGATGGCATCAAAAGGATTTGCCCCAAGAGTGATAGGGACGGATGGCAAGAGAGAGTCTAGGGAATTCATGTTGTTGGCACATGATGACAATAGCTTAAAGTAACTATTCTTAATACAAATAATTTTCATACAGTTATATGGTTTCAAGCATTCCTATCTAACACTAACAATTCTCGATCCATTTGACCCATAGTGACTAACAAGCACCATCACTTCACATCAGAGTTGGCCTGGGAGTAATATAAATGAAGGAGTGGCTCTACTCATCCCAGAGCTCCAGAACAGTTGCCTCACACACAGACGCAATTTTAAGTTATACCCAAGACACTTGTTTTTGAGGGGGGTGTATTTTTTTACCTCTCGGTCGCCTCTTACCAAGTTTAGCAGTATATGTGAGGGTCCTATTTATGGTCAAGTAGATTGCCTTGAATAATATCAATGTTAAATAAGCATACTTGAAATCATATGACTCCACAGAATTTGTTATCAAAAAATTGTAGCTTATTTGATACCAAATCTTTTTGGTTATATGATTTGTAAGCGAATAGACGGTTAGTAAATATTTTCGTTCATCCAGGAATTGATAGGACATGAGAAAAAAAAATTAGTTGATTTTATTTCCTAGACGTTTTTGCTTCATAAATGGTCTTGTATTTTTATATATATATATATATATATATATATATATATATATATATATATAAAATGGGCACGAATATAAATTTTGAATTCAAAATTTTAATTTTAAATTTAACTTAAAATAAGTATTACTCTAATCTTTACGTAAGGTTAAAAAGAAATGTTGTAATTCCCTAAATTATTATTAAATCTGGAGATTTGCGTTGAAATGTATTTAGAATTTAAGTTTTTAAAAATTCTAAATTTAATTTGCTGTAGAAAGTGAGTTTAGAATATACGTCTAGTTTATGATTCCAACCGGAAGTGGGTAAATGGGGAGGAAACTCTTCACCCCCTCATCTACCCACTCCCACCCTTTCCTCCTCCTGTGTCTATTCTGATAATTATTTTACCGTTAGATCTGAAGAAGTCCTGTTATTTTTGGTGTTATTGATTCATATCAATACCCATAACAGGATGGAAATAAATTTATAACCCAAATGTGACCGGTTTTTGTTTTTCTTAAAGGATATATATATATATATATATATATATTAGTTAGGCAGAGGTCCTTCATTTAAGGATGTTCGGTTGAATAATAAAGCCATTTTATTAGGATTCTTTCAAGTTTCGTAACAAGTGTTTTAGTTTTAAGTTGGAATCGGTAGATGAATTTACCAAAATTGTTCCGAGCAGTTTCGGAGCTTTCATAGGCTGTTTTGTTTTTTTAACTTTTTTTAATGACATTGCAAAAATTACGTAAACGTATACTTGGATTACACTGAGATGCAAATGACATCGAACGAATTTAAAACAACGATATCAGCAGAAATAGAATATTTAAAATTTTCTTTTTTTTTCACTTCGTGAAAAACTAATAAAAAATAAATAAATAAAAATAAAGACATTCAAAACATTGTCACTATTTTCAAAGTTAATTCTATTAATTCTAGTTTTGTTTTGTTTATATATATATATATATATTAACTTTGGTAAATTCATCAACCAACTGTAACCTAAAACCAAAACACTTATCAAGAAACTTGAAAGGATCCAAATGATATCATATAAACAAAATGTATCTTTATTACTTAAACACACACACACATTATATATAAACACACACACACACACACATTATATATATATATATATATATATAAAAACACACTGCTATGAGATAGAAGATTATTTAGTCAATTTCAATGGACAAGTAATATGGCTCATTGGTCTTGTGGGTAGAGTGTTCGCCAATGGTCCAGGAGACCGGGGTTCAGTCCCAGGTCGGGTCATATCAAAGACTTTAAAAATAGTACTTGATACCTCTTTGCCTAACACTCAGCATTATAAGGTCCGTATCATGGGTAAAGTGGAACAATCCAAGGAAAGGAGTAGCGCCTTCCCTTACACCTCGGTATAGTAGCTATTGAAAAGGGAGCCTTCAGGTCGCACTCGACTACAGTCGCCAACTTAGTACGGTTTGAAAATAATTAGTGTGAGATAGGCATACTTGAAATCTTATGGGCATACATAATTTGCATTAAGAATAATTACTTAAAGATATGATCTTTTTTTTAAAATGAATTAAGAAGCTAGACGGCAATTACACAAGAATGCTACGTGCAATCTTAAACAAGTCCTGGTGGCAACACCCCACAAGACACCAACTGTATGGCCACCTGCCCCCTATCACGAAAACTATTCAAGTTAGATGAACCAGACATGCAGGACACTGCTGGAGAAGCAGGGACGAACTCATAAGAGATGTACTCTTATGGACCCCACACATGGCCGTGCAAAAGCAGGACGACCAGCACGAACATACATTCAGCAGCTATGTGAGGATACGGGATGTTGTCCTGAAGACCTACCTAGGGCGATGAACGATAGGGAGGAGTGGCGAGAGAGGGTCAGGGATATCCGTGCTACCAGCGCGATATGATGATTACTTGAAACTATATACCTTGCAGAAAAACATCCCCCACCTCGATAAAAAAAAATGAATGTTATAAAAGCAACAACAACCAATTAAAATCTTGTCAGGAGTTTAATAGCTGTGTTACTATATTTATATGAGAAGAGGAAGTTGGTTAGTAGAATTTTATGGTATATCAACCTTTGCAGGTTATTTAATGCTAAATCCTGTTTATATATATATATATATATGATTTGGAAAACGAGTGTGTGTATATATATATATGTATATATATATATATATATATATATATATATAAATAAACATCTTATAATATCTTCGAAAATGAGAACATTAACCATAGCGAGAATAATCTCTCCTGGCATAAATATATATATATATATATATATATATATATATATATATATATATATATATATGTATAAGGGGTGTTCAAAAATATCAAAACAAAAGCGATATTTACTAAGACAGAAATGAACAAGAAATATCAATTTTCTTTAAAATAGTTTTTCACTAAAATCAACAGCTCAAAAAATATAAGATATCTAGACAACAATCCGAACATCATTACGTTGTCATAAAAGTAGCTAAACTGGGCACGCCTTCATTCCATATTAAATTTTAAAATCTTATATATATATATATATATATATATACATACATACACACACACACGTATGTATCATATATGTAAACACACACCTATATATATATATATATTAGACTTATACCTTTTTTATGATTCCGACGGTGTGAAAAAAACCCAGATGATACAATTTGTAAATAAAAAAAGTATTATACAAACTGATATATGGGAAAAAATAAATTCCATAAAAGAAGAAAAGACCAGAAAAACATTCGTACTACATCAAAATAATCAACCAACACCAATGCCAAGTCAAAAGAAAAAACAACGACGAAATAGCTAAACCTAAACGTAAGAGTGTTCAATACACTAAGTAGAGCGAGATACTGTAAGGTAGTCATATATATATATATATATATATATATATATATATATATAAAATCTACTGTAGGTATATATATAATTTACTTGAGGTACTCATATATATCATGTCTAAGGTAAAGTTAGGCGGGTTTCCATCCCAGCTTGAAGCGTCCTGCATGTCTAGTCATACAGAAGAGTTGAGATACAACGAAAGTGTGCCTGTGGATGACGATACATACATATATACACACACTATAGGTTGTATATATATATGTATATATATATATATATATATATATATACACACACACACACACATTGTAGATAGTCACACCAATCGTAAAGTTGGACGGGTTTCGATCCCGGCTTCGAGCGTCCTGCGGGTCTAGCCACACTGAAGAGTTCTGATAGAACGAAACAGTCTGTCTGTGGATGACAATATATATGCTCCCCCATGGGGGTTGAGCACTCTGGCGAAGGAATTGTCGGCCGCCCCTAGCGTAATGCAAAGCTCTTCGTAAGAATTGAGCACTCTGGTAGCCGATAGGGTATTTAAAAAAATGTAAACAAAGGCTGCTGCTGCTGTTGCTAAAAATAAAATACCTTAAAATTCCCTTAGCCAACGTAGTCCGCTTGTAGCCGTGTGGTCTGAAACCTTAGTCAATATATATATATATATATATATATATATATATATATATATATATACCTGCACTGTAGGTGGTTTATATATATATATATATATATATATATATATATATATAAATATATACCTGCACTGTAGGTGGTTTATATATATATATATATATATATATACACACACACTGTAGTTAGTCGCATATATATATATATATAGTCATCCACAGACAGATCTGTTTCGTTCTATGTGTGTGTGTGTGTGTATATATATATATATATGCGCGCGCGCGCTTTAGATAGTCATATATATAATGTACAACATTGAAGTGACAATTTTACCCCAATTGTTTCACGTACTTGTTTCCTTCCTAAATAAAAGCAAGGAAAACCATAAAAGGTTAAAACATCTTCCATCATTGTTAAATAGTTTATTATTCCAATTGAATCTTTCTCAAATCCTAATTTTCATAATAGTTTTTAATGGGCCTCTTTTGATTCTAATGTTGGTCAATTCAATATCAGTTACTTTTTTTTTTTTTTTTTTTTTGGTGATGGGGAGTTATTATGCTATACAGATTTATTTATCACTCCACGTTTTTTAAATTGTTTTTATTTGTCGCTCAAGAGAGTTAAGAACATTCACCAGAAAAACAGAAGATATTTAACGCCAATACGAAATCTGTGTCCCTCCAGGATTTCGCAAATATGGAAAATAACCCAAGTAATACTCTCTCGATCAATTCCAGACAGTCATCAGCAGTTGCTTTAAAAAAAAAATCCTCCGCATTTGTTCGGCCATAGAAAATCACAACCGAACGAATTAAGGAGGGACAAGATTCAATCGCCAGACAGATACTAAGAACAAAGTGGAGTTGGATTGGCCATACCCTGACCATGCAGGAAACTTGCCAGTAACAACACGAGTCAGGCCTTGACCTGGAATCGACAGAGAAATGCGGGAAAGAGGAAAAACACCAAGACAGAAATGCAGAAAAACGGTTAGTGCTGGAAGAAAGGACCTGGAAAAAAATCGCCCAGAAGAAATGTTGTCCATGATCTTCACTTCTCACAAGGAAGGGCGCCTCGAGTGGTGTAATGGTTATCAAGCTAGACAAACAATACAACACCAGTGAGTTCGAGTCTCATTTGATGCCCCATTCATACGGCCTTGAGCCACATCTAAAAAAAAAAAAAAGCTTAGTAAATTACTACACTTCTCACGAAGGATTAGCAAACTAACTACCCTCATATTACTAAAAGTTATGGGAGGTGCTTGAGTTGTATTGCCTATCGTCGAAGAAAATGGAGACAAGGGCCTGAGTTCAAATCCTGCATTTCACATAGTGCTAATACCATTGAGAAACTATTCTCCCTCTAGCTATGGGTAAATAGTAGGACAGACTGACCTCTTTCGTAAAGTTATTGTCGTAGATAATGGACTTTGCCGAGTTCAGATCCTGAATAAGGCTGTTTGTATTTTCCAAATTGCTAATACAATTCCCCTTCCTGGCATTTCTCAGGGTAATGGGAAAGATACTTAACAATGTCCAGCTCCTGTCCAGATAGATTGTACAGAGTTTGTATTTATGATGTCACATGACACCCAATGAGATTAGATTTCGCACAAGTATATATTTACCTAACCCCTCCACCAGAGCAGAATATGATACAAGGTCAATTTTTAAGCAGAGTAAAACTGGTCTGAATTCAGTTTTCCTTCTCCTAGATTATTTGTCCAACCAAGGCTAAAGAACTTAGTTTGTCCTACTATGAGAAGAGTATGCATCCAACTACGCCCTCTACCTATGGGTAAATAGTAGGTCATGCTAAATCTATGGTATAGTTATTGTCGTAGATGACGGACTTTGTTCGCCGAGTTCAAATCCTGAATAAGGCTGTTTGCATTTCACATAACAAATACTCTTGGGAAAGATAAAAATCGAACTAATCTTCCAACAGCATGGGGTAACTAGTAGGACAGACTGGGCTCTTTAGTATGGCAACTGGTATACGAAAAGAAAAACTCTGAATTCAGATCTTTTAAATTTCACAAAAAATTTACCCTGGGTCGCATCCTGTTCGTGGCAAAGAAGTTGGATAAATACATACAACTAGAAATCATGTGGTGGGTTACCATGTTCTCTAATACACTACTACAGTCATCAGGATGTGCTCCTGATACTTGTTGGGTTTTTTTATTAAAAAAAAAATTTTTAAATAATTTTTAGCTGTGTCGTAAGAAATTTGGGAATAATCTGCAGGGTTCAAAATATACAAATTTGGTTTTAATGGATACTCACTGGCTTCCAGACTTGAATAGTTTCAGTATGAGTTGTGTTTCTAAGATTAAACATACACATCACGAAAAAGGAATACACTAATTATTTACTAATCTTAGCTGTGGCACAAGGCCAGAACTATGTGGCACCTAGTGAAAATCAAACTCACGAACAATAGTCCGATAAACTAGCTTGTTAACCATTACACCAAATGAGGTGTTCATAAATGAATGCCGTAAATAATCACAAGTCTCAGTGGTTCCCAAACTATGCCCTGCAGCACACTGTGCGGTGTAGATGTATACAACACAAATAAGAATGCATGAAACCAGTCCAAAAGATATGACTTCTACAACAGTAGCCAAGTCAGTTGAAGCTTTAGAATATACTGATTGCATGCTGCAGATAGGTAAGACCCTACTCCACCAACAAAGGGCCTGGATATGACACTAAACTATCTTATAGTGAGGCATCAGTCATGAAGCTTTAGGGAATGTGGAGTACCCCTTCATTGCCATTGCTCCCAGTTCCACTCTGACCCGGAGTGGTAGTACTTGTTAGAGTCTCGTCTATGGATCCAATAGAAATATTCAACCATTTTCTATACTTGGAACCATTTAACTGTGTGCAAACAAATGACTGATAAATTGGATTATTAGTATTACATCGTAATACTAAAACTGTGCAAACGAAAGAATAATGTTGAATAGAATTACCAGTTATAGATAGTAATGGTTGAAACCATTTAATTGTGTGTAAATGAATGACCCGTGGCTCGTTTAAAAATATTTACCTTCAAGAAATTAACTAATCATATATATATATATATATATATATATATATATATATATATATATATAAACAGGATTTGGCATTAAATAACCTACAAGGGTTGTTATGCTATACAAACCAGCAAACCAACCATCGTACAACAATAGAGTATTTCGAAAATAAATCAAAAATAAATTATTTTCTGTGATTAATCACAGATTATAATCATAGGGTTCAAAATCTTTTCATAAAAATTTCCTCAGATATTTGTATGAAATTAGGCAAAGGAGAATCCTAATCTAACAACCTTTTTAAAGTCGTCAGACTGCCATGACGAGTAATTCCCCTTCCTGGCATTTCTCAGGGTAATGGGAAAGATACTTAATAATGTCCAGCTCCTGTCCAGATAGATTGTACAGAGTTTGTATTCATTATGTCACATGACACCCAATGAGATTAGATTTAGCACAAGTATATATTTACCTAACCCCTCCACCAGAGCAGAATGTGATACAAGGTCAATTTTTAAGCAGAGTAAGACTGGTCTGAATTCAGTTTTCCTTCTCCTAGATTATTTGCCCAACCAAGGCAAAAGAACTTAGTTTGACCTACTATTTAAACAAAGCTGGATGGAGAATGGTTGAATTTGTTGGATATTGACTTGAAGAGCTCTTTAATATCTGTCAACACTGCAGTGGAAGTTGAACCCTGGTTCAACAAAAATAACAGAAAATGCAGCTGGTACCTAAACTAAACAGGGCACAGGTGTTCTTGGTGGAAACACTGCAGAAATTGCATGGGTGGCACGCCAGAAGGAAGTGTGTATACCTGCATTGTGTAGGCGGCAAGCTGGAGGAGGTTTTACTCATTCATGCCTCGCACCAGGCAGAATTTGACAGAAGGTCATTTTATAGAGTGGGGTTAGAAAGGGGGGAGGTCGTACATGAGCTGAGATTTCATTCTCTGCTGCAGAATGCTGGTCATCGGATCACTAAGCTGGAGGAGGTGTGACCAGGAGAATTTGTATGGGTGACATACCTACCAGAGAGAGGCATGGCCGCATTAATTGTGTGGGTGTCTGGAATGTTATGTAACCAGAAAGATTTTGATTCAAGGGAGAAAGGGTTCACAGAAGATCTGAATCTACTGGTCACACGTACACGCAGCTCAAATGTCTTTGACCTTCTTTTGATCTATCCTTCTGTTCATTGAGTAATAAAATTTAAAAAAAATAAGATAATATTTTAAACCAGGGTTGTCATCTCTTACCGTTATACAACAGATTCATGCCTTATCCAAGAGTATTAACAGGAAGAAAAACATAAACAGCCTCATCTGGAATTCAGATGTAGAATACACGGACTGCATCTCTGTAGATGAGTAAGATCCCCCCCCGTCTGCTAACGAGTGTCCAAGATTTAACTCTCAAAAATCTGATAGTTAGGTTTCAGTGATGCTGGAGCTTTAGGAAATACAGAGTAACCTTTCATTGCCATTGCTCCTAGGTCTACTCTGGCCCAGAGGGGTAGCACGTCATAGGGTCCTACCTATAGGTCAAACTGTGTACTGATGCTAAACCCGATTGCTTGAAATAGAATTATTTTTTACATTTGAATTTCATACTTCACTTAAACTGCATCCTTATGCTAAACTGGATTGTTTGAAATGGAACTGTTAGACGAACCAGGCACGCAGGACACTGCTGGAGGAGCAGAAACGAGCTCATAAGTGATGTACTCCAATGGACCCCCACTTATGGCTGAGCAAAAGCAGGACGACCAGCTCGAACATACATACAGCAGCTATGTGAAGATACGGGATGTAGTCCAGAAGACCAGCCGGAGGTGATGAACGATAGGGAAAAGTGGCGAGAAAGGGTCAGGGATATCCGTGCGGGTGGCACAACATGATGATGATACTTACACTGTTTGACTAAACTAAATTGCTTGAAACAGAAATGTTTTTGACAATTAAACTGAGTACTTATGGTAAACTGAATTGTTTGAAATAGAACTGTTTCTTTATGTAAAAATGGATTTGGCATTGAATAGCTTATAAGGACTGATATACTATGAAAAACAAACTAGAATTCAAAGTTGATTTGCAGATTTGATTTCCAATGACGATAATGTAGATTGAACATCATACTGGCTAGTGTCCAGTCACCAAACAAAAACCGACAGAATGTAACCAAATACACTTTGTAGCAACTACTGGTCATGGTCAAAGTGTTCAGTATATAGGGATAAAACCACCAGCCAATCAAAAGCCAAGGAATAAGATCTTCCCTTGTGCAATAATGGAACATTCCTAGTGTTATAAGTGCTAGTGCTTGTTCTTTGAAAGGCACACAACAGCCATTGACCAGCAAGTATAGCACTGGACCTCATTGTCCAGTTTAAGCTATAATCAGGCATCTGTGCATGGACCCATGTTTGGGTCCATGTCCAGCTAGGCTCATCAGGCTCACATTGCACTAAGTGAGCTGATGACCTGAAAAGTCCAGCTCGTACCTGACCTTCCCTCTCCTAATCCCCATTTTAAGCCAACCTTCAGGTCACTGATCTTGTGTCAAGTCCTGTCTGGTGGGAGGTAGAGACAAATAAAATCTTGTTCCCTGAACCAAACATTGTTACTCAACAACAGTTTGCTATTCAGTGAAAATTCTATAGATAACTATTCAGCTAAGTTCACACACTGTTTCTTGGTACCACTAGCAAAGATGATCCATGACCTGACTTAAAAAGCTAATTTAAATTCAGAGTTTTCTTTTTACCCAGACTGGTTTCCATATCAAATCTAGAGATCCCAGTCCACTCCAATATTTAGCCATATCTAGCGGTAAAAGAGATGGAGTCATACCTTTTTCAAGAGAATTGGTGCCAAGTGTAATGCAAACAGCCTTGTCCAGGAATTGAACTTGGCACACAGAGTCCATTTCTTATGACTGTTATGCCAGACATGCCTTCTTAGAATGGAAACACTTGTGGTGTAATAGCTATTGCTGTAGGTAACAGACTTGGCTTGCTGAGTTCAAACCCTGAACAAGGCTGTTTGCTAATACACTTGGGAAACATCTGAATCAAACTCGTCTCCTAACCCCAATGGGTAAATAGTACAGGCAAATTGAGCTCTTTAACCTTGATATGGCAACTGGTTGAGGAGAAGGAAAACTTTGAATACTAAACAGATTTGGAGAGAGCTGGGCTTTACCTGGCTATTCCTGACCAAGTTACACTACCTTAGCACCACTTCCACAACCAAACTGGGTAATGGAATATGTCTTCTTTTAACTTTTTATAACCAGTAATCATAGTCTTAATATCAAACATGAAGATTTAACTATCAATAGCTATTTTATTTGTGTTTGAAAAGAGAGTAATTTAGCAACTAAGTAAACTTTAATTATTTTAATCAAGATATATTTTTTTTATCTAGCCATCCACATGAGCAGGACATAATCCAAGGTCAATCGTTTATGCAGAATTTAATAGTTTTCCTTCTCTGAGACCAGCTGCCATACCAAGGTTAAAGAGCCTATTCTGCCCTACTATTTGCCCATAGCTAGAGGAAAGCTATTTGGATTCATACCTTTCCCAAGGGTATTAGTGCTATGTGAAATGCAAACAGCCTCATACAAGATTTGAACTTATATTGCTATGTCCATTTCCTACTATGATAATCATTACACTACAAGTGGCTCCACAAATCTAATGATTTGGTTTGGTTTGGTTTTATGGCATATCAACCTTTGTAGGTTATTTAATGCCAAATCCATTTTTATGTAAATAATCAGTTCTATTTTAAATAATTCAGTTTAGTGTAAGTACAGTTTCAATGTCAAAAACAGTTCAATTTCAAATAATTCAGCTTAGCATAAGCTTGCAGTTTAAATGTAAGTATGGTTTAATTGTCAAAATCCTTTCTATTTCAAGCAATTATATCCAGGACACTCGTTCGGGGGGTGGGTGTCTTACCCCTCTGCAGAGAAGCAGTCGGTGTATTCTACAGCCCTAGCTGACTGGGCAAACAAATCCAATGAAAGTTTTTTCATATTTTATATTTATATGATTGAGATTTTCTTTTCTTATTAACATTAAATGCAAAAAAAAAACCAAAAAAAAACAGCAAAGAAAAGAAAGACTTCTGTGCATAGAAGATGGTTTGGTTGGGTCTTATAGCATATCAATGATTGTAGGTTATTCAATGCCAAATCCTTTTAATACATATGCTTAATATAAATGTGATTTGTAAATACATTTTGTCAATAATATTCTTAAACAAGCTCTTTTTTGTACACAGTTAAATGGTTTCAAGTATTGCAATAAAACAGTCAAAATTTAACATCAGTCATTTCTTTGCACACGTAGTTCGTACTATTTGACCCATAATTCTATTTGGGACTCTAACAGGTACTACCATACCGAGTTAAAGAGGACCAGAAAATAATGGCAATAAAGAGGTACTTCTCATTTCTCAAAGCTCCAAAACTAGAGCCTCACAATTAAATGGTTTAGTGTTACATCCATGAAACTTGCTGTGTGTGGGGTCTTACCCACTTTTCAGAGACACAGTCAGCATATTCTACAGTCCCAGTCAACAGGGCAGTATAAATCTTGAGCCTCACAACAAAATGTAACTATTAAGTGGAATCTACAGTTAAGTCCATTGGCCTAATGAGTAGAGTGTTCGCCAATGGTCCAGGAGACCAGGGTTCAATCCCAGGTTGAGTCATACCAAAGACTCAAAAAAGGTACTTGATGCTGGCTTGCTTAACAATCAGCATGATAAGGTATGGATCAAGGGTAAAGTGGAATAATCCAGGGAATGGAGTAGCACCTTCTCCTACACCTCAGTGTGGTAGCTATTGAAAAGGGAGCCTTCAGGTCACCCTTGACTAAGGTCACCAACTTTACTTACAGTCAAGTCATATTTAGATGGGCAACCGCTAAGTAACAACACTGTGCCAGGCGAAGCAAAATCTTTACTTAATAAGAAGTTAAACAATAATGAGCATGGTCAGTACTTTGATGGGTGACCATTTAATGACAGTATTTTAAGCAAGCTGAGGCAGGCATATACCAGACTATACAGCAAGCAATCTCAGGCCTCTGTGTTAGTCTAAGCAAAAAGCTTAGTAAACTATAAATTCATTAGTGGAATTTGTATGTATAAAGAACACAACCCCCTTCTTAGATGCTGTGTCAAATCAGTGTCAATTACTTACCTTGCCTTCACTCTTCCAGTAGATGAAGAAACCATATTCATCTACTTGTACCAAACAATTTGGTTCGACAATGTTGCTCTCCTGTAAAGAAAAGAAAGAAAAATGAGAATTTTAATTTTATTGGTAATATTTAATATATTTTCAGGTATAAATAAGATCCTGGTATCAACTTTAAACCCTTGGTTCAATATTTCAGGTGGGATGCTTTTTTAACTATACACTGTAAGCCCAATATTTCAGGCTGAAGATCATGACAGATACTAAATGGATTTCTTGTTTTAATGGCATATTAACTTTCATAGGCAATTTGATGCCAAAGACATCCTTGTAGAAGAACAGTAATGGTACTTTTATCCTTCAGGGTTATGACTATTAAACTCGGCAGCGTACTTGGAACTTTGAACCATGACTTTTATTTAATACACAGTGGTTGCTTGCTCTGATTTTGTTAGGGTCCTAAGTTTGACAAGAAACACTTGAAGAAGGCCGGAGGAGACATCGGCTGAAATGTTGTAAATATAACAATGAAGATGAAGACAATAGTCTAAAAACCCTCAATGATAAAAACATCAATAAGAATAGTTTTTTGTTTACAAACAATTAAATATCCAAACAGTTCTATTTCAAATAATTTACCATAAGTACACAGTTTTAATGTCAAAAAACAATTCCATTTAAAGAGATCAATTTAGCATAAGTACACAGAAGTGTTTTTTGACATAGAAACTCTTTCAAACAATTCAGTTAAGTGTAAGTATGCAGTTTGAAAGTCAAAACAGTTCCATTTCAAACAATTCAGTTTAGCATAAGTACACAGTTTAATTCAACTGACCCATAAATAGGACTTATCAGGAACTACCACTCAGAGTGAAGCTGGGAGTGATGGCAATAAAGTGGTACTCCACATTCCCTTAAGCTCCAGAATTACTGGAGCCTCATTATCAGATTGTTTAGTGTCATATCCAAGACACTCATTGGGAGAGTCTTACCTTTCTGCAGAGATACAGTCAGAATATTCAACAGCCCCAGCTGACTGGGACACAGGGCACTCGTTGGGGGAGTCTTACCCCTCTGCAGAGATACAGTCAGTGTATTTTACAGCCCCAACTGACTAGGCCAGAATTAGTTTAATAACTAATATAATATAATAATAATATCATATATATATATATATATATATATATATATATATATATATATATATAATAGCATGATTAGAGTTTGAATTTGCATATTATTATCTCACAGTCTACCTACTTAAGCCATTATGGGGACATTGCTAAAGACATTTAATATAACTATCATTCACACCCTTTCTTTTAAAACAATGATATGCCATTGTTATAGGTCATTTTAAAAAAATTTTGGAAGCTCAAATGCAGGTAAGTTGAGGACTCAAGGGTGGTGTTTAAAGGAAACGCTTGACAATATGTACTAGGGCGTCAAGAGTTTGAAAATATTTTGGAACGCGCTGGTTTCTGGCACATATATTGCATGACTAAAGCAGTTCAGGCTATGGAAGATGTGTGGTTCATAGTATCATGGTAGTTGGCGTGCTGACATGTTGTGCATTGCTTCACTCTGTTTGGTTTGGTTTTATGGCACATCAACTACTGTAGGTTAATTAATACCAAATCCAGTTTATAAATACAGTGACACGCATAAGTATTGGATGAATGTTATTTCCTGTTATAACTCTAGTTTATGTTCGCCATTTTGTCTGATATTTGATAAGTAATATCTTGTAAAGCTGTTTTAGTTGTATGTGGAAGGAAAATTAAAAACTCATGGTTGAATTCATTTTTTTTTATCAAAGTTCAAAATTACTCTATGCAAAAGTATTGGATACATCAATTTAATATTTTGTTGTGTAGCCTCTGTTTTGTTTCACTGCTTCCAGTCGCTTTCTATAGTTGGCTACAAGTTTTTTACACTGATCCAGTGTTACTTTACCCCATTCTTCCTTGCATAATTCCTCTAATTGCTTGATATTTTGTGGATTTTGCTTATGAACCTTAACCTTTAAAGTATTCCATAAATTCTCAATTGGATTCAAGTCAGGAGACTGACTTGGTCAATTGAGAGTACTAATACCATTATTTTCAAACCATTTCTAAGTTTTGTGGTATGTTTGGTATCATTGTCGTGTTGAAGCACGAGATATTACTTATCAAATATCAGACAAAATGGCGAACATAAACTAGAGTTATAATAGAAAATAACATGTATTCAATATTTATGCATGTCACTATATATATTATTAGATATATATGATTTGTAAACATAAGTCAACAAAGTTAAATAGTTCCAAGTATTACTATATATCACTAACAATTCAATTAAATATGTCATTTGTTTACACACACTTAAATGTTCAATCAGTTCTATTTCAAGCAATTCACTTCAGCATAAGTCATTTGTTTGTACAGAGTTTAAATGTCAAATAGTTCTATTTGACCAATAGCTAGAACCCCATCAGGTGCTACCATTTCGGCCTAGAGTGAACCGAGGAGCAATGGCAATGAAGGAATACTCTACATTCCCCAAAGCTCCAACATTACTGGAGCCTCACCATCAGATTGTTTAGCATCATACCCAGAACACTTATTTGGGGAAGTGTTACTCCTCTGCAGAGATGTAGTTGGCGTATTCTACAGCCCTAGCTGACTGGACTGGCTTCTTTCGGTATGTTATTTGAAAGCTGCATAGATGAACATTCAACATAGTCTAATTCATTAATTTGTTTTACAAGGTTGAACTGAGCCACAATGCTGCAGAAGAAACCAAAAACATTTGAAGGTGAAGGTACAGTTGATACCAGTACAGTAACCAGATGGTTCAAGAAGGTTTACTTAGTTGTAAGAACCTCGAAATTCAAGAAAGATCAAGTAGGTGTAGAACTGTGGATTCTGAGACTATGCCCCATACTGTAGAGACTAAGTCTGAGAGATTTAGTGAGCTTGATATCTCACAGTCCAGTATGGCTGGTCACCTTCGCAACCTTAGCAAAAGCAATCAAAACTGCTGAATTGTACCTCATGTTAGGAAAATATTGCAAAACTTTTAACTCACCCTAATCTGTGAGCAAATGTGAAAAGAAATTCAAGTTGAATTCCAAGATGTTTGTGTATTCATTACAAAAACACAAAAACATCACTTATCATTCAGTAAGGTAATGGATATTAAATATACAAAATTTTTAATTCTCTTCCTGAGATAATCCTGTTCAGTCTTATGTTTATTAAAAATAAATCCAATAATTTTAATAATTAGCAAACAACTAGTTTATCCAAAAGGTAGATAATCGCATATATAGCATTCTAAAAATCAATTATATTTCCATACGGAAAATCTTTGTTTTCAGAGCCATCCTCTTCTTACTAATGTGTGATACACAGTCACACATACACTCCGAGGGGTGTGCCTAGTGTAACAGTTAACACTGTAGAAAATGGAATTGGCAACCAGATTTCACTTTGCATTAATCTTGCAAAAATATTTGTACAGAGGCTATTCAAAATGGTTGCAAACTAAACAGAGTACTCCATGCTTGAACAGAGGTCTGTCATCAAATATTTGGTGGTTCAGAAGTGCAAACCATGTGAAATTTACAGAAGAATCTGTGATGTATACAGAGAAGCATGTTTTAGTCCAAAAATGCTTACAAATAAGTTAATGATGGGTTTGCCACCATGAGCCTGAGTTAAAAAGACAATCCATGAAGAGGAAACACTGACTCTCCGGTAAGGAAAAAGTTCCAGGTGTAGTGGTCAGTAAAGAAGTTCATGCAGGCACTTTTCTGGAACATGAAAAGACTTGCCATGATTGATTTCTTTGAATCTAAGGCAAAATTCACCTTATTTATTAAATGACCCTAATTCAGGTATAATCAATTAAGAAATTTATGGCCATCACTCCCAGGTTCACTCTGGCCCTGAGTAGTAGCACCAGATAGGTTCCTATCTATAGGTCAAATAGAATTAAACTATGTACTTATGCTAAACTGAACAGTTTGAAATAGAACTGTTTTTAAATAGAACTAAACTGTGTACTTATGCTAAATTGAATTGTTTGAAATAGAACTGTTTTGTAAAGAAAAACTATACTTATACTAAACTGAATTTTTTGAAATTTAATTCAGCATCAAATGACCTGAAAAAGGTTGATATGCCATAAAACAAACCAACCAACCAAGACATGACACAAGGCCAACTTTTAAGCGGAGTCCAGTAGGTCTGAATTCAGTTTTTCCTTCTCCTAGAGTGTTTGCCTTAACAAAGCTAAAGAACCAGTCTGCCCAACTATTTATCTCTTTAGACAATAGTGTGGAATGATATGCAAACAGCCTTGTCCAGGATTTGAACACAGGTTGGCAACTTAATTTTTGATGATAATATCCATTACATGAAGCATCATAGGTTGCCGTTCATACTGCACACTTTTTTCATAGGAAAAGTACTTCTACTTTACTTATTTTTCAACATACTGGGTTCCTTTTTTTTCAGATGGAAAGTACTGAGCTGTATACATGAAAACTAGGTTGTTTTTACTTGAAATTTTTGTCTAAAATTGGGAATGCACTTACATATATATATATATATATATATATATATATATATATATTGTATATTCAAATGTCACAACATTTATAGGACAGATGCAGTGGTGAAGATGAGCAGAGAGTAATTTATTTGAAAATGCACCCCAAGGATTTCAAATGATGGATAAATGACATTAGACATTTATCCCACAGCTGGAGATTGACAGCATCCCGTTGTCCTGGAGAACTAGAATATTCATTGAGGACAGTCCATTTTTTTTGTTTTATTAAAATAAATATAACCAATTATTAAAGGATGAAAAATCTGAGGGGATTTGGGATATTTCTTTCAAAAATTCGTCCAAATCTACAAAAAGTTTGTTTTTTTTGGGTTTTTTTTTACATGTTAAGGAGTTAGCATTGTTTTTTTTCCATGTTTGTTGGTTGGCTTGAACTCAAATTTTTTTTTATTTTGGTTTGGACTATTATTATATATGTAAATACTAAATGTTTGCGGTTTAAGTTTTCATGTCATGTAGTCTTTCCTTGCCGAACTATTTGAACAGGATAGTCTAATGCATTATGGGACTGTTTGGTTGGTAGTTCAGGCCACTATCATACACCACATAAAATTCTTATACTATCTTTAATGCTGGCAAGTCCTCTTCCTCTAACTTTTGTCAACACATAATCTGTCAACATCATCTCTGGGATGTAAGGCCTTATGCATTGTTCCCTGGTTCATTTGTTTAAGGTCTTCTCTGGACCACTTTAAGAATGGTCCCAAGTATCTTATGAGGAGGACAGCCCAGTATTATTATCATTATTATTTATAATATTAACAGTATAAAATATGAATGCATGTGTTTGAATGTTTCTTGTTATTACATCATATGAAGTGCCTGATAGTTTGGTGTGGCACCAAGTAGGGGGACACTTAGTGTGAATCAAACTCAATAACAATCATTTGCTTGCAAAATTTTCTGAACATTACACCATGCAAAGTACATATGCATGTAAAATGGCACTTATCCATTATCAAGAATAAAGATATTAAGATATGTTTTTTCTGGGGGGGGAGTAAAATTCAAGTGGGGCTATGGGTAAAAATGTAACCATCTTGTCAAAAAAAAATCAAACAAGACTTTTTTTCTTCTTTTAATGAGTAGGCCATTGCACGGTTTGTTTTTTTTAACTTTAATTTCCTCTCAAACATAATTTCTTTTTCTTTTTAATTTTAGTGGTAATGGAGGAGGAGGGAAATGCATTTAACAAAAGAGTTGGTGGAAAGTGTATAAAAAAATTGAATGATTAAATGATTTTAAAAAAAAAGAAGAAAAAAAAAAGAATGCTGAGCTAAATGATAATATTAAAAGATTTTTTTTAATAAAATTTCAAGAGAAGAGAGGGAAAGATGAAAAAAAAGATCTTAAAATGAAAAGAAAAAAATAATACATTAAAATAAAAATTAGAAAAAAAAAAAAGCAAGAGGAAAAACAAAAAAACAGATTAATTGAAAAAAGTATAAGGTTAGAGAAATATTTGTTAAACACACAACCAATGAGAGAGACTTATTTAATACGGCAGATATCCAAGAATTCTTTTCAGGGTTTTGTGCATGTGTGTGTGTGAGAGAGAGAGAGAGAGAGAGAGAGAGATGGACCTACGGACAGACAGACAGATAGAAAGAAAGAAAATTTTTAAAAATGAATAAAATAATGGAAGAAGTGAGATTTGGCCGAGTTAATGAAAAAGAATTACAGAACACTTGGCTTTGAAAAACGTGAAAGGAAGAAATATTCTAGGAGCAGAGAATCAAAATTATGGAATGAAAAAGAAAAAAAAATCCCCTTCCCTCAACTATCATCAAGTTAAACATTAAATGAATATATAACAAAGATGAAGGGATCTTTACATACAATTCAGTTGATGATACAAAATTGCATTCTTTATTCTTTTTCTACTCTCCCCTTTCTAGTGTGCCTCTTTATACCCTAACCCTGACTTTTTATTCACCCTTTTATGACTCTTTTTCTATTCACACAAACAATTCAGGAAAAGAAAAAAAAAATTAAATAAAACCAGGCAGCTTATTTATCAAAACCAATAAGGTTCAAATATACTAACAATGGCAAGCAAGTTCAGCTCTCAACAAAATGGGTCATCTTGCATGAGCTAGGCTAACAAACCATTTTCAGTGAGTTTAATTCTCACTTGGTGCCTCATACTTCTGGCCTTGTGCCTAAATAAGCTGTACTTAGTGTATGACTTTGATGCTTTGAAAATGGTGTAAGGGTTATCAAAGCTAAACTAGTTGACTATTTTTAGTGAATTTCGGTGCTTACTGGGTGCAAGACTAAGCAAAGCTAAATGAATAACAACTACTGGCCTAGTGGGTAGAGTGTTCGCCAATGGTCCAGGAGACCTTGGTTCAATCCAAGGTCGCGTCATACCAAAGACTTTAAAAATGGTACTTGATACCTCCTTGCTTAACACTCAGCAATATAAGGTACATATCAAGGGTAAAGTACTTGGTGTAGTAGCTATTGAAAAGGGAGCCTTCTGGTCACCCTCGACTATGATCGCCAACTTTACTGACTACAAAATATTTTGACTTCTTTGAGTCATTTTGGGTTTATCTTGGCTTCCACTTTTCTTGGACACAAAGACTTTGATTTTCTATTTTTTATTCATCCAAATTCCTATGTCAACCATAAGGCTAGAGAAATAGCCATTTTAGGCGTCCAGGTGTATAGGACTATGCTAATTCTCTTCTTAATGGACCCATTATCACAACTGAACCGATCAACGAGAGAACTGCTATAAAGGTCAGCCAGGGGTCATATCTTGTCTATCATATCACTTGTTATTTTCCATGACTCTTCTTCAGAATTACCAATTAACTTTTGAATTCATCTATTTTGAATTCCACACTTGCTTTACAAAACTAATAGGTGTCCTGTTCATTTTAATTATTAAGGTAATCCAAAAATAATTTAAACATTATCTCAAACAAATCTATTTAACTTTTAGATGAGAACCTAACAGGTACTCCCACTTGGGACCTGTGAAAAATGGCCATGAAGGGGTTACTCCACTTTCCCGGGAGTTCCTGAACAAGAGCCTCACTACTGAATCCAGTTCAGTGCTATAGTAAAGACAGATGGACAAAAAAGATATTTAGTAGATTATAGTAGAATTCTTATTTCAAAGAAATAATTGTTTTGAATGGGCTCAATAGAAATAAAAATAAGGATAAAATCTTGTTTGTCTTCATTCAAGCTTTATTCTAAACTTTTGGTAGGCATTTCATGGCATACCAAATCATGTACCTCATATATATATATATGAAAATGTTTAAAAATAAAAAACACAAGTTCTTCATGCCTTGATGAAGGTCTCAAAGCCAAAACATTTAAACTTAGCATATATTTCTACAAATAAAATCATCCTCTGAAAACCTTGTATAGAGATAAAAAAATTAATCTCTATACATTTTTATACTGTCAGATCTATTTCTAGTTTTTCCCAGAGATGTGTGTGTGTATGTGTGTGTGATATTTATAAGTGAATAGTTTGTAGGTAAATATTTTTTAAACCAAAGGTTAGCAGATAAATTTTGCTCTGATTTCTTGTGATTTACTTTGGAATATTGTGTATAAATGTTGCAATTAAAGACATGAATATTTTAGTGTGAATATGTAATTAATATTATACTTGAAAAAAAAAAACAGCTTCTTTATTCATTTACATAAAAAAAAGAAAAAAAATCATTAGATAAATAGTTATCAAATAGGAGATAAATTTTCAGAAAAGAGAATGATATTGAAATATTATGGAATAAAAGAATGCTCTGCTGGAGATTCACAATTTTTAAAAAATCATTGATATAACTGAAAAGATTTGTCGAGTACAAAGATCCAAAATAATATAATATGGACAGCAAAGATAAAAGTGCCACCACTCTGGGTCAGAGTGGACCTAGGAGTGATGGCAATGAAGGAGTACTCTGTATTCCCCAAAGCTCCAGTATAATCTGAGCCTCACCATCAGATTGTTTAATATCATATCCAGGACACTGGTTAGGTGCTTTTATTCTTCTACAGAGATGCAGTCAATGTATTCTACAGCCCCAGCCAATTGGGAAGCACAAAGAGGAGGAAAGGCAGTAAAACCATAACGTCTTTAAGTTGTCAGACATTCAATCAGTCACTATGAAAGAACTTATTTGTTTTATTTGGGTCTGTCAACAGTTAGTCCAACCTGGAATCCTATCTTAAGTCTTTGTTTGCAAAGTTAAGCCAGGATTTACAGTATTGATTAAGCTTAATGCCATATGGACAACTAACAATGAAAGGACTGGTTACCATCAGATCATCACAGTTAAGCTGCAATGAAGCCTGCTCAGTCCTTAAAGAGGTGACCACTTAGTAACAGCAGGTACTGTAAGCAACCTGAGGCCTCTGTAATCGACTAAGCAAAAAAGCTTAGTAAATAAGTTAAGCAACAAAAAGCCTGGACAGTACTTAGATGAGTAACCAATTAGTAACGACAAGTACCATAAGCAATCTGAAGCTACTGTGTCAGATTAAGCAAAAAGTTCAGTAAATAGATTAAGCAACAAAGAACCTGATCACTACTTGGGTTACCATTTAGCAACAGCAGCTACTGTAAACAATAAAAAAATCAGAGCCAGTGTAAGCAAAATGTTTTGAAAATAAGTAAAGAGACAATTAATGCAGTCAGTACCTGGATGGGTAAGCATTTAATAACAGTAGGTAATCTAAGCAAAAAGCTTAGTAAATGAGTTAAGCAAACATGAACCGGATCAGAATTTAAATAGGTAACTATTTAATAACAACAAGTGTTGCAAGCAATCTGAAACCTCTGTGCTAGACTAAAAAGCTTAGTAAATAACAAGTTAAGCAAATATGAGCTTGGGCAGTACTTATATGGGTAACCATTTTGTAACCGCAGGTGCCCTAATGAAATTGAGGCCTGTGAGCCAGACTAAGTAAAAAAACAACTTTGAGAATCGGATTAAGCTGAATTGATAGAAACTATTTCACAAATAAAGCCAGCAGTGAAAAACAGCATTTGAAATCCTGGCATTTTAATAAATCTTAAATTAATCCCTGGCACGAGTGAAAAATTCACAATTAAGACAGTATGCAACAGGTATCTGAGGACACACATTTGGTGGGTCATAAAGGGAAGATGACCTTATAATCTATTACATGGCATGTGCCAAATTTTAACATTCTCATTTCTCTTTCAGATTAGTTCATTTTTCATCAAAAAAAAGATGAACAACATATCTGTTCTTCAACCTTCTCGCCTTGATATCCCACTCAAAATATCCTTAACCCTTCAACTTGAGATTTTACCCAAGCTTCTCCACTTCTCAATACATGAAAATTTTTGGTGTGTATATGAGTTGCCAAAAATAAAAATAAACAGAACAAGTAGATTTTATATTTCTACCAATCTCAATTTGTCATTATCTGTCTATCATTATATCTCTTTCTCACTGTATATCCCTTTTATTTTTCTCCTTATACATCTTTAACTCTCACTCTCTCTCTCTCTATATATATATATATAATTTGTTTCTCAATATATTTATCTTAAATTTGAAATTCTATTTAATCTAAAGTTTATATACTGATATAATGAACAACTTTTTAAGACAAATTTTTTACCTCAAAACCAAGGGGTCATTCATTACACAATCAAAAGTATGCCAGCATAGCCTATACCAAAACAACTAAAACAAAGGATATTAGTTAAGGTTTAATAAAGCTTTTACTTAACCTTAATTATTATATCAATGTTATTGTGTATAAGTAATGAAGTTTTAGCATGTTAGAAATATCCAAGTAAACACCATAAGCTACATCAAGGTCTAGACTACATTGTTTATTTACATTGATTATGATTGTATTACAGTAGCTTTCTAAGTGTTTGAATGCTTTCTCTTTATGTCATGGGATGTTGAATAAATATTTTTGTAGGTTAACCTAAGCAACAGTTAGGGGTCATTCATTACATAGACTCTCACAATTCTGGTTAGGTAATTTGCTTTAATGGCATTTCAACCTTTATAGGTTATTTAATGCCAAATCTTGTTTATATACACATATTTGATTTGTAAATGAATAGTTTGTAGATAACTTTATTTTTGAACAAGTTAGAGCTTATTTGTTTGCATACAGTTAAATGGTTTCAAGTATTGCTATCTAACATTGAAAGTTCTATTTAGTATTAGCCATTTGTTTGCCCATAGTTAAATAGTTTTAAGTATGACTACCTAACACTAATAATTCAATTTAGTATTAGTCATTTGTTTGCATACAGTTAAATGGTTTCAAGTATTGCTATTTAACACTAAAAGTTCTATTTAGTATTAGCCATTTGTTTGCACATAGTTAAATGGTTTTAAGTATGACTATCTAACACGAATAATTCTATTTAGTCATTTTTTTGCACATAGTTGAATAGTTTTAAGTATGAATATCTAACACTAATAATTCAATTTAGTATTAGTCATTTGTTTGCACATAGTTAAATGGTTTCAAGTATTGCTATCTCAATGCAATTGATACTCAGCCAACAACTTGTACCTTTAAGATAAAATAGAGTTGGGTACTTGTCTGCCACAAGAGCAGTTTAAAGAATACAATCAGGACAATTATATAGGTGTAAGTGGCTTGACATGGCCAACCGATTGATCAGAATTGGCCTCTCTGATGGCCTGTCTTGCCCAGTAAGAGCCAAATTGGAATGTTGCAAGTCACTTGATCAATTTGGTTACTGAGTCAATGACTACTCAACTACCAGGATCTCATCCTGAATTATTACAGTTCGCCAACCATGGCCAACAGGTGACCTTGTTTTTACCCCTCTGCATAGGTGTAGTCAGCATATTGTACAGCCCCAGTGGGCAGGGCAGGCCAGAACATTAGAAATAATATGATCCTTCAAATTATGAATAATACAATGGTAGTTTTATATAGTGGAGACATAGCTGTTATAGTCATAGAAAGACAACTTGAGTTAAAATCCTGAATGAGGCTGTTTTCATTTCACAGAGCACTAATACCCTTAGGAAAGGTATGAAACTATTTATTCTCCTTCCTGCAAAGGGTAAATAGTAGAGCAGACTGGGGACAATAGTATGGCAACCAGTCTAGAAGAAGGAAAACTCAGAATTTCTAGCTATCAAAAAGGGAGCCTTTGGGTTGCTCTCAACTAAGGTCGCCAACTTTACTTTTTAGTCTTTGGTGCAGAAAAGAATATCACCAAAATGAAGCTTTGAATATTTTGTACTGATTATGTCACTATTGGCTTTTCTGAGTGGGAGATTTGCATGCCAATAATATACATTCATTACAAGGAAGGAAAAAAAAAGTATATAAATAATAAATGTACAAATATGACATTGTTTCTAATTTAATGGTTTATGTAGGAGAGGCCAAGCTCTGAAAGTTCCAGTTATACAATAGATAGTCAGGTGAAGTTGTCAAAAAAAAAAAAAAAAAAAAAAAAGTCATTGGTTGGCAAATGAGGTAATCAACAGCAAAACCCGACACATTATATATATATATATATATATATATATATATATATATATATATATATATATATATATATACACACACACCATAATTTCAACTAGAAACTAAAACAGAATAAGAAGGCAGGTTTTTAACACTTTATTTAATTTATAGTTTTAAAAAATCTTATATTGATTTGCATTTTTGTGCATAGAGCATTTTATTTTACTGGTTTAGAAGATTTTTAGCAGAAAAGTTTTATGATATATATATATATATGTTGGGTGAGCTGAAGGCTCCTTTTTCAATAGCTACTACACTAACGTGTAGGAGAGGCGCTACTTTTTTCCAGGATTGCTCCACTTATCCTTGATCCATACCTCATAATGCTGAGTGTTAAGTAAGGAGGCATCAAGAACAATATTTTGAGTCCTGGGTATGACTTGATCTGAGATAGAACTCCGGTCTCCTGGACCATTGACGAACACTCTAACCAATGGAAATATATTATTGATGTATATATAAGTATGCTTGGTTTGGTTTGGTGGCATATCAAGCATTGTAGGTTATTTAATGCCAAATACTGTTTATACAAATATATCAAGTATATATGATTTGTAAACATTTTCTTGATTACATTTTTAAATAAGCATGAGCTAATTATTCCCCCCCACCAACTTAAATGGTTCCAAGTATTGCTATGAATCATCAACAATTCAATTCTGTCATTTGTTTACACACAGTTAAATGATTAAACAGTTCTATTTCAAGCAATTCAATTTACCATAAGTACACAGTTTAAATGTCAAACAGTTCAATTTGACCCATAGATAGGATCCTATCAGATGCTACCACTCTGGGCCAGAGTGGACCTGGGAGCAATGGCAACAAAGGAGTATTCCACATTCCCCAAAGGTCCAATATTACTGGAGCCTCTATCATCAGATCATTTAGTGTCATAACCAGGACAGTAATTGAGTGGTTTAATTCCTCTCTAGAAATGCAGTTGGTGTATTCTACAGCCCCAGTCAACCTGGCTGTATAAGTATATGTATAAAGATTTGTGGAAGTATATACAGGGTGCAGGGGGTCAGTCGTCACCATTTTGAATTATTCATTTTGTGCATGCACTTTGTTTCAGGTTTTTTTCAACTGTGCATCAAACTAATCAATTTGGTAATGTCTGTGAGGAAAGCAATTTATTCCTGCAGAAATTTGGAAATGGTATGTTGTAATGCTCGGCATTTACACCGGGAGCTTTAATACGAAAATTTCAGGGTGTCATTCTGAGGATAGTGCAGAGGATTAAAAAAAAGCTGGATGAGTCCAATAGTGATTATGAAGGTATGATAGCTCAGAAGCCTCCATTTGATTGTTTTGATAAGAACACATGAATTTGTTGGTGAGATCCAGGCCATGATTGACAATGATCCCAGTAAGTCAATCAGGTCAACAGTCCAGGACATGGGAGTGTCTGAAATTCTCATCAGTGCATTGAGACATTTGATATTTTTTATACAAGATGAGGAAAGGTAAACTTTTATCACAAGCCATGAAGAACACGAGAAAAGATTGTGTTGCAAAGCTTTTCAACAAATATAAGCATCCCCTCCAACCCAACATGTTTTGGTTTTTCTTAGATGAGAAAAATTTCAACCAGGATCAGATGGTGAATGCACAGAACAACTAAGATGTACCGATATTGATGAAAACCAAACACTCAGTCCACATCATGGTGTTCGCGGGGGAGGATCATGAGTGATGATGATGATGTTATGCCTCAATTCATCTTTTCCTGTTCAACACGGAGATCTACATCAAATACCAGGAGGATGTAGTGTTGCCCTGGATCAAGTGGGTAGCTACTGAAAGATCCTATATCAAGCAACAGGACTGCACCTTGTGACAAAAGCTTGAGAACCCAGTGCTGGTTGTCAGAAAATTTCTGCAACCACATCACCTATAACATCTGGCCAGCTAACTCTCCAGATCACAACCCCCTTGATTATTATGTGTGGAGCCTAGTTTAGCAAGAGACCAATAAAACTCTGTTCAACAATCAAGATGAACTGAAGGCAAGGATAATGGCACCATTTACCAATTTAAACAGGAAAACATTCAGAAAAATTTGCAGGAAATTTCAAAGTTTTCTGGAGGCTGTGGTTGAAGCCAATGGCAATTTCTTTGAATAAATGTAATTTATAGTATTTCAAGATATTTTCATGTAATTTCAGTAAATATATCTGATAAACTGAGATACGATACAAATTGGTTCATTTTTATCTTGTATAAGGAATATCAAATGCTGTCATGTATTTCCTGCCTGTTAAGATACTCAGAAACTCCCATGTCCTTGGTTATTTGTAGCTTACTACTCATCATCATCATTATCATCATCATATCGTGCCGCTAGCATGGATATCCCTGATCTTCACTCGCCACTTCTCCCTATCATTCATCGCCTCTGGCAGCTCTTCAGGGCTACATCCCGTATCCTCACATAGCTGCTGTATGTATGTTTGAGCTGGTTGTCCTGCTTTTGCTTAGCCATGTGTGGGGGGTCCATAGGAGTACATCACTTATGAGCCCGTCCTTGCTTCTCCAGCAGTGTCCTGCATGTCTGGTTCGTCTAGCTTGGATAGTTTTCGTGATGGAGGCAGGTGGCCGTATAGTTGGTGCCTTGTGGGGTGTTACTGCCAGGACTTGTTCAATATTGCTCGTAACATTCATGTATAATTGCCGTCTAGCTTTTTCTCCAGCCATTTAGTTAGCGTCCAAGTAGTGCATCCATATAGCAGTATCGACATCACCGCTGCCTGGAAGAAACTGCGTTTCATTTTATCGGTCAGGTCTGATTTCCATATGATCGAAAGCCTATCAATAGCTGTCCATGCTTTCGTTTGCCACATGTCTATGTCCTTTTCGGTTGATGAGACGCTGCTTCCCAGGTAGGTGAATCTGTCTACCAGTTTCAGAGAGGTTCTGTCTAGTGTGGAAATATCACCTGTTTGATTATAGCACATATATTCAGTTACTACTACTGGGTCTTAACAATGAGGAATATGTATATATAAAAATATAGTCTTATATATGACACTTGTGTGGAGCAGTAGAATGATTGGAGAGAGAGTTAGCGTGGACAGAGGGAGAATTGGAACAGCCAGCAAGATCTACTTCAGCCCAAAATTCTTGACCTAATATAGTCTTATAACTCCCATGCAACCACATACAATGCTTGTCCCTCATTGGTCATGACCATACCCACACATAGCTTGCCTTTCATTGGCCACAGCCCACACCCATGCGATGCTTGTCTTTCATTGGCCATGGCCCACGGCCATGCAATGCTTGCCCTTCACTGGCCATGCCTTACATCAATGCTTGTTTCTGGAATTGCTTTGTTGATTTTACCTATGGCTGGACAGATCTGTCAACAACATCCACTGGGTTCATCGCAATTTCAAGGTGATATATCACATATGGGACTGATTGACTTGCTTATATCACGGTTAATCATAGCCTGGATTTTACCAACAAATTCAGAAGTTCTTTTTTTTTATTAGAACAATCAACATTGGACTTATCTAACTCTTTTCAAATCCTCTGCTTAGTCTACACATTGACACACAAACATTCTGAAATGTTTCTATTGAGATTTCTGGCATCAATGTTATGCCATACAGTCTACTGTTTTCAAATTTCTGGAGGAGTGAATTGCATCATGGTGCTCCTTTCCTCACAGATAGTGCTCAACTGACTCTGGTTTGCTGCATAGTAGACAAAACCTAAAACAAACAAAACACATGTGCAAAATAAATAATTCAAGATAACAATTTACCAATTGCACCCTGTATATATATATATATATATATATATATATATATATATATATATATCAACAATGATAAAAAATGTACATCAAACATAAAGGTAGATTTTTTTCATAATTCAGCATTTTTGAGCAAAGATTTTGAATTTGGAAGCCCTTTTGGCATTCTAACCATTATATAATATATATATTTTATCAGATGCTGATTGGATATTACTGATATATTTTTATTTTTTCGAGCATTGATTAATATCAATGCTTTTTAACAGGATTGAAATAAATTTATCATCTTAATGTGATTGATTGTTGGTTTTTTATTTTGAAAAAAAAAAAATTGGCCTGTAGATTTTATTTGTCTTGAGCATTTGACCAGGTCAATTTAATTTGAATATTCAAATTGTTCTACTTGGAATTATTTTAAACTCCAGATTAACTGAATTTATTACTTTATATATATATATATATATATATATATATATATATACACACACACAGGTGTGTGTGTGATCTATTTTCCTATATATATATATATATATATGTGTGTGTGTGTGTGTGTGTGATCTCTTTTCCTCTTTCTATATATATATATATATATGTGTGTGTGTGATCTCTTTTCCTCTTTCTATATATATATCTTATATATATATATATATATATGTGTGTGTGTGTGTGATCTCTTTTCCTCTTTCTATATATATATATATATATATATATATATATATATATATGTGTGTGTGTGTGTGTGTGTGTGTGATCTCTTTTCCTCTTTCTATATATATATATATATATATGTGTGTGTGTGTGTGTGTGAGCTCTTTTCCTCTTTCTATATATATATCTTATATATATATGTGTGTGTGTGTGTGTGTGTATGTGATCTCTTTTCTTCTTTCTATTTCTATATATATATATATATGTGTGTGTGTGTGTGATCTCTTTTCTTCTTTTTATATATATATATATATATATATATATATGTGATCTCATCTAATGTTACTTATGCTATTACTGACCGTACAGAATTTTTCAGTCTGATGATTGTGAAAACATGAAACTCAAAGTTATGGAATCTTAATTATATATATATAATGAGAGAGAGAGAGAGACTCAAACTCATTTTATACCCACACAGAAAATGCAAGAATGTTTCTCCACATTGTAAAGCTCTTATTACCACATTGCTTTTTGCAAAGTGATCTAACTCCTCCCACTTCCCAGAGGGGAAGGATTTCAGAGGAGCAATAAGAAGTCGAATTGACTAATCTGAAATATCCAAAGGCATGATCAGCGGAATGAAAACAATCTACCTCACAGGTACCTGGATTAAATACAGATTTCTTGAAGGTCATCAGTTACAACAAAAAATACCTGAAGAAGCTCGCAGAGTACAGTGGCCGAAACATTGTGCATATAACAACCAAGATGATAACTATAGCCCTTACCCACCTTGCTGGTGGGACTTTGAATATGCTAACTGTATTTTTTGCAGAGAGGTAAGAAACTTCTTAAATACAAAAAAAAAAAAGAAAAAAAAGGCGTTTTTGGGTTTGACTTGGATTGGTTTTATGAAATGTCAACCATTGTAGGTTATTTAATGCTAAATACAGTTTGTTCATTAGAGTGTTCGCCAAAGGTCTTGGAAACCTGGGTTCAATTCCAGGTCGAGTCATACCAAAGACTCAAAAAATGGTACTTGATGCTGCCTTACTTAACACTCAGCATTATAAGGTATGAATCAACGGTAAAGTGGAGAAATCCAGGAAATGGAGTAGTGCCCTCCCCTACACCACGGTGTAGTAGCTATTGAAATGGGAGCCTTCGGGTCACCCTCAACTACAGTCGCCCACTTTACTTTAGATATACATATGATTTGTAAACATAAGTTAACAAAGTTGAATAGTTCCAGGTATTGCTATTTATCACAAACATCAGTCATTTATTTACACACACACACACATTTCAATGATCAAACAGTTCTATTCCAAACAATTCAATTTAGTATAAGTCAAAGTTAAATGGTCCCAAGTATTGCTATGTATCACTAAAAATTCAATTAAACATCAGATATTCGTTCATACACAGTTAAATGATCAAACGATTCTATTTCAAACAATTCAATTTAGCATGTCATTTGTTTGCACTCAGTTAAATGATTAAACAATTCATCATTTGTTTGCACAGAGATTAAATGTGAAACAGTTTTATTTGACACATAGATAGGACCCTATCAGATGCTATCACTCTGGGCCAGAGTGAACCAGGGAGTGACGGCAATGAAGGGGTACTCTACATTCTCCAAAGCTGCAGCATTACTAGAGCCTTGCCATCAGATTGTTTAGTATCATATCCAGGGCACTGATTGTGTGGAGAGGGGGGTATTCATCTACAGGGATGCTGTTGGTGTATTTTAGAGCCCCACACTTGATTTAGCTGTCTGTCCCTGTGTGTGTGTGTCTACTCCTCTGTTAAAAACAGTAAACACATATCTGTAATGTTACAATGCATAGGTGTGCTCTGAGTAAGATATTAAACTACACCTGGTGGTGAGACTCTAGTTCTGGTGCTCAGGGGAGTACAGAGTGCTTTTTATAGCCATTACTCCCAGATCCACTCTGACCTGGAGTTGATAGTACTAGTTAGGGCTGTAAAGATGGATCAAATAGATGTGTTTGAAAATTGTAAGGATTGAATAGGAATACTTGAAACACTGAAAATTATTTCTAATAAACAGGAGTATTTGATATCAAATAACTGCAAATGGTTATTATCGACAAAAAAAAAAAAAGAAAAAAAAAAAGAGTGATTTAGTGGAACTTGAAATAATAGAATAATATAAAATAATTTTCTAACAGATCTATTAGGCTGAGTCAAAACTTTCGCGATAAGTATATCACCAGAAAGATTCTGCATCGCTTCACTGCGTGTGATTTGAAAGCCACACAGATGAATGTGCAGTGTAGTTTAATTTGAGAACTTACATTTTACAAGTTTAAACTGGGCCATAAAGCTACAGAAACAACCAAAAACTTGGTTCTAAGTTTGTTTGTTAATGACTTATCAACCTTCATAGGTTATTTAATGCCAAAGCCATCATTTTGATGAACAGCAGTGATTTTAAACCATAGCCGTGGGGATAAGGGATTTCATATCTTTTCTAAGTGAACGTAAGAGTAGAATTCAAACTCGCTTACTGCAGTCTAGTAGTTTAGCCACTACGCCACTGGGACTCTCACTGCAACCAAAAGCATTCAACATGCCAAAGATGAAAGTGCAGTTGATCACAGTATGGTAACCAGATGGTTCAAGAAATTTTGCTTGAGTGGCAAGAACCTCGATGATCAGGCAAGGTTATGTAGGCTTAAAACTGGAGGAAATCCGGTGAGTTGTAACTGGAGAGTATCAGGCGAGCTTGGTTTGGTTGGTTTTGTGGCATATCAACCTTTGTAGGTTATTTAACGCCAAATCTATTTTTATGTAAATAATCTGTTCTATTTAAAACAATTCAGTTTAGCATAAATACACCGTTTAATAGTCAAAAACATTCCTATTTCAAACTATTCAAGCAGTTATATGTAACAATTCAGTTAAGAGTAAATACAGTTTTAATGTCGAAAAACAGTTCTATTTGAAATAATTCAGTTAAGCATAAGCATGCAGTTTAACTCTAAGTATGGTTTAATTGTCAAAAACATTTCTATTTCAAGCTATTCAGTTTACTCAAACAATTCATTTTAGCATAAGTATGCTGTTAGTTCTATTTAACCCATAGATAGGACCTGAATCAGGTGCTACCACTCCGGGCCAGAGTGGACCTGGGAGCGATGGCAATGAAGGGGTACTCTGCATTCCCCAAAGCTCCAGCATTGCTGGAACCTCACCATCAGATTGTTTAGTGTCATATCCAGGACACTCGTTGAGGGGGGGTCTTACCCCTCTGCAGAGAAGCAGTCAGTGTATTCTACAGCCCCAGCCGACTGGGCAGTCAGGCGAGCTTGGCATCTTAACATCTGGTGTAGTTTGTCAGCTTCACAACCTTGGCAAAAGCATCCTGATGCCAAATTGTACCTCACCTTACAAAAATATTGCATAACTTTTGACTCACATGAATATCTGACCCATGATACAAACAACTTCAACCAGAATTCAGTTTGTTAATTGATTTACATGCCGCTAAACATGACAATTATGCTGCACCTGTATTTTTGGTACCCGATTAACGAGATAGTAAATAATGAGTTACAAGAGCACATTCATTCACTCTTTATATCTAGAATGACAGGTAAAGGGTTAAGCAGATGTGTGATGGACACCTGGAACAGAATCTCACAAGCCTCTGCATAATAAATACCTTTGTTGACTGAAATTGCACCTGAGTCTTCTCATGCAGGGACAGGTAAGAGAGAGAAAGAGAGAGATTGCTACTGTTCTTTCTTCAACCATCTTGTAATGACTACAACCAGCTTGAGAAAGACTATTGTCACTCAATATGGTCATTGGCACAGACGGGGCTTGAGGGCATCAAAGACAGAACAAAGGCTAAAAGAGACATGCAGCTCTGGAACACTTTCAAGATTGTTCTGGCACAAGAGCAGTGCTCCAAGACCGGCGCCGACAATGGACCTGGAACTAACAGCAACTCGACATGGCGGCAGTTGCTTTTGTTATCTAGCAGGTGCTTCAAGGTGGATAGGTTTGCAGTATTTAGAACCAAAAGCAGAATGAAGAACGAAGATTACTTTTGGTCTTTGGAATCGGAAGAAAAAAAAACCAAACAAATAAAAAGAAACAGAATGAACTCCCAAGATGAGATGCATAGATTTATATTGATAAAGACACCTAAACTTATTGGTCTTGAAAAATTCAATTAAACATTATCTTAACCTAGACCTCCACATAACCAATTGATTTTAATGGCCTGTCAACCTGTTTGGGGCTATTTTCTGCCTAGAGGCCAAAAAATCACAATCATTGAACATTTATATTTATAGTAGTCAAGTATTTTTTTGCACACAGTTTTATGATAGGAATACTTGAAACCATATTCAATATCTACTACAAATAATCTATATACAATTATATGGTTTCAAGTACTCCTATTTAATACTAATAGAGGGTGTCCTCGTGGTGTAATGGTTAAAGCGATGGACTGCGGAATCGTAGTAAGCGAGTTCGTACTCCAGTCGCGCTATTACGTTGACTTTCGGGCAAATACCCATGGGAAAGGTATGAACCCCCTTATCCTCCCAGCTATGGGTTAAATAGTACCACTACTGTTCTTCTAGGAGAATGGCTTTGGCATTAAATAACCTAAAAAGAGTTGATATGCCATTAAATAAAGAAACCAACCAAACCAAACCAAACTTAATACTAATAATCTATATCCAATGATATGATTTCAAGTATTTCTATTTAATTTTTTCTGCAAACAGTTAAATGGTTTCAAGTATTCCTATCAAATGGAAATAATTTGCACACAGTGGTATGTTTTCATTGTAAAAGTGTAATTTCATATCATCACAGCAAGAACACAAGGTGCATTGAGAGAAATAATTATTTACAGGATATACGTGCGCTGATATGTAAGAGGCAGTAAGTATAGAAAACGAGGCCCAGTGCATTTCTTTGCTTAGTGGCATATCAACTTTGATTGGTTATTAAATGCCAAAGCCCTCCTTATAGAAAAACATTAGTGGTACTATTTAATCCATAGTTGGAGAAATAAGGGAGGTTCATGCCTTTCCTAAGGGTATTTGTCTGAAAGTGAACATAATAGCACAACTGAAGTTTGAACCCGTTTACTATGATGTCACAGTCCAGCCACTACAACACAAGGACTCCTTAAAGGTTTCAGGTATTCATATCTAAGTAAGTAAAGTTGTTTCCCCTTAGTCGAGGGTGACCTGAAGGCTCCCTTTTCGATAGCTACTACACCAAGGTGTAGGGAAGGGCGCTACTCCTTTCCCAGGATTGCTCCACTTTACCCTTGATCCGTACCTTATAATGCTGAGTGTTAAGCAAGGAGGCATCAAGTACCATTTTTTGAGTCTTTGGTATGACTCGACCTGAGATTGAACCCAGGTCTCCCGGGCCATTGGCGAACACTCTAACCGCTACGCCAATGTCCAATCTAATACAAATAATTATATGGTTTTCAGTAATTACTTCTATTAAATAATTGTAATTTGTTTTTATACAGTTATATAGTTTCAAGTAATTAATAATAATCCTTAGTTAATAACTTCAAGTAACTATTCTTAATACAAATAGTTTATAGCTATATGATATCAAGTATTCTAATAATTTTTACACAGTCATATAGTTTCAAGTATATACTAATAATTTTATACTTTTAATTAATTATTTCTATTTAATAAGTAAGTAAAATTGGCGACCTTAGTCGAGGGTGACCCGAAGGCTCCCTTTTCAATAGCTACTACACTAAGATGTAAGGGAGGGTGCTACTCCTTTCCCTGGATTGCTCCACTTAACCCTTGATACGTACTTTATAATGCTGAGTGTTAAGCAAGGCGGCATCAAGTACCATTTAAGTCTTCGGAATGATTCGGCCTGGAATTGAACCCCGATCTCCAGGACTATTGGTGAACACTCTACTCATTAGACCAGTGGCCTATTTAATAATCATCATTTATTTGCTCACCAAGTCATTGGCCTAAGAAGCAGAGTGTTTGCTAATGATCCGGGAGACCAGAGTTCAATCTCAGGTCAAGTCATACCAAAGACTCAAAAAATGGTACTTCATGCCACCTTGCTTAACACCCAGCATTATAAGGTAAGGATCAAGGGTAAAGTGGAGCAATCCCAGGAATGGATTAGTGCCCTCCCCTACACCTCGGTGTCGTAGCTATTGAAAAGGGAGCTTTTGGGTTACCCTCGACTAAGGTGGCTAAATTTACTTCACTTTATTTGCTCACAGTTACATAGGTTCAAGAAGTAATTATAATCCATAGTAAACAATTACAGCTTCAAGCAACTTGATAGCTTACAGCCTAGCTTCAAGCAACTTGATAGCTTACAGTCTAGCTTCAAGCAACTTGATAGCTTACAGCCGAGCTTCAAGCAACTTGATAGCTTACAGCCGAGCTTCAAGCAACTTGATAGCTTACAGCCGAGCTTCAAGCAACTTGATAGCTTACAGCCGAGCTTCAAGCAACTTGATAGCTTACAGCCGAGCTTCAAACAACTTGATAGCTTACAGCCTAGCTTCAAACAACTTGATAGCTTACAGTCTAGCTTCAAGCAACTTGATAGCTTACAGTCTAGCTTCAAGCAACTTGATAGCTTACAGTCTAGCTTCAAGCAACTTGATAGCTTACAGCCGAGCTTCAAGCAACCTGATAGCTTACAGCCGAGCTTCAAGCAACTTGATAGCTTACAGTCGAGCTTCAAGCAACTTGATAGCTTACAGCCGAGCTTCAAGCAACTTGATAGCTTACAGCCGAGCTTCAAGCAACTTGATAGCTTACAGCCGAGCTTCAAGCAACTTAACAATTTACAGTCGAAAATTTGGAAGCTTTATTATTACTCGACCCTTTTTTAAAAAGGCAAAATATTCAAACAATAGAAAGAGTTCTTACCTCATCCCATCGGTCAAACATTGCCCCCTTGAGGAGGAATTCTGGCACAGGGATACACCACTGGAATTCAAATGGCTTAGCCATTGTGACAGAAAAGAGCTGTTGCCTCCTCGCACACTACACTGTAATCACTTTCTGGAATAAAAAAAAAAAAAAAAGAGAAAAATCCGATGAGTTTACCAGAACTTAAAAAATATAAACTTAAATTTTTCTTGTGCAAATGATTTTATTAGCAAAACATTGATATATATATATATATATATGAATATATGAGATTCATTCAATAAATAAGGTAAATTCTTCCAAAAGTGATGGTAATAAAAAGACACTGTTTACAATTGTACTTTTCCCAAAGAAATCAATAGTGATAGGTGCCTTGATGCCCCAGAACACTGTCAGTATCACTTTCTTTACTGACCACTGTGCCCAGAACTTTTTCTTTACCGGAGAGTCAGTGTTTCTACACAATGGTCTGTTTTTTTCTTTTTTTGCCTTAGGCTTGTAGTGGCAAACTCATGTTTAGCTCCTTTGCTGAAGTGTTTTGAACTAAAACATGCTTCTCCGTATGTATCATATATTCTTCTGTGAATTTGCACAACTCAGCCACCAAAAATTTGGTTTCTGTTCAAGCCTGAATAGCCTCAAAAGAAATATTTCTGCAAGATAATGTTTGCAAAAACCAATTCCAAACAATTCAGAACTTATATTTATGTAAAAATCTTTTTCACATTTTTGGGGAAAAAATCCCCTAATTTATTGAATGACTCTGGTATAAACAATTTGATTTTTTTTCCTCCATTTTTGATGGCATAAGATAAACAAGAAGAAAAAATGACAGAAAACCCATTCACATAAATCAATAGAACAATAGATAACATGAAATAAACATGAATGAATAATAGTTTATTCCAAAATACACATCACAGTTTAAATAAGAAAATCAACAAAAAAAAAAAAAAAACAACCCCAACACTTTTTACACCATCCTAATAAAGTCACAATGAGTTTTAAACAGGATATGGCAGAAATACTTTCTAATTATCACCCATGTGGTGCAAGTGGTAATGGTAGCTCAATCTCGCTAGTGTCATACCATTTTTTTTTCAATCATGACTGACCATAACTGATATGAAAATATTCATTTCACTGCTGTTTAAATAAAGGCCTACTGTATTTTTTTTTTAAATTGATGTACTTGTGGTTATGAAATTTTAAACTTCTAACAGTATCAATTTTCTATCCAGAACAGCATCATTCCAATATGAAATAAAAATCTTTCTCTGTAAAAATTACTTATTAATCACCCTTAAAAAAATGTTTCAACAGCAAATGCACCATGTGTCCTGCTTCAAGCTGTGATCATATCTGTTCATGTTTGAAAATGATACATTAGCTAGATGGAGCTCCCATTACCACTTGCCTCACTTCACTTGCACCATATAGGTGACAATTTTTAAATTTGTGAGGTATTTCTGTTGCACACTATGTATACAGATTACGTTATTAGGAGTAGATTGAATCAAAAATTTTGCAATATTTAGCTAATTTATTTATTTTTTATTCAAGTTACAACAAAAGCAGATGAGGATTTAAAGCATATTACACAGTTGGAAGCCACTTTTTTGCCACTTCTTTGATCCCATTTCTTGTTGGTCAAGATGAACAGTTCCATCACTGAAATTTCTCCCTCTTCTTGGTTATTGAAATGTCGCAAGTGCAGGAAGTGAGGCATGGGTCAGAACAAATCATAATCCAAGAGAGTTAGGTGCAGGTTTTCATATTGGGTGAAGACACTTTTCTACCAGTTCTTGTCATTTGAGGTGAAGAACACCTTCACAGTAGCTTCCACCACCCCTTGTTTGTGGAAATGTCTCAAGTGCTGGAAGTGAGGCAGAGGTCAGAATAAATCATAATCTAAGAGAGTTAGGTGCGGGTTTTTATATTGGTGAAGACACTTTTCTACCAGTTCTTGATATCAGCTTATGTCCTTTGAGATAAAAAAAAACCCAAAAAAAACCACTCCTTCTCTGAATCTTCAACCTTTTCTTGATTATTGCAAGCACAGGAAGAGAGATATGGGATTGGAAGAAGTAATAATTTGAAGGATCTAGGTAGAGACTATATGCTGAGTGAAGTCACCTTTCTGTCAGTTTTTTGATCTCATACTGATGCCAGTTCTTGTTATTTGAGGTGAAGAACTCCTTTATTGAAGCTTCCACCTCCTCCTTGTTGTTGAAGCAGTGTAAATGCAGGAAGTAAGCCATGGATCGGAACAAGTAATAATCCAAGGGAGCTAGGTACAGACTATATGCTGGGTGTTGCATCAGTTCGATTCTCTCAAATTCCTGGGATTTATTCTGGAAACTAGTACATATGCAAAGATGGCAAAATTTTTGACTCACCCGAATAATAATACATATGTACATACATAGAAATAATAAGTAACATAATGATTATCATACGAACTGAGTTTAGTAACAAAAAGTATTAGTTTGAAAAATTATAATAAAGGAAGTAGTTATGAAGTGGAATACTATTATTACTATTATAACTTCTACTAATAATAAAAAAGATTTTTCTATAACTGTTTTTTTACAATTAAACTGTACTTACATTTAAACCGCGTACTTATGCTAAACTGAATTATTTGAAATTGAA
>OY757940.1:43695115-43876455 GCA_963585895.1 Sepioteuthis lessoniana | reverse complement strand
CAACCTTCGCAGGTTGTTTAATGCCAAAGCCATCCTTGTTGAAGAATAATCGTGGTACTATTGGAGGGATAAGGGGGTTCATGCTTCTCCCATAGTTATTGGTCCAAAAGTGAACGTAATAGTGTCACCTGAATTCGAACTCACTTACTACGATGTTGCTGTCCAACATGTTAGCCTCTACACCGCAGAGACGCCCCTAAAAATACTGAAATCTTTTTGCCTAAATTGTTTTTACTGTTGGTTTACATACGTTAATTATATTTCTTATTTGGAGGATTAAGTGTCATGAAATGGGTTAATTGTGTTTAGTAAAATTGGTTGGTTGGTTGGTTTTATGGCACATCAACCATTGTCGGGTATTTAATGCTAAATACATTTTTATACATATAAAGAGTTCTATTTCAAACAATTCAATTTAGCATAAGGACGCAGTTTAGATATCAGAACAGTACTATTTCAAACAATTCAATTTAGCATAAGAACGCAGTTTAAATATCAGAACAGTACTATTTCAAACAATTTAGTCTTACCCCTTTGCGGAGATACAACTGGTGTATTCTGCAGCTCCAGCTGACTGGGCAAAATAGAATAGGGCTCAGCCCGATATTTGAATTCCAAACACATTATTTTATTTGTTTGTTTATTTTTTGTCCTTGTTTTTTTTTTTTGTTTTGTTTTTGTTTTTTTTTTTCACTCATAAACTTTAATTAACTAGGATCCTCAGCCATCCACAATTTTTAAAATAATTATTTTTTACCTAAATTTTTAATTAACTCTCATTAGATATGACGTAATTAACATGATAACGATCCACTTTTACGCTATGATTAATGATTTTTCGGAAAAATGTTGGGATTTTTTTTCATCTTACAAAAACAAAGGAACCGTTTTTTCTTAATCTAAAATTATTCTTTTATTAACTTAAATTTTGTTATTGTTTACTATCGAAATAGGGCGTAAATTTCTCGGTTAAAATTTGGAGGCATAACCAATATATATATGGTAGCCGTGGATTTCATTAACCGCGGATAATGAAGTCCTGTTTTCATTATACTGTCCTTGTATTTTTTTAAAGATTGCACGACGCATTTGTTTAAAAAAATTTATTATTCGTCTTGCTTTAGATTACATCATTCATAATATGACCTGTGTAATATATTGACCTTCGACCCGGCCGTCGATCAAGGAACGGGGGCATCCAGTCGAAGATATCAGGGTATAAGCTTGACTGTGGATGTGTTGAATTGGGTGCAGATGCGACGCTCACAGGAAGCAGGTGGATGTCAAACAATGATATAACCCGGTGCGACAGGAAGTTCAGTTAGTTGGAGCCAGATAGTTGGGGATAAGATGCAGTAGAGAGAACCAGCACCCAGCAGAGGGCTCTGGGCCCTCAGGGCCCCCGATTGAGCAGCCTAGCAGAACGAGAAAGAAGTGCTGCTAAAGACAAAGGAACTGGGGGTCAATATGTTGCAGTCTGTTCAGTCTCCAACTCACCTCTCACACATAACCATTTCGCAACCATTTCGACTAAAGTGTGAGAGGTATATTTTTCTGAAGAAGTGTCTTCGTTCGTCATTATTGTTGATTTTGTTTCCGCATGTATATGTGTATAGTTGTATTATGGTTGTGACTATACAACACCGGGTCATGAACTTTTGAGTGAACCATCCTGCGATTCATTCGACAAGAGTGCTGAATACGGTGTTAAACCATGGAAAAGAGAAGCAAGAGGTTGTTGCTTTTGTTAGGAAATGTAGTTGTCGATTAATCAATCGATTAATCAATCGATTGTTTAATTGGTTAATCGATTGATTGGCTTATTGCTTGATTAAGTGATTGATTTTCGATTGATGGCCTAATCGAAAAATTAATCGATCAATCAACAGGTTATTTAATTGGTTAATCGAATTATAATTAACCGAATGACCAATTAGTTTGACTGATTTTAATAGCATATCAACTTGTGTTGTGTTATTTCAAATCAATGGGTTAGGGAATCACGTTCATTGTACATTCATATTACATTTTTTGGTATAATCTTTTCTCAAAAGGTTTCGCACACGGTTCTATCGAATACGAATTTTCAAACAGATCTATGACCACTCCGGGTCAGAGTAAAGCTGTGAGTGATGGCAATGAAGAGTTGACTCCACATTCCCCCAGATCTTCAGAATTTGGATTTCATTATAAGATGCGGTTTAGTCTCAGACTCAGGACAGCCCTTTTGGAGAGGTGGGTGGGGACTTACCTTTCTGCAGAGGGTATAGTCTGTGAATTATTGGCGTCGCCGACAGGGTAGGCTATGTTTAGAGAGATATTTGAAATTATTGATAGTCTTTTGTTTAAGATTTAAAAATAAATCCACCCCAGTCAGCTGATGTTGTTGAATACACCAACTGCATCTCTGCTGAGTGGTTAAGACTCCCCCATTGAGTGTCCTGGTTATGACTCTAAACAACCTGATGGTGAGGCTCCAGCCCTAGAGTTTTGAGGAATGTAGAGTACTCCTTCATTGCCATTCCTCCCAGGTCCACTCTGGTCCGGAGTAGTAGCGCCTGATAGCATCCGATCTATGTGTCAAATAGAACTGTTTGACAATTTAAACTGTGTACAAACAGGTGATTTATGCTCAATTGAATCGTTAGAAATAGAACTGTTTGACCATTTAACTGTGTGTAAACAAATGACTGATGTTTAATTGAATTGTTAGTAATACAAAGCAATACCTTGAACCATTTAAGTGTGTGTAAATAAAATTCTTAATAAAACAATAAAATAAAATACTTGAAACTTTTTACCTGCACGCAAAACAGATTAATTGGTATTACATTGCAATATAACCATTTAACTGTGTGCAAATGAATGAATAGTATTGAATAGAATAATTAGTGTTAAATAGCAATACTGGAACCACTTCACTGTTTGCAAAGCCAATGATTAATATTAAATTGAAAGATTTGTGTGAGGTCACAATAATTGAAGCTATTTAACTGTGTACAAACAGAACCAATACTTATGTGCAAACAAATTAGTTCTAACTTATTTAAAAATAAAATTCCCCACAAATTATTCACTTAAGAGGATCATTAAATAAGTTTCCAGATTTTTTTCGTATGGGCACTTTTATTGATAGTACACACATGAAGCTCTAATCCCCTTCGAAGTAATCTCCTCCGGCTGCAATGCACTTGTTGTACCGTTCCAACAACTTCTGGAAGGACTCATGGAAGTCATCTTGTGTTAGCGTGTCAATGGCCTTGGTCACAGCCTCTTTCATCTCCTCAATTATCTCATAACGACAGCCTCTGGGCTTAGGGAATAACGAAAAGTCACAGGGAGCAAGGTCTGGACTATAGGGAGGGTGAGGAACTGTGTTGATGCCCATCTTGGTCAAATAGTCTGTGACAAGGATGGAGTTGTGGACTAGTGCACTAAATTGCTAGAGTTAGCAATACTTGAAATCAATTAATTGTGTTCAAACAAATAATTAATAGTAAATAGAATTATTCATATTAGAAAAACTTGAAAATATAGCAAAAAATGAGCTCAGAGACGTTTAAAAATGTAATCTACAAAATGTGTTTACATAGCATATATAGTTAATATGTGTATAAAGAGGATTTGGCATTAAATAACCTACAATGGTTTATATGCCATAAAACACAACCGAAACAAATCATATATTTTTATATGTATAAAGAGGATTTGGCATTAAATAACTTTAAAAGTTTGGTATGCCATAAAACACAACCAAACCAAATAATACATATATGTATAAAGAGGATTTGGCATTAAATAACCTACAAAGGTTGATATGCCATAAAACTCAACCAAAACAAATAATACATATATGTATAAAGAGGATTTGGCATTTAATAACCTACAAAGTTTGATATGCCATAAAACACAACCAAACCAAATAATACATATATGTATAAAGAGGATTTAGCATAAAATAACCTACAAAGGTTGGTATGCCATAAAACACAATCTAAACAAATCATATATTTGTATGTATAAAGAGGATTTGACATTGAATAACCTACAAATGTTGATATGCCATAAAACACAACCAAACTAAATGATACATATATGTATAAAGAGGATTTGGCATTAAATAACCTACAAAGATTGATATGCCATAAAACACAACCAAACCAAATCATACATATATGTATAAAGAAGATTTGGCATTAAATAACCTACAAAGGTTGATATGCCATAAAACACAACCAAACCAAATAATACATATATGTATAAAGAGAATTTGGTATTAAATAACCTACGAAGGTTGATATGCCATAAAACACAACCTAACCAAGTCATATATTTAATATAGATATATAAAGAGGATTTGGCATTAAATAACCTACAAAGGTTGATATACCATAAAAACCAACCAAACCAAATCATATATATTTAATATATATGTATAAAGAGGATTTGGCATTTAATAACCAACGAAGTTTGATATGCCATAAAACCCAACCAAACCAAAAATAAATCAATTGCATTGACAAGATTTTAACCATCTCCCTTCATCAATCACAACGCAGCAGGGGAGTTTTATGACATAATGGCAAAAAGCTGGACTACGGTATTGAAGTAAGTGAGTTTTTCTCCTGTGGCGCTGTAACGTTCACTAATACCTTTGACAAAGGTATTAACAACCTTATTTACCCCAGCTATGGATTAAATACAATCGCTGCCATTAAAATCAATCAATCAATCATCTTAAGAAATAACGAAACAAAAAAATGTAAATAAAAACATACCATGAACGTGATTCCTTCACACTCTTCCTTTTACTTTCGAACTAATGCCCTTGGGAAAGATATGCACTCTTTTACCCACCCAAGTATTGAATTCAATAGAACCACTAATGTTCTTCTATAATAATGGCTTTGGCATCAAATAACCCATGAAGGTTGATATGCCATTAAGCAAAGAAGAGTATGAACTCTTTTATCCTTCTAGCTATATGTTAAATTAAACCACTACTGTCCTTCTACAGGAATGGCTTTGGCATTAAATAACCCACAAAGGTTAATATCCCATTAAAAAAGAAATTCAACAATCCTCATCCGGGCGCACGTTAATGCTGTTCCTATAGAAAATTTAGTTTAATAATCGAATTACAGAGCTGTTCAGGCGCGGATAGTGTAACGGTTATCGTCAGAGGCAAATAGAATCGGTGACCAGAGGTCAAATCCAAGACGAAGTGATTTACGTTTCATTTCACCCCAATGCCCTTGGGAAATGCATCAATGAATCTCTTTTATGGATAGATTGTAAGGCAACCAGTTTCGAAGGCAAAACTGAATTCAAACCAGCTCTTCTCTGCTTACAAATTCACTTCATGCATGTCACATTCTGCCAACCCAGAACGGAAGAAAACTTTGTACTCAAACCCGCTGCATCCCGCTTGAAAATTTAAAGACAAATTTAGAGAAAAAGACAAAACGGAGACGAAGAATTACTTTAGTTTGGTCTGGTTTTATGGCATATCAACCATTGTTGGTTATTTGATCCCAAATCTTGTTTTTACATACATATTAAATATATGATATGTAAACACATTTTGTAGACACACACAGTTAAATGATCAAACAGTTCTATTTATTCCAATTCAATTTAGCATAAGTTATTTGTTTGCTCTCAGTTAAAATGTCAAACAGTTCTATTCGACCCGTAGATAGGACCTTATCAGGTGCTACCTCTCCGGACCAGAGTGGACCTGTGAATGATGGTAATGACAGCGTACTCCAGATTCCCCAAATTTCCAGCATTACTAGAGCTTCGCAATCGGATGGTTCTGTACCATATACAGGACACTAGTTGGAGGAAGGGGTCTTACCCCGATGCTGAGATGTAGTCGGTGTATTATACAGCCCCAGTCGACTGGGCTCGATGAAGAATTAAGAATAGTTACTTCAAACCATCTAATTACAGACAAAAAAAAAATTACTGACTTCAGCACTAAATAGTCTCACAAGAGTTGACATGACAAAAACCAACCAACCAATAATTATATAGGAAGTATAGAAACCTTTCGTGGCTGTAATTGATATCGAGTCAAATAATACGTTTGGGCTTGCGATTAATTGAAGAAGTCTGAGTCAGATAAGCTTCAAAAGCTTTATTCAACTAAGAACTGTTTTTGAAGGTAGTCACGGATAAAATGGCCACCTACCAGGAATCTAAACAAAAAGGAACAATTCGTTCGCAGAAAGTAAGGGAGATTACATAGTTCTTTCTTTTATCACCACAGTAGCAATAATTTTAGCACACAGACGCCCACAGAGCATAAGAAGTTTCACCTCCGAATCAGGTGTTGTAATATAATAGCCGAGGGATTTCGGTTCATGCCTTTGGGTTTAGTTTGGCTGAGAACCTTTCGGCTCAGCACATGGGTTAGTTAGGTGCAACCTTGATGCAGGTGGTAACGCGCACACGCACAGAGCGGACATGACACTCAAAAATGTCACAATAGTCTGAGATAATGAAACGGGTGACAAAGTGCGAGTGACGTCACGCACCGGAAGCGCACGGACGATTTGGGGGAAATTTGAAGAAAGTTAGGGAGTTGAAACTAGACGCCGAACGGGGAGGTTCGACTTTTGGGGCTCGCTGAGGCGAGACGAATTTGCGCGCCATGGGTGCCGCACGAGATAGGGGCCAGATGGAGAAGCCAGCATAAAAAGACTGTCTCTCTCCTTATGTGGAAACCTTTAACTCAAAAGTAATAAAAAGGTTTCATACCTGAACAAAGAAGTCGTTACGTGTTTTCGAATTTCGAGATTCCTATGTTCTTTATGTATACATGTTATCTAAATGAGTTATGGACAATCGATGTACATTTCCCAAATAGCCATATCATGGCTATGGTACAGTGTTATTTTTATTTATCCTTTTTTTTTTCTAATTTTTCCAATTTATTTTACATACACAAAATTGTGTTGATTTTTTTTTTCCAAACTTACTTGGTGGTTTATTGTTTCACAATGTATTTCCGGTGTGGGGAAAGATTCGGTTTCTTTGTTTAATGGCATATCAATCTTTGTGAGCTAATTAATGCCAGATTCAACCTGTAGGACAGTATTTACTGTTTAATTCATAGCTGGGGGGGGATAAGGGGTTTATACTATTCCCAATATATTTGTTCAAAAGTAAATGTGAAGGCGTAACTTGAGTTCGAACTTGCTTACTTCAAAGCCGCAGTTCAGTACTTTGGCGATTACGCTACGAAGACTCCGCCCCAAAAAAAGTAAGGGTTAATATTAATTTAAAAAAAAACATACTTCTTAATAGTATGGGCGCCTCGGGTGGTGTAATGATTAGCAAGCTTGACTAGCAAGCGTTTACGAGTGAGTCTTATTGGGTGCTCCATTTATACGGCCTTGTGACACATCTAAGCAAAAAGTTTAGTAAATTTACTACTTTTTGATAGCAAAAAAAAAAAACGAGGGATGAAACATTCCATTGAAAGAGGCAATATTTAAAAGCGTCAAAAAATATAGTATCGAAGCTCAAAGTTTTAATCCTGAGATTTTACAATGCTTCTGGGGTGGGGAGTAGTGATGTGGAGGCTCGAAGGAATCATCAGTTATATCACATGTCAGCAGTTTCAGGATTGCAAAATTAGTTGGTTGGGTTTTATGGCATATCAACCATTGAAGGTTATTTAATGCTATATCCCGTTTGTATACAAATACATTAAATACAGGGTGGAACGATAAAATTGTCGCCCTAGAAACGACGACATGATTCCATTTCCGTTTAATGAAAACCGGTTTTCTTTTTTTTTTTTTTTTGTTGCAGACCATCTATTAGTTGGCCAGTTGTGTACAAATCCCAAGAGCGATAGGAGCCTTCTATCATGTCTGAAAGTGACGCCATGTTCAACGAGCGAGATCGGAGATGCGCCGCTGTACAACTCATGCTCTCTACCGATCCAAGTTATGACAACAGAACCATTGCCAGCACCCTCAAAATGCAAATCCGGACGGTTCAACGCTTTAGGGCACAGCTCAACGCATCGGACGACCCTTTGAAGGTGGTGGAGCGGAAGGTCACTTCATGCCATCTCACATCTTCGAAGACAGCTTGAAAGTCAACACCAAAGTGTACCTGGATGTGCTGAAGAGTGTGGTGATCTCCTGATCTCAAGACTCAGCGTTGGCCCATAAGTCCAAAGAGACCCAGGTTTGGCTTCAGAAGGAGTGCTACGACTTTGTACCGTTCTCTCACTGCCACCCTCCTCCCCAACCTGAACCCGCTGGACTACTTCGTTTGGTCATACGTCGAGAACATCACCACCATGACCTCCCACAACACCAAAGCCAGCCTTATCGCCGCCATCCGCCGAGTATTCGCCGAGCTCCCGCGGGCGCTTGTGGAAAAGGCATGCTCCCTGTTCCGGATCCGTATCGAGGCGGTGATTGAGGCTGAAGGCGGCTACATTGAATAGATGTCAGCTCTATTACATAATCACGTTACCTGAATTGATTTTTTCAATGAAAGTTTTAAAATAAAGCTGTAGTGTTGTTTTCTTTAGGACGACAATTTTATCGTTCCACCCTGTAGATATGATTTATAAACCAATATTTTGTTGGTAACATTTTAAACAAGCCCGAACTCATTTGTTTGTACACAGTTAAGTGGTTTCAAGTACTGCAATCTAACACTAACAATTCAACATCAGTTAGTTGTGAGGACGCAGTTAAATGGGTAAACAGCTTTATTTGACCTACTGATGAAACTCTATCAGATACTACCACTCTGGGTCGGAGCGGACCAATGAGTTATAGCAATGAAGGGGTACTCCTCATTCCCCAGAGCTCCCAGGCTAAAGCCTCACCATCAGATGGAGTTAAGTGTCCAGAATACTCGTTGAAGAGGAGGTGTTACCTTTCGGCAGAAATGCAGTCGGTATATTCGACAGCCCTCACCAACTGAGCTCGGGTTTGCCAGCGTAAAACTACAAATCCACACATACCTCCTCAGTAATGCTCCCGACAGACAACTTTCGCTCAATTTTTCTGATTGGGTCAAGCGAAAGAATAGAATTAACTATCAAAAGAAAATATATAAATTCAACCACTGTGAAACATTCTGTATATACTCGTGAAATGAAGAACTTTTAAGGACAATGTTTCACCTAAAAAACATTCTGTTATTGAAACAAAGTTTACCTCGTTTCTGAGTCTCACGTTGACGTAACTTCGATCTAAAGTATCCCTACACAGCCAATACTAAAACAAAAGACTATTAGTTAAGATAATAAAGTTTTAAATTAATATTGTTTACTATTTATAATACCTGTGCATATATGTACAAATATAATAAGTAGTAAACAGAGTTACGTAAAAACTTCATAATCTTCATTAAAAGCCATTTTTTAAGCAGTAGCTTGTCTTTTTGGAACACGTTGGGTCAGACTAATAGCCGATGTTTTTGAAATATTAGCGAAGGATTGTGAATACTTGTTTTGTATTTTTTTCATTCAATGATGGGCACAGAGGTTATATTCCAACACGATAAACTATTCAATTCTTTCGATATGTTTAGAATATCCAAGCATTTTCTAAAGTATCAAAATTAAAAAGAATAAAAACAAAACGCTTACATACTAAAATGGCGACTTACTGATGTAAAAGAGCGACCAGAAGAAATGAGAAGAAGAGAGATAACTCTTTTATATTTATTAGCTTAATTTGAATCTGTACAATTATCTCCCCTCTTTTTCTTTTCGTTTTTTTTTTTTTTTTTCTCGAGGTGTCACCGTAATGTACGTGGTGCATTCAATAAGTTTCCAGACTTTTTCGTACGGGCATTTAGAACTGTCGTAGACTCTTGAAAATTCAGTATGTTATTGCTATACATGACTGACCAAGTTTTATGATTTCAGCTTCAAGTGAACAGCTACAGCAGCAATTGGAATATACCCTACTAAAGCCTGATTGTCACAGCTGGTGATTTTCAAAAATTCAATCTGGACGTGAGGAAGAAGATACGCAATAAAATTCTGTTTTAAACCTGGAAAAATGCCACAGAAACCAATGGAATGCTTCAGACTTGTATGAATCGAGCATCGGTTTTTGAGTGGCATAAGAGATTAAAGGAAGCCAGGGAGTCTGTGAGGTATGATGAGAGGTGTAGGAGGAGTAAGGAAATCAGAACACCAGAGTTGATTGGCCAAAGGGTTTTAAGGGAGTTCAAGAAGAGATTCCGTCGGAAAAGGCCAGCACTCTTCAAATCGTGTCAGTGGCATTTCCACCAGGACAATGTACCAGTCTACAACTCCATCTTTATCACAGACTATTTGACCAAGATGGGCATCAAGACAGTTCCTCACCGTCCCTATAGTCCAGACCTTGCTCTCTGTGACTTTTGGTTATTCCCTAAGCTCAGGGGCTGTCGTTATGAGACAACAGAGGAGATGAAAGAGGCTGTGACGAAGGTCATTGACACGCTCATACAAGAGGACTTCCGTGGAGTCTTCTAGAAGTTGTTGGAACGGTACAACAAGTGCATTGCAGCCGGAGGAGATTACTTCGAAGGGAACTAGAGTTTCATGTGTGTACTATCAATAAAAGTGCCCATACGAAAAAAATCTGGAAACTTATTTCATGATTCTCGTAAATGGCTAAAGTGTTTGACTGAGACATGTTGATAAAAGAGTTCGAACTGCAGTCATTGTATAACGTTCACTTTCAAGTTAATACTCTTGGAAAAGGTATAAATATCTTTATTCCTGTGGGGATTAAAAAGAAATAAAAAAAGACAATAGCATAAAAAATTGAATAAATAAGTGTAGAAGTAAGTTTCCCAGAAGGCCTCTGACAGGAAGAGAAATCAGCACATACCTAGAAGAGGGGCTTCCTGGTGCCTAAAAAGACTCTGCCAGTTACCTCAACCAAAAGGACCTTTTCCTCTCGGTTGTTTGTGGAGAGGGCACGTGCCTGCTGAATCTTGAACTTAGCAGCGCATTGTGTCTCTCCCCTACTTGTAGCGGCCTCGGTCAAACGTACCCACATGAACACGGATACACATGACGAACCCTCGACTTATAATTTGCAAAAGATAATTCGCTTCTGTTTTTCAAATGCTTTGTCTGCAAGGCCCGACTATTTCGACTGGTTCAGGAAAACATTCCACACCACAGAATAGTCGTACACCCCCCCCAATAAAATTTTAGTCAAAAAGTATCCCTGTATTTTTCCTTCCATCCTTAATTCCCAAACAGCTTCGACAGAGACAAAAAGATAAGTGAATGGAGTAAGATGAAAAAGAGTCAGTTTAAAAACCTCAGAATTCCCAAAAATTAACCACAACTACAAATGAACCCTTCATCTGCCTCATATTCCTTTACTGTCTGTTGATTGAATAGTACAACTACTATTTTTCTATAAAGATGTTTTGGTTTAGTTTCTTTGTTTAATGGCATATCAACCTTTGTAGGTTATTTAATACCAAAGCCATCCTTCCAGAAGAACGGTAATGGTACTATTTAACCCATAGTTAGTGGGAAAAGGGGGTTCATACCTTTCCCGAGGGTATTTGTCCGAAAGTGAACGTACACTGGCCTATATCAGTTTGCACCAGCTGACACCGACCACCGGTGACAGTGCAACGGTCGGTGTCGATTGGTGCAAACTGATATAGGCCGCCTGGTATTCGTACCGTGCGGCTGAAATCGATTAACCTCAGAGTGCCGTACCTGCTTTGCAGGGTTGAGTCAATTGCTCGGTGCCTAGGGCACCCCATTAAGGGGATGCTGACAGCGCCAAGAATGTTTTCTTTCTACCTCACATGGGTCTCGACTTTTGGGCGGCCCTCACTTTGAAATGGCCTTGTACCGCATTTCAGTTTGGCGGAAAGTCGAATAAATACTGTCTTTTCTTTCTTTGAAAAAAGGCTTGGTATATGACTTCAGTTTCATGTCTCAAAAAGTGAAGCAAATATTTTGGATCATTTAAGGAAAATTCTCAACTGATTTCGATCCATTTGTTCTGGTATGGCGATGGAAATTTACTAAGCTTTTTGCTTAGATGTGGCACAAGGCCATATGAAAGGGGCACCCAATGCGACTCGAACTCACTCGTGTAGGTTTGCTCTGGTATGGCGATGGTTCAACTTGTTCTAAGTTTGTCCTTTCCCAGTCTGAGGAGACCCGACAGTTTCCAATGCCTTAAAAAACACACACTTTTGTCGACACCTAAAAAGCGGCGACTTTTTAAAATTCACAAAAAAAAATTACGAATCAATTAATTATTGAACCGTAAGAAAAAATTTCGGTGATTAAGTAAAACCAGACGAAATTTATTTTAAAAGACGTTTCTACTCAAAATTTTGAAGCCAAATTTTTTTTTACATTACATCAATAATTGGTTGAAACATTTTATATCGTCCCAAATTTTCAAAAGTACGGATATTGCAATTTTCATTGTGTTTTAAGTTTTAGATATCAATTGATATTATTACTCATACGTTTTCTTATACGGTATGAGCTGTTTCTGTCAGTTGCCGAATTAATGTCAACAAAATACAGAAAATGGCCAGATTTCGGTTCTAATAGAGAAAGTTTGTTTTTGTTTTTTTTTTGTTTTTTTTTCTGAAATTTAGGTTTCTTTCTTTTGAACAAAAAATAAAGTTAAGACTAAGAACGACATTCTTATATTTTTAATTTGTTTTAAATATGGACTCTCGACATTGGGAAATATTAAACGATGGTAATTTATCAATGTATAAACAAATGTATAGAATGAATATCTTTTTTTTCTTTGTATTTACACACACACACACACACTCTCTCTCTCTCTCTCTCACACGTTCATTTATATAAGTAAGTAAAGTTGTCTCCCTTTAGTCAAGGGCGACCAGAAGGCTCCCTTTTTAATAGCTACTACACAAAGGTGTAGGGGAGGGCGCTACTCCTTTCCCTGGATTGCTCCACTTTACCCTTGATACGTACCTTATATTGCTGAGTGTTAAGCAAAGAGGTATCAAGTACCATTTTAAGGTCTACAGTATGACGTGACCTAGGATTGAACCCAGGTCTCCCGGGCCATTAGCGAACATTCTACCCAATAGTGTTATATTTTGACCTTCGACTCGGCCCAAAAATGCTATTCTAAGGTGATGCACCGGAAGGAAGTGACACATTCCAATGGCTAGTAATAGAAAGAGATCGCGTGGGCGGATTAAGGCTTATAATATGGGACATGGTGAAGGTCCCACGGTGCCACTACAGTGATGCACCGGAAGAAAGTGACCTGTGAACTGCATGACAGTTATTTCCGCTTGACGACGATTAAACATTCGATTTCAAAGATCCAGTGGGCGTTGAATTATTATATAATTGAGTTGAGTTGGGTGCCAAAGCAGTTGCCAGTAGAATCCAGACAGCTAGAGACCAGATGTGCTAGGGAAAGCCACACCCGACCGAGGAGGCCCTCAGAAACCCCCGATGGAGTTAGGGGTCCAGAGAAGATGCTGATAAGATGCCATAAAGAAAGCCAGCATCCAGCAGGCCTCCGGTTGAACATCAAGAGAACAAGAAAGACACAACGTGACAGTCATAAGTAGTGGAGGTCAAAATATGAAGTTTATGTTCGGTCTCCAGCACCCTCTCACATGCAAACCTTGAACAACCCTTTCGAATCCTTGCAATAAAGTGAGAGGTAAATATGTTGTTAAAGAAGTCTTCCTGCGTTTTCCTTCCTGCATCTTAATTGTCCCTGTGTCTTCCTTCTTGCGTCTTTATCGTTGTGTCGCTGTGAATTATTCTACATATATATGTGCATGTATGTAGATGTGAATCTGCATATATGACTATATAACAATAGGCCAATGAGCCAGTACTATATATATGTATGTATTTGTTTGTGAAGTGTGTTTATTTTTCTTTTAGTGAGTATGTATATGTTTATATCGATAATAAGGAGAATTATATATATATCAATATATATATAAATATATATACATATCATCATTACCAAGATGTAGTCATAGCACGGATTTCCTTAACCCTCTCTCTCTCTCTCTCTCTCTCTCTCTCTCTCTCTCTCTGCTATCATGTTTGGTAAGTCGTCTCGATGGTATCCAGTGTCCACACAGTAATGATGAATGTAAGCTTTTGCAAGTCGCCCAGGACTGGTGTATTCATGTGTAGAACTCCATAGAAGAACTAAATGTAAAATCTCTATCTGACTGTTCCGATTTTCACGACACCGATTGTATATATATGTATGAGAAAGAGAGATAGAGAGAAGGAGTGACGAAACAAAGGGGAATAAAGAGTAAAACGAAAGCAAAAAATTTTAAAAGATGTGATTAGGGAGGTCACGAACAACGACACATGACCACATGACGAGCCCAAAGGCTTTTTTGAGGGACAGTCTTTGAGAAGACAGAGAAGAAGCAACCTTGTACTCTACACACGTTGGATCTAAGATCAGGCTTCAATATATCCTATCCAAGGTTGAACCCTAAAGGAAAGGAGCCGGTAAATAAAACCATTAAAATATAAGCGCACTGTCGTTGAGTCATAGGTTTCTCGTTAGAGAAATAAAACGTTATGAAAACCTTTAACAGGGCTTCTGTGTCTTCTGATCCCTCATCTCCACAAGACAATCACAGCCAGTGCTTTGCTTTGCTGGTGAGGGTTACGCTAAATCAAGTCTTTGATAATAATAATAATGGTATTATTTTTAAGCGATCATCAAGTCGTGCTGATGGCATGGAGTCCCTTGATTCTTTCTCGTCCCTATTAGTCATCGCATATATATATATATTTAGGAGGTGCCCGTGGTGTAATGGTTATTGTCGTAGGAAATGGACACGGTGACTCGAGTTCAAATCCTGGACGAGACTGATTGCATTTCACATAGCACTAATACCCTTGGGAATCCAATTATTCTACCTCCAGCCATGGCTAAAAAGTAGGGCAGACTAAGTTCTTCAGCCTTGGTGAGGCAACTATTCTAGGAGAAGGAAAACTCTGAATTCAAACCTGCTAAACTCCGCTTGAAAATTGACCTTGTGTCATATCCTGCCCGAGCGGAGGGGTTGGGTAAATATGATTAGTCATCGCTTTTGGTAGTTCCTCTAAACTGCATCCAGTGTTCGCACTGAACAGATACATGTGTCTTTGCTAACTTCTGCCTACTTCTGCCTGCACAAGTGTATCCATGTTTAGTAGTATTCCACTAGAGATCGTTGCTTATGAGTTCGTTTTTACTTCACCAGCGGTGTCCAATATGTCTTGTTGGTCTTACTTGGATGGTTGGTATAATAGAAGCTGTGGCCACACAACTGTTGTTTTGTGGAAAGATGCTTCCAAGATTTGTTTAAAATAGCACGCAACATTCTTGTGTAGTTTCTGTCTAGTTTTTTTTTTCTCTAGACGTTTCGTTAGAGTCCGTGTGGTGCAACCATACAGTGGTACTTACACGGCTACTGCTTATAATTGCCGTTTTGTCTTATCAGAGATATCAGAATTTCTAATAATCGATAACCTGTCATTGGTAGTTCATTCCTTTGATCTACGTATGTTGAGATCGCCTTTTGTAGATGAGATATTGCCACCAAACAATCAAAGTCTGAGTCATGAAATCCAGAGCGTGAAGTTGATATAAATAAAGAAAAAAAATCTTTTTTGTTTCTTCGTGTTTTTTTTGGGGGGGGGGTTCTTTTTTGTCTTTTTCGTGTGGTTTGTTTTGTTTCGACTAAAACCTGTGTCCAGTTAATCTTTTCTCAACAAGCACGACAAATAATCGAAGTCAGGATGTAGCCCAGAAGACCTGCCGGAGGCGATGAATGATAGGGAGAAGTAGCGAGAGAGGGTCAGGGATATCCGTGCAGGCGGCACGACATGATGATGATGATGATTTACTGAGGTCTATCGACGAAAATTAGAATATACTTACTGTATTCCCAACGGAAGGGTTTGACCACCACCACCCCAGATATAACACTAAACTGCATCTGATGGTGAGGCTCCAGTTACAGAGATCTGGGGAGTGTATAGTACTCCTTCACAGCCATTATTCTCAGGTCCACTTTGAGTGGTTTGGTTTGGTTTTATGGCATATAAACCATTGTAGGTTATTTAATGCCAAATCTGGTTTATTCATATATATGATATATGATTTGTCAACAAAGTTAAATGGTTCCAAGTATGGTTATGCTAACAATTCAATTAAACATCAATCATTTATTTACACACAGTTAAATGTAAAAACAGTTCTACTTCAAACAATTCAATTTAGCTTGTCAATAAAGTTAAATGGTTCCAAGTAGTGCTATGTATCACTAACATCAGTCATTTATTTACACACGGTTAAATGATCAAACAGTTCTATTTTAACAATTCAATTCAGCATGAGTCAACAAAGTTAAATGGTTCCAAGTATTGCTATGGATCACTAACATCAGTCATTTATCTACACGTAGTTAAATTATCAAACAGTTCTATTTCAAGCAATTCAATTCAGCATAAGGCATTTGCTTGCACTCAGTTTAAATGTCAAATAGTTCTATTTAACCCATTGATAGGACCATATTAGGTGCTACCAGAGCGAACCTGAGAGCGATGGCAATGAAGGGGTACTCCAGCATTACTGGAGCCTCACCATCAGATTGTTTAATGAGAAACTCGGTGAGGAGGTCTTACCCCGCTGCAGAGATGCAGACGGTGTATTCTACAGCCCCAGAGTCACCGAACATTTTCACCCAATCAGGATGACTTGTCCGATTCAGCCCAAACCATAGTTCCTAGCAACACCAAAAATTGAAGAAAGCCCGCCATTCTCTCTCTCGCTCAGAAATCTCCAAAGGAATGGACGTCTCTATTCGTCTGTAGTAACCTCATCAACCACTGAGGAGAGCCATCTAGTTTATGGATCCCTTCGGTCTTTTCTTCTAGACCAAAGGATTCTAGTTTAAAAAAAAAATTAGATGATACACTCTAACAACTTCCTACATTCTTTCTTTACTACGAGACCTCGCAGCATACCAGTGTAAACCCCTATACTTCATGCTGCTATTAAAACCTTCCTTCAAAAGCCTAACGACGTCTTCGTTCTTCTCCACTACCTTTATTTTCCATCAACATTTAGCGAGGGGATAACTACCAACGAAATACCAACTCAACCAAAGTAATACCAACAAAACCAGCTTAAACCTTAAACCAAAAAACCCAACAATAATAATAATAATAACAATGTTATCCCCATCGCTATAAATGGCGACCTTCCTACTTATAAGAACACGCAACCACATGTAAAAAACAAATTAAATATACCACGACAAAAATGGAAATTAAACCTAAAAACACAATATAACCTCCTACAGCCATCACACTAGTGGTACTATTTACCCCATAGCTGGGAGGATATGGGGGTTCATATTTGTCCGAAAGTGAACGCAATAGCGTGACTGGAGTTCGGACTCGCTTACTACAATTCTGCAGTACATCGCTTTAACCATTACACCACGAGGACGCCGCCTTATTATGAACGTTTGGTTTGCTCCATAACACGTATATAATTTTAGATGAAATGAATTGTATTCTCTCAATTGGCTTAATATACAGATTCTGGTATCGTAGTTTTATTGTCTACCTAATTTTAAATTCAATAACAGATATTTTATTGATGATTTCAAAATACAAGAACAGCGATGCAGACAATTTTAATATTTTACAACGAAGCCGTACAATTCTTCCTTTAGGCGAAAAAAATAAAATAAAATAAAATAAAGAAAAGAAAATTCTTCTCGCAAAGTAAATTCATTGTCAAAAAATGAATCTTCCATTCATAAATATTATATGCAAGGAAATACAGCACGAAGTAAAGTAACTATCTCGGGTGTTTTCACTGAGTGAATCAAGTTGCACTGATGGTGCAGAGTTCCCTGATCTATTTTTTCGCCATCCGATCCAATTATCCATCGCTCCTGGTCGGTCTTCTAGACAGCACCAAGTATCCGCACAGAGCTGATGTATGTGAATCTTTGCTGGTTGGCCAACACTGACGCGTCCATATGTAGAAGTCCATTGGAGAACGTCACTTATGAGTTCGTCCTTACTTCTCTAGTTATGCTCCGCATGGTTTGTGAGATGTGTGGTAAGTGGCCGTTCAACTGCTGTTTTGTGGAGTATTGATTCCACGATTTGTTCAAAACAGCATATATTGTGTAGTTCCCATCAAGATTTTTCTCCATGCAACCATGAGGTGCATCCATACAGTAGTACTGACATAGACACAGCTTGGAAGAAGTTCCATTTTATTTTATTAAAGAGATCAAATATCTATATGATCGATTACCTGTCAATAACAGTTCACGCCTTTGTTTGGTATCATTTTCAGTAGATGAGATATTGCTGTTGAGGTATATGAACAGGTCTACTAATTTCAGAGTCTTGCCATTTAAAGTGGACATGGCTCCTTCTTGTCCAAAACATTTCATTAGGGCTCACGTAGAAGTCAATGCCTCTGGCTGCTTCAAGCTATACAGCAAAGATTCAGCTTGGGCAGGTGTATTTGCGACAAGGGCTAGATCGTCTTCATAGTAGCTTGTGTTACCTCCTAAGACCCCTTTTTCAACTTGGCCCTGGGAGCAGACTTCATGTCTCCTCAGTGAACTAAGAGTGAACTTTTCCTTCCCTTTTGATCTGGGTCATTTTGAATACTATCTTGCACGGCTCATTGTTTGTTGTTCTCTCAGCCCCCTTTGGCCTTGTCGTTTGGGTTGAGATTACAACTATTTTTGTCAGGTGCCGCTGGTGTCTCTGGCAGTTAATTAGAATGATTCCATCCTCTGACAGAGTAGGACATCGCTGAACATTTCTCCCGAGACAAAGTAACTAAACCGGTAACCATTTTACTTGCTGTATTCAACTTTTTATTCGGGTTTTATTGTGTTTGTTTTCGCTGGCCAGACTTTGAATAATCTTCTAAACATTAATCCAAAAATACATTTCATGTAGGATATAGCCCATGTTTTTACTTTCACCCCTTCTGCCCACGTGTTACAATTATTTTTTTTTAACTTTGTATGCCTCCTCGTCCCCTGTACATTCCCTGTAAATAAATTTAGTTTAGCATTTCCAAACCTCTGTTTTATTTGACTATTTTGCGTACGTCTTATTTTTGTGTTATGACTGCGGGATACCAAGTCTACCCCTAGGCACCTATCCTAAATTCTCCATGGTTGTAACACTTGATATTATCCACGAATTTCGCTATCTACAGAGATCTTGGAACCTATCAACTAAGGATAACCACATAGTTATGTATGTAATTATTAGTAATTTGGCCGACCGTTGTCGAGGGCAAACTGAAAGCTTTCTTTTCAATAGATACTACACCCAGATGTTCGGGATGACGCTACTCTATTCCTTGGATTGCTCCACTTAGTCTTGATTCCTACCGTAAAATGCAGAGTTAAGCAAGGAGACATCAAGTAGCATTTTTTGTCTTTGGCAAGACTAGACCTGGGATTGAACCCCGGTCTCCTGGACTATTGGCGAACATTCTAACCATTTTGCCAATGTAATTATACACATGGAATATTATCCTGGTAATTTTGATTGAATTTATTTCATGATTGAAATATTTGTTTGGTTGAACTTAGAATTGGCCAGCCCAATTCATATGGCCCATATCGCTACTCCAACAATGATTAGTTCTTTATATTTGTATGGCATTTAATCTATTCATTAGAATATTTTTAATCGTTTACATCATAGGGAGATATCAAAAGTTAATTTCTTTGTTTGGGGTTACTATTGTGACGCGAAAAATTTACTTTTATCCCAGAACGGGGTTTTATTTTCGCACGTATGCAGACGGGGCAGGTTGGCACTTGATCCCTTGTAGAATAAGTCCTCGTTCAGAGTTTTTTTCTCAGACAAATAAGAACTGGCATATTATGTGGGGGATTAATTTATGGCCAGACTGACCGCCGCTGACAAAGGGTTCCAAATTTCACACTATCCACACACCCACCAGGTCGCTTTTCTTCTTCCCCTAGACAATGGAAGATATGGACCTCTAGGTTGAGACGTAATAATATTAATTATAGTAGTCGGCAATTCCAGTTTCCCGTGTGATATTTTAAAGGAATTAATAGGACAATTTTAAGAAAGATAACATAAGGCGAATAGAAGCTGACAAAGAAACATGAAGTAACAAATTCGTAGCAGACGCCACAAATAACAACTTAGACCACGTGGGAACATTAAAATATATCAATCTTTTACTACACATAGATGTACACCTTCAACGTGTCAAATATATAATAAATGAACAGTCCATGAACATAAATGTCTTTCTTCTTTTCTTATCTGTCGTTTTTCTTCAAATTGAAAGAGAGAGAGAGGGGGGGTATATAACATTGGGTATAAGGAGAAACGGTCACAAAGTTTACTTATCTTTTTCTTTTCTCGACGGGGTTCCTGTGGAGAATATTTCCTCTTTTACGGGCTAATAGACTTTATGCTGTTTTTAATACTGGCTTGAAGAAAATGGCTTCTTCGTGTCCGAGATATTCTTCGTCTTCTTTTACCCGGAGTACTTGGCTTTGGTTCTGTCCCCTACGAACCCTGTCCAACAACTAACTTTTCTTATTATCTATTTCCGCTGACGGGAAGGAGTCCCCACTTCCGTTTTGGGGTCCCAGCCAATCATTTGGCTTCTCTCCCCTTCCTTCCCGTGTCAGGTGACCCGGGTGAGGTCACCAAGTATAAACATCTATGGGTCTCCCCTCTGTGACCTATATTATTTCTTAACGGTCATTCTCTGATGGCTTGCTACTGTTAATTCAAACAAGAGGATAGTAGTAATCATATTTCTATCTTCTCAATGGGACACCACGTGACACTATATAGCTGATTTATAAAGACAATTTTAGTGTGATTTTATTAATCTCTTCTGGTCATTTTAAAAGTTACAATTGGCTGGTTGGTCAGCTGACTGGCTGGTTGGTTGGTTAGCTGGCTGGCTGGTTGATTGGATGATTCGTTGGCTGGTTGGTTTTAAGGCATATCTTGGATTATTCTCTGTCGAAATCAGTTTAAGAATTATAACCAACGGTATACAAATATATCTTCAGAATCATTCTAAACGGATAAACAATTCAAATTTAGTTGCTAGGGAAGCGCGCTTAGCATCCCGGTTACCTTTGTGTTAAAATAGAATCAGTGACTCAAGTTAAAATCCCAGATGAGACTGTTAATGCTTCACTTGGTGTTAATGCCCTTGGGAAAGGCATGAATCTATTTGTTCTCCCTCCAGCTATCAGTAAATAGCAGGGAAAACTTAGCATGACAACCAATCTGGGAGAAGGAAAATTGATTCTAACAAGCAGTACTCCACTTAAAAGTTGACTTTGTGTCAATTCCTGCTCATGGCAGTGGGTCTGAGTAAATACATACTTTGTTGCAATGTCCATATTTCAAGAACCCACCAATTAATGTAGTTCAAAGTCATTTTAAACATTACCTTATAAAAATCTTTGATAACATAAATTGGACCCTAAAAAGAACTACCACCCAGGGTCATTATGGAACTGGTAGTAATGGCAACAAAGGTGCGAATCTCCTCTCTTCAGAGCTCCAAAACTGAAGCTTTGACCCTGGATACGGTTTGATGTTATTCCCAGGACACTAAGGTACTATTGTACACACATACACTCTCTCTCACACACACACATGCATACGCATGCGCATGCACACGCGCATATGCATACTGAGGTCTAATGATATGCTAAACTGAATCTTTTGAAATAGAACTGTTGACATTAAACTGTACTTATGCTAAATTGAATTGACATGAAACTGTTTTTACGTGTAACTGTGTGTAAACAAAAAAAATGTATTTAAACAAATGACTGTGTGTAAACAAAAAACTGTATACTTATGCCAAACTGAATTGTTTGAAATTAATTGATGTCATCTAAGTGTGTGCAAAAAATGAGCTCAGAATTGTTTAAAAATGTTATCAATAAAATGTGTTTAGAAATCATATATCTAATATATGTATAAAAAATGACTTTGCATTGATATGCCATAAAACCAAACCAAATGCATTCAATAATTTGATGGACATCTCGATTTTCTTTGGATTTGAAATAACAAATTTAGTTCCTGTTTTTATACCGAAAACTTTTGTAGTGAAGGGAAATTTCGTATTTTGGTTTGGCGCGCAAATTTAATTCGACACTTAATTTCACCCAATCAGGATGAACTATCCTATTCAGCACGGGCCTTTTTTTACAGGCAACAGGAAATTGGGTAAGCTGCCAAACCCACTCTCTTTGGCTGGAGAACGCCGTCCAGTGCAGACGTCACACTGGCCGTTCTTCAATAGCAATACTCTTGAGCTGGACAATGCCGCCCAGTGTAGACGTCTCACTGCGGCTCTTCTTGCAGCAGCATGGACACACGAGGGAACCTATCTAATTCATGGATTCCTGGCAAGGAATCCCAGTTGAATATAAATTAGATACATTCAACAAGTCTCGCACAGGCACAACTTTATGTCACCCTAAAATTGGCTAGGTCAACGCGATGCTTTTATTCCGCTCTCGACACACTAGCTTATCAATTCACCTCTGGGCCACCTTAATGGAGACAACGCAAATTCTCCATCAGACGCACAAAATTCACGGTGACTCTAAAGTTCAATCCCCTCACATGTCCGACGACACACGTTGCCATCTCAACCTTCTCAACTTCTCATAACTCAATTTCGTCTCAAAAACACAACCTATCCACGAGTCTTGCAGCACCAAAAGCAAACCCAATATTCCATGCTGCAAATAAAACTTATTTCTTAAAACACCTTTCGACTATAGCCATCTTACTTCTTCTTCGCCCTTCCTTTATTACTCTTACAAACTTAGCGAGGGAATTCCAAACCTGGCGAGGAAACAACAGAACGTAAACACATATACGTTACAACTTATCCTCGCTAACAACAAAACCACTCGCTAAACTTTAAACTAATATCTTTTTTTATTTGACATTTGAATTTTTATACAGCCATAAAGAAACTGACAAGATTATTTAGCAAATATCAAATGGCAAATGAAAATAAAATAAATAAGATCCTACATGGAATTTTTATTTTGTCTGTTTGTACAATGGAAACATCTTTTCAAACACTTCTGTATATCTCGTTTTAGAATTATCTTGAAGTCTCGCCGAGATCTCGCTCCAGTCTCGTTGAAACTTCTTTTCAAATCTTATATCTGTCTTCTGCATTTAGACTCATTCAAATCTCGGGAATAAGAGCTGATCTCACGGGAACGAGACTGAACAGTAAACACAAAAAAAAACTTTGCTGCGAATGTCATTTCAATGTAAGAAAAACTTTACATACAAAATTATCTATGTTTATATCTATTTTATTTTGTCTTTTTTATATTTCACTTTTATTTTTGGTTGTTTACATTTCACACACACACACACACACACACACACACACACACACATATATATATATATATATATGTATATATATGAGAGTCATTCAATAAAAATGGTGAAATTTGAAGAGTTGGCAATAGGAAAAACCGTTTACAATTGACATCTTTTTCTTGAAATTCAATACTGACACATTCTTTTATGTCCCGGAACACTATCAGCTTTTTTTTACAGATCACTGTGTCTGGAACCTTTTCTTTACCGGAGAGTCAGTGTAGACCTTTCAACTTATCTTCATACAAGCAAAGCAATGTAGCCCATTTGTAAACTAAAACATACATCTACGTACATATCGCACATTCTTCTGTAAATTTCATATTGTCTGCACTTCACAGTCACCAAAAATTTGATGACAGACCTCTGTTCAAGCCTAGAGCATGGTTTGATTTGCGGTCATTTCGAATTGCATCAAAAAAAGATATTTTGCGAGATTAAAGTAATTTTTGCTATAAAACAATTTCAAACAATTCAGAGTTTACATTTAAAGAAAAAAATTCTGAAAAAAGTATTTTGCTTTAGAAAAATTATTTATGAAATAACCCATCAGCAACCATTTTTACCAGTGTACATATTGCAATTTTGCTGTTATCATTGCATGCTTTTTTTCTTTCTTTTTTTTCTTTCTTTTTTTTTTTTTTTTTTTTTTTTTTTTTGGCTGAAGACATTACGCTTTGGTTAGATCCAGTGACATACCCAAAGAGTATGAGTTCAATACCCGGTGAAGGCAGTGGAGAACTTTCAGAGGGGAAACTAACAGGAGATAACTGATAACTGATCACTGACATCCATTAAACATGGCTCGTGGAACTAGAACAGTCGACCCCGGTAAGCGAAATATGGGGTTAAGTTCGACATTCCAACCACCTGAACAAGGCCGGAGCGTACAACAGCCGAGACGTTGTGATAAACATAGCGACAAAGATGAGGACAAGGAAGTCAGATCAGTTGGAGAGAAGATGCTGGAATAAGGAACATGTCCCAGAGAGGCTGAGCCCCCTGGCCTCCTGATGAGCAGCCCAGGAGAACGGGAAAGAAAGGCTGTTATGGCCATAAGAGTGGGGGGTCAATATGTTGCAGTTCTGTTCAGCCTCCAACTCACCTCTCACATAGTAAAACCTTTAGTAACCCTTTCGAACCCTTTCAAATCAAGTGAGAGGTGTATTTTTCTAAAGAACTGTGTTTTTATTGTATCGTTGTTATGATTCTGCATGCATATGTGTTTGTATAGTTGGTCATGGCTATACAACAGTTACGGGACCAAACAGAATGCGTGTAAAGTTGTTTCCCCGATCCGGCACCATCGCGAACATCAATAGGCGTTGCACTTCTCAAATACAAAACGGTCCGTTGCTTCTTTGAATAAGAAAAGTTTATTTCCGACCGCGAGCACTGAACTGACAAAACTTCGAACTCAAAAATTGTTGCTTATATAATTATTTATTCCATTCACTAATGATATAAGGACACGTGTGTATTATTTTGGTTGTTATTTTTCGGACTATTGTCCTTATCTTTATGGTGGTGGATTGAAAGACATTTCGGACGCTGTATTCTCCAGCCTTCTTTAGGTGTCCCTTGTTTATCTGGGCATAGAAATGATTCAATCCGGGAAATTATTTTTAAAGTTTGTTGATTAAACAAGGCATTCAATTCACCATAGTAAAGACAACGATCTGAAAAATCACAACCAAGATAATGCACATCAAACCGCAGCTCAAACATTCAGACAGATAAGGACACATGTCTTTAACTTTTATGTGTGACGTCACCTTCCTAAGACAGCCGACATATATTCGATTTTATTTACTTTCCAATATCCGACCAACCCAAGGATTTCAAAACAAATCTCCAATATGTCGCCCCAAGTGACCTCGAAAACAAATTGTCAACTTAATAATCTGCCGACACGCGCAGCAAGTGCACTTCATGACCTTCGAATGCGACCTACTCTTCATTCAAAAATTTTAGCTAACTGACAAATAAAACAATGAACTAATATAATTAATCCTCATCCTTAATTATATTACGGGAATATTTTCTTAGAACTGTTTTTAAATAAACCAAAGCGATAAAAATTAGAGACAGCAGATTCCGCTTACCTCAAAACTCTCAACCAAGACACTCATGAAAACACTCACACATACATACATACATACATACATACATATATATATATATATATATAAACATGCACCGATGTATACACATATATAGGTACATACATATATATACATACACATACATGCATACACACACACACATACATGCATACACATACATACATACATATATAGATATAAACATGCACCGATGTACACACATATACAGATACATGCATACATATATGTACACACATAGACATGTGCGTCCACCCTGATATACATGCACACACATGTAGATTCACACACACACACACACATATATATATATATATATATATATATATATACATATATTTACCTATCCTTCCGCACGAGCAGAATGCGACGCAAGATCATTTTTATGCGGAGTTTAACAGGTTTGAATTCAGAATTTTCCTTCTCCTAGACCGGTTGCCATACCAAGGTAAAAGAGCCCAGTTTATCCTACAATTTACCCATAGCTAGAGGGAAAACAATTGGATTCATTCTTTTCTCATGGTTATCAGCGCTCCGTGCAATGCAAACAGTCTCGTCCAAGTTTTGAACACGTGTTGACTTGTTCATTTTCCAGGACAGTATCTATTACGCTATGAACGCCTCCATTATACTCACGCACACACATATACACGCATATATATATACACGCACACACATATACACGCATATATATATATACACACGCACACACATATACACGCATGTATATATATATACACTCACACACATATACACGCACACGCATATACACGCATATATATATATATATATATACACGCACACACATATACACGCATATATATATATATATATATACACACGCACACACATATACACGCATGTATATATATATACACTCACACACATATACACGCACACACATATACACGCATATATATATATATACACACGCACACACATATACACGCATATATATATATATATATACACTCACACACATATACACGCACACACATATACACGCATATATATATACACGCACACACATATACACGCATATATATATATATACACTCACACACATATACACGCACACACATTACACGCATATATATATATATATACACTCACACACATATACACGCGCACACATATACACGCATATATATATATATATATATATACACGCACACACATATACACGACATATATATATATACATGCATATATATATATACACGCACACACATATACACGCATATATATATATATACATGTATATATATATATATATATATATACACGCACACACATATGCACGCACACACATATACACGCACGTTAAATAACAAGTTAAGCTTTGATAATCTTACTCAGAACTTAGATGGGTGAACACATACAAACAGTATTTACTGTAACCAATCTGCAGTCTGTATGCCAGACTACACAAAGCTTAGGAAATAACAAGTTAAGCATTGATCATCCTGCTCAGGACTTAGATGGGTGACCACTTAGTAACAAGGGCCTGTGTTCCAGATGAAACAAAGCTTCGGAAATAACAAGTTAAGCATTGATCATCCTGCTCAGGACTTAGATGGGGGACCACTTAGTAACAGGGGCCTGTGTTCCAGAGGAAACAAAGCTTAGGAAATAACAAGTTAAGCATTGATTATCCTGCCCAGGATTTAGATGGGGGACTCTTAGTAACAGCATGTACTGTAACCAATCTGCAAGCTGTGTTCCAGATGAAACAAAGCTTAGGAAATAACAAGTTCAGAATTGATCATCCTGCTCTGGACTGAGATGGGTGACCACTTAGTAACAGCAGCCTGTGTGCTAGATGAAACAAAGCTTAGGAAATAACAAGTGAAACATTGATCACCCTTCTCAGGAATTAGATGGGTGACCACTTAGTAATAGCATGTATTGTAACCAATCTGCAGCCTGTGTTCCAGATGAAACAAAGTTTAGGAAATAACAACAAAATATACGATCGCTTTGACAATGTTTTTCTTTTCAGGCTTTATGTATTTTTCTTTTTATTTATTCGACATCTGATAAACTTGAATAATTCTTTATTTTATCATTACACTTCTGGGGAAGTCCCCGTGGTGTTGAGGCTAAAGTGAGGAACTGTAAGATCGTAGTTTGCGGGTTGAAATACCAGAGGCGCTGTTATGTCCATTTTCAGAGTAAAATCCTTGGAAAAAGTATGAACTTTTTCCCCACCCTAGCAGTGGGTTAAATAGTACCACGATAGTTCTTCTACAAAGACAGCTTTGGCATTAAATAACCCACGAAAGATTTTATGACATTAAACAAGAAACCGAATCAACTCATCACACTTCTTTATACTTGTATTTCGAAGAAAAATTACAGAGAATTTACAAATGTACCAGGGTCATTCAATAAATAATTTTGTTTTTTGACTCAGGTGAAACTTGCTACGTATATGAAGATCATTCCATAAATAAGGGTAGGTTTGTTTTTATGGCATATCAACTATTGTGTGTTATTTAAAGTCAAATCCTCTTTATACATATATCTTTAATATATATGATTTGGTTTGGTTTTATGGCATATCAACCATTGTAGTAGGTTATTTAAAGCCAGATCCGGTTTATACATATATAAAGTAAAGTTGGCGACCATAGTCGAGGGTGACCCGAAGGCTCCCTTTTCGATAGCTCCTACACCAAGGTGTAGGGGAGGGCGCTACTTCTTCCCTGGATTGCTCCACTTTACCCATGATCTGTACCTTATAATGCTGAGTGTTGAGCAAGGAGGCATCAAGTACCATCTTTTTGAGTCTTTGGTATGACTCGACCTGGGATTGAACCCAGGTCTCCCGTGCCATTGGCGAACACTCTAACCGCTAGGCCAATATATATTAGCTATATATGATTTGTAAACTTAAGTCAACAAAGTTAAATGGTTCCAAGTATTGCTGTATATCACTAACAATTCAATTAAACGTCGGTCATTTGTTTAAACACAGTCAAATGATCAAGCAGTTCTATTTTTAACAATTCAATTTAGCATTAATCAACAAAGTTAAATCGTTTCAAGTATTACTGTGTATCACTGACAATTCAATCAAACATCTGTCACTTATTTACACATAGGTAAATGTAAAAAAAAAAAACACTTCTATTTGACCCATAGATAGGATCCTATTAGGTGCTACCACTCCATACCAGAGTGAACCAAGGAGCTATAACAATTAAGGAGTAGTCTGCGTTCCCCAAAGCTTCAGTAATACTGAAGCCTCGCCTTCAGAATCAGTTTAATGTCATAACCAGGACACTCATTGGTGGAGTCTTACCCCTCTGCAGAGATGCAGTCGCTGTATTCTACAGCCCCAGCCAACAATAAGGTGGGGAAGCTATTTGAACCAAAATACTTTTTTTTCAGAATTTTTCTTTAAATGTATACTCAACATTGTTTGGAATTGGTTTATTGCAAAAAAAATTTTTATCTCACAAAAATCAGTTTTGAGGCGGTTCAAAACGGCAGCAAATCAAACAGAATGCTCCAGATGAGAAAAGAGTTCTGTCATCAAAATTTTGCTGGTTGAGTAGTGTAAACCATATGAAATTTACAGAAGAATGTATGATGTGTCCAGAGAAGTATAGTTTAGTTTTTAAAATATTTACCGATGGATTTAACATGGAATTGCTACAATGAACCTGGTTTGAAAATCCATGAAATGGAAACATACTGACTCTCCGGTAAAGAAAAAGTTCCGGGCACAGCAATCTGTAAAGACAGTCATACTGACAATTTTCTGAGACATAAAAAGACTTATCACGGCTGATTTCCTGGAAAAATGTGAAACTTCAAACAGTGGTTCCTTTTGTCAACTCCGGAAGCAAATTTCCCCTTATTTATTGAATCACTCTTGTAATTGATACAAGAAAATTGTATCATTATACTTGAGAAAAAAACAACAAATTTTTTTAAAAAAATCTAACAAGCGAAACTATCTGATTCGGTTTCTTTGTTTTAATAGCAATATCAACCTTTGTGGGTTATTTAATGCCAAAGCCATCCTTGTAGACGAGCAGCAGCTGTAATGATTATAACTGGGCGGGGTTAAGGGGTTTTATACCTTTTCAAAGAGTATTAGTGTAAAAGTGAACGTATTAGTGGGACTGGAGTTCTAACTCACTAACTACAAGGCCGAAGTCTTGGACTTTAGACATTACCTCTCTCTCTCTCTCTCTCTCTCTCTCTCTCTCTTCTCTCTTTCTCTCTAACTCGCTTGTGTGCGCCATCCCTCTGGCCTTATCAGTAATCATTACTTGTAGGGGTCTTAGCTTTTTGAAGAGGATACAGACAGTTTATTCTAGACTCTGTCGACAGGATGCATATATATTTGTACCTAAATTTAGGAAAAACCAAAATGGCTTCCGGAGAAATAGATCCACAACCTCACAAATATTGACCATCCGTAGAATCCTAGAAGGCGTTCGGGTAAAAAACCTTCAGGCGACATTACTATTTGTCGACTTTACCAAGGCCTTCGATTCCATCCACAGAGGGAAAATGGAACTAATCCTACTGGCATACGGCCTACCAAAAAAAACCGTAGCAGCAATAATGATCCTCTACAGAAACACAAAAGTGAAAGTGGTGACACGGAATACATCGACATTGTTGCAGGAGTACTACAAGGAGACACGCTAGCCCCATACCTCTTTATCATCTGTCTAGACTACGTGCTTAGAACTTCTATCGACAAAATCAGTGAAAATGGCTTCGAGTTGACTAAGAAAAGAAGCAAAAGGTACCCCGCAAAAACAATCACAGACGCCGACTACGCTGATGACTTGGCGTTACTGGCGAATACGCCTAATCAAGCAGAGACACTACTGCATAGTTTGGAACGAGCTGCAGCAGGCATTGGTCTCCATGTCAATGCGCACAAAACTGAATACATGTGTTACAACCAAACGGGCAACATTACCACACTAGACGCTAGTAGACAAATTCACCTAGCAAGGAAGTAGCGTCTCATCAACCGAAAACGACATCGACACACGACTGACGAAAGCATGGACGGCTATAGATAGGCTCTCAATCATATGGAAATCAGACCTGATCGATGAAATGAAGCGCAGTTTCTTCCAGGCAGCGGTTGTATCGATACTGCTATATGGATGCACTACATGGACGCTAACTAAACGGCTGGAGAAGAAACTAGACGGCAACTACACGAGAATGTTGAGAGGAATATTGAACAAGTCCTGGCGACAACACCCCACGAGACGCCAACTGTACGGCCACTTGCCTCCCATCACGAAAACTATACAGGTTAGACGAGCCAGACACGCCGGACACTGCTGGAGAAGCAAGGACGAGCTCGTAAGTGACTTACTCCTATGGACCCCCCACATATGGCCAAGCAAAAGCAAGACGACCAGCCCGAACTTACATACAGCAGCTATGTGAGGACACAGGATGTAACCCAGAAGACCTACCGGAGGCGATGAATGATAGGGAGAAGTGGCGAGAGATGGTCAGGGATATCCGTGCTGGCGGCACAACATGATGATGATGATGATATATATATATATATATATATAACGGAATTATTTACTCATAGCTGCCTAAGATCAAAGTATAGTATCTTTACCTGTAGGAAATAGCGCATTTTTTGTTTGAGAGAATAATATAGATACGGAGTCTATAGCACTTGGTGATTGTTAGTTTTTTTCGCCTATGCATAGTCAAGAAAGTGACTCTCTCCAAGCGCTGTTGAATCAGTCTCTACAAGTGTTCGCCAATGGTCGGAGAGACCGGAATTCAATCCCAGGTCGAGTCATACCAAAGACTCAAAAAATGGTACTTGATACCTCCTTGCTTAACACTTAACATTGTAAGGTACGGATCAAGGGTAAGTGGAACTATCCAGGGAAAGGAATAGCGGTCTCCCCTATATCTCGGTGTAGTAACCTAAACCTTTTGGGTCGTCCTCGACTACGGTCGGCCAACTTATATATATATGTATATATATAGAGAGAGAGAGAGTTGAGAGAGTGTGAGAGAAGAAGAGAGATCTAAGTTTAAATGGTGTAGTCTTAGCCTGATGATCATATATTCGAGAAAGTGACAGTTACCAAGCCCCATTAACTCTATGTCAGTGCTATAGATATAGATGTTCTGTGAACGATACAGAGCAGTCTTTATTTATAAATATACTAAACTATATATATATATATATTCCTTGAGGTTTTATATTCAAATTTTCATTACGATTCTTGGTTTGATTATACTACTCCCAAAAGCTTAACTGATGTCGATATTTCGTCAGACGTCTTGGCTGTCGCCATACTGTTAGAAACAGACAATTTGCTCTGATAGAAAAAAATGGAATCATGTATTTTTACCGAAGGAGTTTTAGTCATCAAATTTAATATTAATTCAACTTCCCAGTAACTCTCTGGGCAAAGAGAGTTAGCTCGCGGCATCCACCTCCTCTCCAAGTCAAATGCATTGGGTTTACATGGTACCAAAAGCCAAAAACGATTCATGGCCTGAGTTATGCGCAAACGAGAACAGCAAAATATAAAACTGATAGATAGAAGAACGGAAATAGAGAGAGAATGAGAAAACAGGTATGCAGGAGAGAGAGACAGAGACAGAGACAGAGAGTAAGAGGAGGAGGAAGATAAGCGATGATAAATAGAAAAATGACTGGATAGAAAAAGTGGGAATAAAGAGAGTCTGTGTAAATAGAAAAAGAAAGGAAAATGAAATCGAAAATGAAAAAGAAGAAAGTAATAATGAAAACGACAGAGAAAAAAGAGAAAACAATACGAAGTTTAAAAGAAAGAAAGAAAGAAAGAAAGAAAGAAAGTTGATGCCTCATTCTTTTTCCTTTATGTGTTTCTTTCTTTCTTTTTGTTCTGATGATTTTAGAATGAAAGAAAGAAAGAAAGAAAGAAAGAAGAACGCGCCAAAGTTTAGGGAAAAGAAAAAAGAAGAGATAACAGAATGTAAAAAAAAAATGAAAACTTCACAAAGACAGAAAAGATTTCATTTTGATTTTTGTTTGTTTTGTGTTGTTTTGTGTGGGTTTTTCTACTCCAAAATAAAATTTTGTGTGGGTTTTTCTACTCCAAAATAAAATTTTAAAAAAGATATTAAAGATATGCAAATGAAGAAGAAGAAGAAGAAGAAGAAGAAGAAGAAGAAGAAGAAGAAGAAGAAGAAGAAGAAGAACGCAATAAAAAAAACAAAGAGAAAGAGAAAGAAAAACACAAAAAAAGAAAAAAGAAAAAAAAAGATAAGGTGAAAGAAGAACGCCTAAAAAGAAAAAAAGAGAAAGAAAAACGTGAAGAAAAAACAATTAAAAAAAGAAGAACGCAAATAAAAGAACGAAAAATAACAAATCGCGAGGAAAAAAAGCCCACAGAAAAGAAAAAAACAAGAAAAGAAAAAACAAAGAAGGAAAAAAAGAAGAATTGATATAGGCACAGAAAGTGAGAAAAACACAGAAATTAAGAGGAACGCATACACATGCGAGCAAAAAAGAGACAGAAAATGGAATGTTGGCAATCATTCCCGAAGAACTGCTGATTTTATGATTGTTGGCTAGAAGACTTTTAACATATTCGATAGCGTCCCATAAAATATCGATGAAAGCGATTTGAAATTGCCTCAGGCAGAAATCAGCGCATGCGCAATGAAGTTTACTGATTGTTCTCTTCTGATGTTAATATTGAATGTTGGTACGCTTCTTGATTTTTCCTCTCTTTTTTAGTTCTTCTTCATTTTTTTTTTTAACTTCTTTCCCTACTTCATTTTTCTTGCCTATATTTTCTGGTCTTTTTTTTTTGTTTTGTTTTCTTATCCTTTCCTGGCCATTTTTATTTATTTTTCGTCTTTCAAGCTATCCACATGTACTGATCTTTTTTCTTCTTCTATTCATTTTCTTCTTTTTTTCTTTTTTACGTTTTTTCGTTCTCTTTTTTTAAATTCTTTTTTTTTTTTCCTTTTTTCGGTGATTTTCTTCCTCTTTTTTCTTTTTTGCGTTCTTCTTTTTCTTTATTTTTTATTTTGTTGTATTTTCTTTATTGTGTTTTCTTTCGCTTTTGTTGCGTTCTTCTTTCTCTTTGTTTCGCTTCTTTTTCATCTTTTTTCTTGGCTTCTTTATCTTTTGTTATTTTTGTGTTTTCTTTTTCGCTTTCTTCTTTTTCTTTGTTTTCCTTCCATTTTCTTTTTTGCTTCTTATTTCTCTCGTATTTGCTTTTTCTTCTTTTCTGTGCGTTCTTCTTTCTATTCTTTTTTTTTTCTTTTTTTCGCATGCTTCTAGGTCTTTTTTTTTTTAACCTCTTCCCGCTTTTTTTCCTCTGATGCAACATTCCAGTTATAAATCTTTTCATAAGAATGTGTTCAAAATAATGGCAATGGCCCAGACAAAAGTTACAATCACGTGATTTCTGTGCTGCTAATTCAGCCAATCGTGAAACTGGATCTCTCTCTCTCTCTCTCTCCATTTTTTTAATATCGACCCTGATCGCTGGTCAAAGCACACTCAGGCGATAATTGTTCATATTCTCACCGACAATTTCGTAAGTAGTGAAAAATGCGGGAAAAAAATGAAGAAGCTTGAGGAGAGAAAAAAGAAATACATAACAATGAAAGAAAGACGAATCAAAATAAAGGAGGACACTGAAGATGTAAATAATAATAATAATAATAATAATAATAATAAGAAGAAGAAGAAGAAGAAGAAGAAGAAGAAGAAGAAGACCCAAACTACAGCATTATTGAGATCGGCCAGAATACTGAGAAGAGTTCTGGAGACTCGAGGAGACTTGTTGTCACTCAAACTCCAGTGAGAAACCATCGGCTAACGCTGGTGTGAAAACTCGAAAAGGATTAATAATAATAATAATAATAATAATAATAATAAGAAGAAGAAGAAGAAGAAGAAGAAGAAGAAGAAGAAGAAGAAGAAGAAGAAGAAGAAGAAAGTACCTCAGACGAACGAGAAAGCTTCGCAAAACCAAATTTTGAAGCAGATATCTCATCAAAGGAATTAAACACACGGAATTATCCTCCTTGAAAGATATTCGTGACCACTCTTAAAATGGACAAGGGAAGAACTTAGACAAACAGACCAGAGAAAAAGAAAGCTAATGGCGATGCACAAGGCCTTACATCGGAGAGATGACATATACAGACTATATGTGTCAAGAAAGTGAAAATGGACTCGCCAACATTAAGGATTAAGCAAATGCATCGATACGACGACTAGTTGTCTAAATTTCTGAGACGAAGCTTGATGATTTTTATCATTAAGGGTCTTTGGACGATTGTCTTCATCTTCATTGTTATTTCCACAACGTTTCGGCCGATATGTCCTCCGGCTTTCTTCAGATGTTTATCGAACTCGGACACCTACACGGAACTTCGAACTATGTCCTTTATTGCATCCACAGGGGTCGCCTGTTTTGATTCCGTTAGCCATAACCGGGTACAAGTGTTAAGTATTCCTGTATTGTTACTCACCTGCAGTCAGGATTGAACCTGCAACCTCCAGATGATTGTCTGCTTAGAAGCTTTGGGAACCAACGCCTTTAACCGTTACGCTATGTGTCCTGCTGAACAAACATGACAAAAACAAAATGAGAAACAAGTACTTAGACTTTGCTCGAGGATATGGAATATGAGAGTAACTAATTGTAATTGACGCGCTTGGAACGCTCCCGAAAACCTTGGAGAGGGAGCTAGAAGAATCGGTTTGGTTTGGTTTGTTTTTTTAGGCATATCAACCATTGTGGTTTATTTAATGCCAAATCCATTTTTATACATATAAACAGTTCTATTTCAAACAATTCTGTTTAGCATAAGTACACTGTTTAGGTCTATTTGACATTATCAGGTGCTACAACTCCGGGCCAGAGTGAACCTGGGAGTGATGGCAATAAAGAGGTACTGCGTATTCCCCAAACCTCCAGCATTACTGGAGCCTCACTATGAAATTGTTTAGTGTCATATCCAGAACACTCGTTGCGGGGAGTCTTAACCCTCTGCAGAGATGCAATCAGTGTATTCTAAAGCCCAAGCCGACTGGGTTGAGAATGTAATATAATGGCCGAGGGATTTCGTTTTATATATCTTGCCTTTGTGTTTAGTTAGGCTGAGAACCTTTCGGCTCAGTGCATGGGTTAGTTAGGTGCAAACATGAGCGCAGGTGTTAACACGCGCGGGGGGAGGATGTGTCATTCAGAGATGTCAAAAAAAAAAAACAGATAGAAATATGACCAGGGGATGTGAATGACGTCATGCACCGGAAGCCCGCGCGGAGGATTTTGGGGATTTTGAAAAAAGTCAGTTAGTTGAATTCTGCCTCGGAGGAAGAAGGTTGACTTTCGCTCGCTCGCCGAGGCCTTGTGGCAGGTGTCACACGTGTTGGGGGAGGCAGATGGAAAAGTGAGTATAGAAAGATGGTATCTCTCTCCTTATGTCGAAAAACCTTTTAACTCAAAGGTAATGAAAAGTTTCGTACGTGAACCAAGAAGTCGTAAGTGTTTGTTTTGTTTTGTTTTTTTGTGTGTGTGTTTCGGGATTCCTATGTTATCTATATATGAGTTATGAACATTCTATGTTCATTTCACGCAGCCGTATATCTGGCTATGTAACAAGAATATAAAGAGAGGCATGATAAACAAACACATAATGTAATAGGATAATTTTTTCATTATATTAATGATAAAATTGGACATGATATTCGCTGCAAAATATGTAAATACTATGGTTTACTGAAATCTGAAAAACTAAAAACAGAAGCTACTATTCTTTGGGACTTTGCTATCCAAACTGATAGAAAAATAAATAACAAGACACGAGGTTTAGTACTTAAGGACGAGGAAAAAATCTATACTTTCTAATTGATATATCAGTGGCAAACAGATGATAACATATCAGTCAAAAAGAATTAGAAAATAAACAGATACAAAGATCTGGAAATAGAAATTGAGAAAATGTGGTGTCTTAAAACTACCACCGTGTCAGTAATAGTAAGAACCCTGGGCGGGGAGCAGGCTAGATATATACAGAGACAACACTACAAGGTGAAACGATAAAATTGTCGTCCTAAAGAAAACAACACTACAGCTTTATTTTAAAACTTTTATTGAAAAAATCAATTCAGGTAACTTGATTATGTAGTAGAGCTGACATCTACTGTGTGGAACGATAAAATTTTCGTCTTAAAGAAAACAACACTACAGCTTTATTTTAAGACTTTTATTGAAAAAATCAATTCAGGTAACTTGATTATGTAGTAGAGCTGACATCTATTCAATGTAGCTGCCTTCAGCCTCAGTCACCGCCTCGATACGGATCCGGAATAGGGAGCATGCCTTTTCCACAAGCGCTGACGGGAGCTCGGCAGGAGCTCGGTGAATACACGGCGGATGGCGGCGATCAGTCTGGCTTTGGTGTTGTGGGAGGTCATGTTGGTGTTGTGGGAGGTCATGTTGGTGATGTTCTCGATGTATGACCAAACGAAGTAGTCCAGCGTGTTCAGGTCGGGGGAGGAGGGGGGCCTGATGGACTTGATTAGCCTGAGGTTCTTTGTCTTCTCAGTCAAGATCTGGCTCGTCTGGCGCCTGTAGGATCTACACTTCAAGTGCTCCTTCACACATGCATTCACAGTTGTGTGTGAGACGCATAAATCTCTGGCAATCTGCCGAATAGGCTGCTGGGGAGTTTCATCTATGGCTTGAACCGGTACACACGGGGCGTTTGCTGCTGCAACATCTTTTAAGACTGGTGAATCTATATTTGATTCGCAGCGAGCTTTTCGTGAAAATTTCATGTTTCGTCTGAATGATACTGTTCCTGATAGAAAATCGATACTATAATGGTTTGAAAATTCTTATGAAGCTCCTTATCCTCTCCAGCTATGGATTAAATAGTACCATTACTGTTCTTCTATGAGGATGGATTTGGCATTAAATAACCCATTAAGATTGATATGCGATTAAAAAAAAGAAACCGAAACCAAATCGAACATCGAGCGGATTACGTGGGCTGGACTTGATATATATATATATATATATATAGAGAGAGAGAGAGAGAGAGAGAAAGAGAGAGCGAGACATAATCAAAATTATGATGAGCCCATTTGCAAAGATTTCTTTTGACGAAAGCATTCTTTACCGAACACCTCAACATTCTTGCGTAAATTTCATATGGTTTGCACCTCTCAGACACCAAACATTTGATGAGAAATCTTTGTTCAAGCTTGAGTACTACGTTTGAGTTACGACCATTTTGAATAACCTCAAAACAAATATTTTTGCTTGGTTGAGGGAGCCTTCGGGTCACCCTCGACACAGGTCGCCAACTTAACTTTTTACTTAAAATATTTTTTGCTATAAACCATTTCCAAACGATACTGGGTTTACATTTACGGAAAACAATTCTGAATAAAATTTATTTTGCATTTTTTTTAATTCCCTTATTTATTGAATGACCCTAGTATATATATATAAGAAAAAACAAGTCACAGACAGTGAGTCTAGGGCGTAAGACGTGTCACTTGGGCTGTCATTCTTTGGTCGGAGGCAAAGGTAAACGGGTCAGTTGATGACAGAAGTTAAATTTTTACAATCAAATAAAATTTCACCTTAGAAATGACCCACTCTTCATAGTACCCTTATTAAGTTTATTAATTTTATCCCGAAGGTTTTGTTTGGTTTCTTTGTTTTAATGGCATATCATCCTTTCTAGGTTATTTAATGCCAAAGCCATTCTCCTAGAAGAACAGTAGTGGTACAATTTAACCCATAGATGGGAGGATAAGGGGGTTCATACTTTTCCCAAGGGTATTTGCCCGAAAGTGAACGTAATAGCGGGACTGGAATACGGACTCACTTACTACGATTCCAAAGTCCATCGCTTTAACCATTACACCACGAGGACACCCCCTTTATCCCGAAGGATAGACAGATAGAATTTTGAATATTAGATATAGGCATTCATTTTGGATTGACTGATTGATTTCCATGGCATATCAACTCGTCTGGGATTATTTTATGCCAAGAGGTTAGGTAAATGTGTACATTTTGCGTTCATGTTTTCTTTTTTAGTCGAGGAATATTACAAGTTGAGTTACCATGACCAGGAAATCCAGCAAACACTGCGCGCGACATACAGTAAAACAGATAAATTGGCATCGCTCGTGCGCAATGTAAACCAGTATCTTAGTGGTAGAGTTTCGGCTCTGTGGTCGCTGGTTCGATCTTCAGTGGGGGAAATCATTGTATACACTGCTGATGAGACCTAATGAGGTTGAAACAGTTGTCCAGTGGTTCCGTATATCACACGCTGTACTTGCCAGATTTTCTGATCATGTTAATTTAATTTATCTTAAGTTTATATCTTCTTTCTTGTGGAGTTTCTTGATTGGTTAAGTAAGATTTTATGGCATATCAACCATTGTAGGTTATTTAATGCCAGATCTTGTTTATACATATATATGAAATTTGTAAACACATTTTGTAGATTACATTCTTAAACGATCCTGAGCTCTTTTTTGCACACAGTAAAATAATTTCAAGTATTGCGATATAATAGTCACAATTTAACATCAGTTATTTGTTTGCAGATAGTTTGCTCTATTTGACCCATTGATAGGACCCAATCAGGTGCTACCACTCCGGGTTAGAGTGGACGTGGGAGCAATAGCAGGTACTAGAAGAGGTACTCCGCATTCCCCAAAGCTCCAACATTGCTGGAGCTTCACCATCAGATTGTTTAAAGTCATATCAGGACACTCGTCAAGGTGGGGGTCTTACCCCACTACAGAGATGCAGTCGGTATATTCTACAGTCCAAGCTGAATGTGCAGGGAGTTTCTTGATTTTTTTAGGTTATTTAAGGCCAAATCCTCTTTATAGGTATATATTAGATATATACGATTTGGTTTGGTTTGGTTTTATGGCATATCAACCATTATAGGTTATATAATGCTAAATCCTATTTTTAAACATATATTAAATATACATGATTTGGTTAGGTTTGGTTTGGTTTGGTTTTATGGCATATCAACCATTATAGGTTATATAATGCTAAATCCTATTTTTAAACATATATTAAATATACATGATTTGGTTAGGTTTGGTTTGGTTTGGGTTATGGAATATCTACGATTTTAGGTTATTTAACGCCACATCCTCTTTATACATATACATAAAGTATATGACTTGGGTTGGGTTTTATGGCAGATCAACCTTTATGGGTCATTTAATGCCAAATCGTGTTTTTACATATGCATTAAACATATGATTTGTTTTTAAGTTTTATGGCATATCAACCATTGTAGGTTATTTAATGCTAAATTCTCTTTATACATATATATTTAATATATAGAATTTGGTTCTGTTGGGTTTAATGGCATATCAACCATTGTAGGTTATTTAATGCTAAATTCTCTTTATACATATATATTTAATATATAGAATTTGGTTCTGTTGGGTTTAATGGCATATCAACCATTGTAGGTTATTTAATGCTAAATTCTCTTTATACATATATATTTAATATATAGAATTTGGTTCTGTTGGGTTTAATGGCATATCAACCATTGTAGGTTATTTAATGTTAAATTCTCTTTATACATATATATTTGATATATAGAATTTGGTTGCGTTTCGTTTAATGGCATATCAACCATTGTAGGTTATTTAATGCTAAATTCTCTTTATACATATACATTAAAAATATGATTTCTAAACACATTTTCTAGATAACATTTTTAAACGAGCCTGGGCTCTTTTTTTGTACGCAGTCAATGGCTTCATTTACTTCTATCTAAAACAAATAATTCTATTTAGAACAAATCATTTGCTTGCGCACAGTTAATGTCTTCAAGTATTGCTATTCAGCACTCACAATGGTGTAATTGTTATCGTCGTAGGAAATGAACACGGCGACACGAGTTCAAATCCTGGACGAGACTGATTGCATTTCACATAGCACTAATACCCTTGGGAAAGGTATGAATCCAATTATTCTCCCTCCAGCTATGGGTAAATAGTAGGACAGACAATTAGTCTGAATTAAAACCTGTTAAACTCCGCTTAAAATTTGACCTTGTGTCATATCCTGCCTGAGCAGAGGGGTTGGTAAATAGGACAATTCAATCAAACATAAGTCATGTGTTTACATACAGTTAAAATTTTACAACAGTTCTATTTCAAACAAGTCATTTGATTGCCCACGGTATAAATATCAAACAGTTCTATTTGTCGCATAGGTCAGATCCTTTCAGGTGCAACCACTCCGGGTCAGAGTGGGTTGGTTTGGTTTAGTTTCTTTGTTTTGATGGAATATCAACCGTTGTAGGTTATTTAATGCCAAAGCCATCCTTTTTGAAGAACAGTAGTGATACTATCTAACCCATAACTGGGAGGATAAGGGAGTTCATACCTTTCCCAAGTGTATTTGTCCGAAAGTGAACGTAATAGCACAACTGGAGTTCGAACTCGCTTACTACGATTCTGTAGTCCAGCGCTTTTACCATGACATCACGAGGGCACCCAACGGAGAGTAGGACTGGGAGCGATGGCAAGGATGGATTACTCCGCATTCCCCAAAGCTCCAGCATTACTAGAGCCTCACCATCAGATTGCTTAGTGTCATATCTAGGACACTCCTTGGGTGGGGTCCTTACCCCTCTTCAGAGAAGAAGTCGGTGTATTCTACAGCCTCGGCCGTTTGTACTGTATTTTTAGGGAGTTTTATCCCTGTGCTGGAGAGGCATTCAACGTACTCTAAGCCTCACCGACAGGGAAATGTATTGCCAAAAATGTTGGTTTAACCAACTTAGTGTTATTAAAACCAAGATCAAGTGGGGAATGATTTCAGTTACTGAAATGTGTTGTAATGAATATCACCGACCCAGTATCAAGGACAGAAGCTTTTCTAAAGATTGAAACATGTAATTATTGCAACAAATCACTCCTGAAACTTTAAATTTCCATTTTACGAATAAAGATATCCCCGAAAATACTAATACCCCACCCCTTCAACAAAAGCAAAATGCGATACAAGGTCAATTTTTTAGCGGAGCAACGCAAATTGCAATTCAGTGTTTTCCTTCTCCTAGACCAGTTGCCGAACCAAGATTAAAGATCCTAGTCTGCTCTTCTATATAAATAAATACCAGGAGGAGGCATAATAGTAGGTCTCATGCCTTTCGTTATGGTATTAGTGTTAAGTGATATGCAATCAGCCTCCTCCAGAATTTCAACTCGGGGAGCCATGTCCATTTCCTAAGACGATAACCGTTAAGTCCCGAATCTCTACGACCAGGAAATGTATAAGGTGATTCAAAAGTTTCGCAATATTTTAGTAGTACGTGTTCATTTGCCTAAATAGTAGGGTGCGTCAAAAGTTTTGCAATATTTTAGTAATACGTGCGAGTTTGCCTAAATACTTGGCGAGTCAAAAGTTTTGCAATTTTTCTTGTAGTACGAGCTTGTTTTTGTCACCTATATCATGTGACCGAAGCTGTTAAAAGCGTGATAAGTACCCGCTGTGGCTGGTAGTATGGTGCTCTGACACGTCATGCATTGCTTCATTCTGCGCGTGATTTAAAAGCCGCAAGGCTGAACATGAAACGTAGCCTAATTCGGTATCTCATGCAGTACGATTTCGAACAGTGTTTGGTAGTATCGTGGTAGCTGGTGTATTGTGTATTGCTTCACTCCGTGAGGGATTTGAAAGCCACAGAGCCGAACGGGAAACGTAATCTAATTCGGTAACTTATGCAGTACGATTTCGAACAGTGTTTGGTAGTATCGTAGTAGCTGGTGTGCTGACACGTTGCGCATTGCTTCACTCCGTGTATGATTTGAAAGCCACATAAGTGAACGTGCAACGTGATCTAATTCGGGAGCTTATGCTTATTCACCATTTCAAACTGGGCCATTATGCCGCCGAAAAAAGCCAAAAACATTTGTTGTGCCAGAAATAATAGTGCAGTTGATCATCGTATTGTAACCAGGTGGTTGAAGAAACCTCAGCAATCAGGTAGGCCTAAAAGCATGGATTCCGTGGCCGTGCTCCAATCCTTCGACGCAAATCTAATGAGTAGCTCTCGGAGAGTATCAGGCGAGCTTGGCATCTCACAGTCCAGTCTGGTCTATTACCATCACGACTTCTGCAAATGCATCCAGAACTGCCGGAATGCCCCTCACGTCACTAAAATATTGCAAAACTTTTGACTCATTCTTGTATCTGAACCAACTAACAAAGCTTAGATTAATGGTTCCTTTCTCATCTTCTAGAGGCACTGACCATTCCGACCTGTAATTCCCAAGCTCATCCCGAATCAAAAGTATTCGCTGTGACTAATTACTGATCAAATTGAAGAGACAGACGCCACTTAGAGGAGAAAGTTCATTGTCGTCGTCGTCGTCGATCGAATGGGTGTGCAATGGTGCGTGTCATATGACGAACGACATTTTCATCTCTGTATAATTTTCCGTTTATGAAGAATGAATGAATAAATTTGATTATAGTTGCACAAGAAAATGTATAGGTCAAGGCTGAGCAGTGGCCTTACGTAAGTTTTGCATGTTCTGATATGTTAAATTTGTTTTTATATTAAAGGCACTTTTAATATATTGAATGGGGACGCCTCGGAGTAACAAGACATTTGACAGGAAAAAAAAACTTGGCAAAGAATAGTGCGTACAACACTCGAAGCAGTAATGGCAGAAAACAAAAATGCAAAAGTGGCAACTGCCTAAAATAAGACTTGATTTGGTTTGGTTTCTTTGTTTAATGGCATATCAACCTTTGTAGGTTATTTAATGTCAAAGCCATTCTCCTAGAAGAACAGTAGTGGTACTATTTAACCCATAGCTTGGAGAATAAGGGGGTTCATACCTTTCCCAAAGATATTTGCCCGAAAGTGAACGTAATAGCACGACTGGAGTACGAACTCACTTACTGCGATTCCGCAGAAAATAAGACTTGCAGAAATTCATTAATTAGTAACCTATGGAGAAACTACGCAATCAAGCATGGCTGATCATATATGAATAGACAGGAAGATTGATCAAACCTAAGCATAAGAACATCACTGGAGACTAAGAGCGAAAATACTTATAGGAGAGTCCCCGTAGCGATTGTATCTAACGAGTTGGATTCCAACATTTTAGTAAGCGAGTTCGAACTCCAGTCAAGCAATTACGTTCACTTTCGGAGTAATACCCTTGAGTGAGGAATGAACTCCCAACTCCCTTGCTATAGGTTAAATAGTACCACTAATGACCTTCTACTAAGATGGCTTTGGTATGAAATAATCCACGAAAGCTGATATGCTATTAAACAAAGAAACCGAACCAAACCAAACAGAAAATAATGAATCCATACGTGCCGTATAAGGGTTATAGAAAGTACTGCGCATAAGTGTTTGAAAAATCTCAAGATCTGTATTTATTGCCTAAGATTTTAGAAACAATTAAGAATTTGGAGCGAGGTGGAATGCATTAATATTAACTTGAGAGTCTGATAGGTTAAATTTGCTAGTATATCAAAGGTATATTCAATATACGAGGATTATAAAATAAGTTTCCAGACTTTTTTTGTATGGGCACTTTTATTGATATTACACATTTGAAATTCTAGTCCCCTTCGAAGTAATCTCCTCCGGCTGCAACGTGCTTGTTGTACCGTTCCAACAACTTCTTGAAGGCCCCATGGAGGTCATCTTGTGTGAGCGTGTCACTGAACTTCGTCACAGCCTCTTTCATCTCCTCAATTGTCTCATAACGACAGCCTCTGAGCTTAAGGAATAACCAAAAGTCAAAGGGAGAAAGTTCTAGACTGTAGGGAGGCTGAGGAATTGTCTTGATGCCCATCTTGGTCAAATAGTCTGTGACAAGGATGGAGTTGTGGACTGGTGCATTGTCCTGCTGGAAATGCCACTGACCCGATTTCAAGAGTTCTGGCCTCTTTCGACGGAATCTTTTCCTGAACTCCCTTAAAACCTCAACATAGTAACCCCAGCCCTAACCCTAACCCTTTGGCCAATAAACTATGGTGTATTGACTTCCTTACTCCTCCCACACCTCTCATCATCCCTCACAGACTCCCTGCCTTCCTTTAATCTCTTATGCCACTCAAAAACTGATGCTCGATTCATGCAAGATGCTTCAAAAGCAGTCTGAAGCATTCCATCTATTGCATTTTTTCCAAGTTTAAAACAGAATTTTATTGCATATCGTTCTTCTAAAGTGTCCTCACGTCCAGATTGCATTTCTGAAATTCACCAACTGTGACAATCAGGCTTTAGTAGGGTGTATTCCAATTGCTGCTGTAGCTGTTCATTTAAAGCTGAAATCATAAAAATTGGCCAGTCATCTCATAAGATGTATAGCAATAACATACTGAATTTTCAAGAGTCGTCTATGACAATTTTAAATGCCTGTACAAAAAAAATGCCTAGAAACTTATTGAAGGCACCACGTATAAAACAAGGGCGCTTCAGCGTCACTATTTGAATTAAATAAAACTTTATCCAGAAGTGTGGGCACAGCATTCGACGCAGTGATATTAGGGGACACATATGCAAAACCAGCCAGTGCCTTAGATATCAATTGAGAAATATCAGATAACTCTAACCCTCTAGCAGATCATATATAAATCAAATGGCAGATAATGAATAAATCAAACATATCAGATAATGAATTAACCAAACATAGTAGACCATATATAAATCAGACATTGGAGATCATATATGAATCAGACATAGCAGATCATATATAAATCAAACATATCAGATAATGAATAAACCAAACATAGCAGATCATATATAAATAGAAAGAGCAACACACCGACCCCAAAGTTTAGATATTAAGCATAAAACAGATGGAAATTAATACTATTGATTGATAGATTGATTTTAACGGCATGTCAGCCCGTCAAAGGTTATTTTATGCTTAAAAGTTTGCAATATACATTTATTGTACATTTATATTTTCATTTTTTTTTTTTTTGTATTGGCGTTTCTTAAGATTTTTTCGCACACAGTTGTTTGATATCGATTTTATTACCTAATTGAAAGAATTTGCACACAGTAGTATCATTTGAAGTCTTCTTACCTAATACTAATAATTATATAGTTTCAAGTAATTATTTCTGTCTAATAATAGTCATTTGTTTGCACAGAGAAACAGGGTTTCAAGTAACATAATGATAATCCTGTGTAAACAATTATAGTTTCAAATAACTATGCTTACCGTCCTGTCGGTTGAGGCTGAAGAAGACGCCGACTGCCTCTCTGCACAGGGGGAATACTTCCCACCGCAACCATTGAATGGTAAGGTTATAGTCCTGGAACTTCGGGAAATGTGGATCCCATCTATGGCTCAAATCGAACTATTCAAATAAATTATTAATATTAACTGTGTGCCAACAAATGATATTAAATTAGATAGGGATGCTTGATAAATAGAAGTATTAATCCTAAATAGCAATACATTAAACCATTTAACTATGTACAAACAAATGATCTCAAACAACTTGTTTAAAAATAGCTAACAACAAATCATGTTTGTGTGCGTGTAAACAGGATATAGCAATAAATAACCACAAGAGTTGATAAGCCATAAAAACTAACAGGCCAAACCAAAATATTCCTACTAGCAATAATTTGCACACAGTTATGATATAAAGTATTTCTAACTGTTGTGGACCAGTAAAGGGTCCGGAAGAATAACACAGCTCGGGTTTACATTGAACAAAGTATATTAACGAAGTATAAAATGTACAAAGTGTTAGAAGTCAGTCCGACTGCCAAGTGTTTGCAGGGAATAAGTACAGAGCCCGGTATTAATAGTCACGGAAGAGTTCATTACCGACAGCAGGTTGGGTACCATAACGCTAGGGGGTGTCCTCGTGGTGTAATGGTTAAAGCGATGAACTGCGGAATCGTAGTACGCGAGTTCGTACTCCAGTCGCGCTATTACGTTCACTTTCGGGCAAATACCCTTGGGAAAGGTATGAACCCCCTTATTCTCCCTCCAGCTATGGATAAATAGTAGGACGGACTAGGTTCTTCAGCTTTGGTGAGGCAACTAGTCTAGGAGAAGGAAAACTCTGAATTCAAACCTGTTAAACTCCGCTTAAAAAAATTGACCTTGTGTCATATCCTGCCCGAGCGGAGGGGTTGGTAAATAGTACCATAACGCTATCGAATAGGAATAACCTTTACACAGACCTACTTGACCCTTTGATGAGACCCAAGCAGGCACTACCATTCCTGGTCAGAGTGAACCCGAAGGTTATGGCAATGAATGGTGCAGTCGGTGTATTCTACGGCCCCAGCCGACTGGGCAATTTTTTATAAGAGATCTCGCTCAGGAGTCTGCGTGGCAGCAAGTCTCCTCAAGTTCCCAGGACTCTTCTCGGTATTCTAGCCGAATTTCAACAATGCTGTGGTCTGTACGGCCTTGACTTTTCCTCCGACTTCCATTTCGTTCAGTCTCCTTTCCAAGTGTGCCATTTACAATTGGTATCACGAACACCCGCATATTCACTTAAAATACTACTATGATAAGTTGTTTTTTTTTCCTTGCTAAACAGTTAAATCTGTTTTCCGTAAGTTTTGCACTCAGACCCACAAAACATGGCTTAATACATGCCTTCTTGATAGCAATAAAACCTCGTTCTTCTTGCGTACTGTTCTACAAAGGCAAAAGATTAGAAGCGAATTTTCAGTTTGCAAAAATACGAGAGTTGATCAAAAAGTTCAAAGCCTCACCAAGAAAGAAGTGCCATAGCTGGAGATTTTTGTTGCGGCAACACACTACCACTTCCAGTAAAACTAGTAAAATCTAGACTAACTCCTCGGATTGCAATCCTCTGGGTAATTATGTGTGGAGCATGGTCAAGCGAGGGACAAATAAAACTGTGCAAAACCAAAAACGGCAACATTTATCAATTAAAACAAGGAGACCATCGGAAATGCTTGCAGGAGATTCCAATGTCTTCTGTAAGCTATGGTTGAAGTCAATAGTGATTTCTTTGAATAAATTTAGTCTACAGGACTTCGAAATATTTTCATGTAGTTGTGGTTAATATTACTGATAAAATAAGATGCCAGTGTTATTTCCATTTTTGCGTAATCTAGACGACAATTGATTCATTACACTATATATATATATATATATATATATATAAGATTAACTTAAATCGCGAGTCGGAAATCTATTAAAGTTTCACCTTATCGGATCATCAGGTTAGACTTCCTGATGATCCGATCAGGTGAAACTTTAGTAGAAGATTTTCGACTCGCGATTTAAGTTAATTTTATAATTGGCTCCACTCGTGTTGAGCACTTTTGTAATTGTAGCATTGCAGGATTCGCGGAAGGTTATAGTTTTCTTTTGACCTACTGACTGCGTATCCCTTAATTTTTTTCAAGGGGTCTGACGAGGTTGGCCTTTTCTTTCTTTTTGACCTATAATATTTTTTCTTTTTCCCCCGGGCGGTGATTCGAGATACTTCTACCTCTTGTTCCAGGCGGGTTTTTTTTCTTTTTTTTTTTTTCTGTTACCGTGAATGCTGGTAGATATTAGATTAGTATATATATATATATATATATATATATTGCTGCATCACTTGGTGTTCACAAATATGAAGCAAGTGACATCATGATAAATAATATATATAACAACCCTTCCCTTCCTAATAACGCTGATAGTACTTGCATAAAACTACAAAAATCATTGTGTGTGTGTGTGTGTGAAAAATAAAATCCCAACGATTTGATTATGTGTTTTCATGTACAGGGTGTTTGTCTCGCAGTTTGCTTAAATTAAATCAACAAAGATGTCGATCATGTAGAAGTAAGAAAATCAAAAATTCATCAAGTATAAAAGTTTAGAAGTTCTTCTTTTTTATTTAAAGATTTTATTATTTGTTCAATTTCAGTTATTACATTTTCAATTTGAAAAAGTGGCACAAAACTTTGTGAGTACTCTATATATATATATATATACCCAGACGGAAAAGAAAATTGAAATTAGCTGAATATGTATTTCAGATTACTGAAGATTAAGTGTAAAGATAATATTTATAATATAGCTTGATACTTGATCAAATATATAGATCGATACTTGCTGAGATTTAAAATACAGAAAGAATAAAGGGTACTGAGATTCTTATCCCCAAATGTTGCAATTTTATTTTCCATCACTATATATATATATATATATATATATATTTGCAAACACGTTAGTGGAACGACACCAATGGAATACAGAGTTAAAAGACGAGTGGAAAGAATTTTAATAAGTAATGGATTTAAAATCGAATAAAATATATTCTATGGGGCCTTTAGACCGACCCTTTTGAAAGGAAAAAAATTATCGTTCATAATTAAACAATTAAATATATATATATATATAGGACACTCAGTCATTTCGTCTCTTTCAAAAATAGGAATCACTGGCCGCAGTTTGAAAGTTGCCTCAAATCGTCTTCAGACCACGGCACGATATGCATCAAGTTGGATTTGGTCGAAAGCGAGAAAGTTTTCAGCATGAAGGAAATACACGCGGAACCACCTTTCCCGTGTGATTACGTAAGAAACAGTTACTGTAAACGCGTAATAACATCAACCGCCGAAAGTAAACGCGTTTTTTTTTTGTTTTGTTTTTTACATGACAAACTGCACTCAGAAAATGAAGATTAACGTCCAATGTAGTCTCTGCATTTAACTGATATGGCGTATATATATATATATATATATATATATATATATATATATATATATGATTCTTTTAATACCCTGTCCGGTGGCAAAAGCTGCTTGGTGGTGCCAGGAGTGGCAGTACCGCCTTGAGCTACCGAAACTGTGTTATCACCCCAGGTTGGCGGCTGACGAGGACATGGTATCGCACGTGTTTTCACACGTTGTACGATGAAAAAAAAATTAGAGAATCTCAAAAGGAGAGGGAAAAAATATGAATTCTCATGATAAATACTTCAATAATTCTAACTTGTGGGTTCTCTCTCTCTCTCTCTCTCTCTCTCTCTCTCTCTCTCTCTCTCTCTCACTCTGCCTACACATGGTCGGACGCTGCATAGTAACTACAACAGATTCAAAGATGTTAAAATAATTCATTTTTATTTTATTTATTTGTTTATTTATATTCATCCTAATAATCCCCACCAAAAGCATTTATATTCGTTAAATAATGGCCAATGGTGGACTTATCGGCCAGTAAATGCCCGGATGGTCGCACTCGTGTGTGTATGCGAACGAGTTTCATTGGGTGCCTCATTCATACGACCTGGTGCCACATCTGAGCAAAAAGCTTAGTAAATTACTACCTTTTGGTCGATTCTCTCCTCCAATCTTTGGATGGTTCGACCTACATGGTTAGTCCCGCATCGATATTCAAACCGGTATATGACGAAACTTGTTTGCAAAGCAGAGATTACATCCTTACGAAAATAGCGGAATGCATTCCTACAACTGAAAATGAACCTTACCGATACACATATATCAGTTAAAATGTGGCTGAAAAAATCTCATTGGCTCTAGCGCAGGTGCTTTCATTCTACTATGGTAAGGTTCATTTTCAGTTGTAGGAATGCATTCCGCTATTTTCGTAAGGATGTAATTTCTCTCTCTCTCTCTCTCTCTCTCTCTCTCTCTTTATATATATATATATATGGATAAGTGGTAGATTTGGTAAATCCGACAAGATGAGAAAAATAAGTAAAAAAGTGAATAAACCGAAACACTGACAACGGATTGAAAAATGATATTTCGTCTTTATTTCAGAAGTCTTATTTATCTCAAAAAAAAATATATATCAGTCAAAATATTGTGTGTGTATATATATATATATATATATATATATCAGTCAAAATATTGCGTGTGTGTGTGTGTATATATATAATCGTTTGATCAACTAACCTCGCTTCCCTGACCGACTCATTACTCGTTTTGTTCTTGTGAAAACTCTGGCGACATAAAACTCTGAGCAGTGAGTGTGTAACATATCCAGATATACGAATATGTAAAATATGCATATTCAGAGAAATCTCGAAACACTGACGACTCTCGGTAGTTCAGGTACGAAACGTTTATTAATTTTTTTGACTTTTAGTTTTTCGACACGAGGAGAGAGAGACACACAATTTTTACTATGCTGACTGCTCCTACATCGTCCTTCAGTCAACTCCCCAGCTGAACTGACCGGCCCAGAGTCAAATCTCAACTCACTGACCCAACAAACGCGCGGCGCATCTCATAGGCCACAACTGGACTGGCCTCGCACAGGTCCGAATCTCAACTAACTGATTTTTTCAAAATTCCCAGCCCATCGCTTCCGGGCATAACGTCATTCACACCCCAGTCCTATTTCCCATCTGAGGTTTTTATTATGACATCTGTGATTGTCACATCCTCCGCGCACGAGCGTGAACACCTGCACTAAGAGCCGAACAGTTCAAAGCCTAACCAAACCGAATGATAAGATATAACCAACGAAAAATGATAATATAAAAAAAAAATCCTTCTGCAATTATATAACAAGTGGATCAGGGAAGTGAGGACTGAAAGTTTACCGATTTTTAATCTGCTTTACTTCTGTTACAGAATAGATTGCAGAGATCTATTATTGACATGGTGTGTAACATTTGAATAAAGGCCTGAGCCGTTAAACCCGTGGAAAAACAAAACGGGTCGATCAGTATGATTGAAAGCAATTGAACTCGAGATCAAGCTGAGTACACGGCTCTAATTTCAGCGTTTCAAACGGTTCTAGGAGTAGGTTAATCAGTTAGTGGAAAACGCTCGACTGGGGCGGTTGAATATTCCATTTCTGCTCGCTAATTTCTCGTATGCCGTAACGGGTGGTGGAAAGAAAGTGTCGACAAAGTAATAAATAAATTAAGTGCACATAAAAAATGAGGTCATGTTATTCTTCTTCGTCCAAGCAGAGAGGAGCTTAGAACAACGGGAGTTGTCAACAGAAAATATAGAGCGCCTATATTCTCACCTTGATCTTTCCTCGTGTCACCAAGACTGATTCTCCTTATCATCCACCATTTTGAATATCATTCGTTTCGTTTCGACTAGGTGATCAAAATAAAGAAGTAAGAAGCAGGAATAGTGTGTTATATATAGTTTGAAGAGGTACGCAACGTTTCTTTTGTATTGAACTGTTTTAGTTAGATCGGGCACTTTTAAGCGTTTTTAATTGTTTTAATTGTATTCTTTTTACACTGACTTTTTTTTAGAGATCTATTGCTCTACTATTTGTATTATCAAAAATTATATATATATATATATATATATATATATATATATATATATATAAGTATATATAAGTAATATGAAAGTATATATATAAGTAATATGAAAAAAATGAGTGAACTCTGAGTCACACTCAGAACAATGTAGAGAAATGCTAGCAATAACTTGATTTGGTTTGGTTTGGTTTTATGGCATATCAACTATTGTTGGTTATTTAAGGCCAAATTTTGAAATTACGTATATATCAAATATATGATTTGTAAACACGTTTTGTAGTTACACACAGTTAAATGATCAAACAGTCCTATTTCTAATACTTCAATTTAGCATAAGTCAACAAAAAGGATTCCAAGTATTGCTATATATCACTAACAATTCAATTAAACATCAGTTATTTGTTTACACACAGTTATATGATCCATCACTTCTATTTCAATCGAATCAATTTAGCATAAGTCTTTTGTTTGCACTCAGTTTAAATATCAAACAGTTCTATTTGACTCATAGATAGGACCTTATCAGGTGCTACCATTCCGTGCCAGAGTGAATCTGGGAGCGATGGTAATGAAGGGGTACTCTACATATCCCAAAGTTCCGGCATTACTTGGGCCTCACCGTCAGACTATTCAGTGTTATATCGAGGACACTCGTTAGGAGGAGGAGTCTTACCCCTCTGCAGAGATTCAGTCGGTGTATTCTACAGCCCCAGTCGACTGGGCCGGCAAAAATTGAGTAAAATCCGAATCACAAATATTACAATGTTTAAAAGGAATGCTTGCAATTACTTGTGGGCATTTTTAATTGCATTCTTTTTACACTGACTTTTTTTTTAAGATACGATGCCTTACTATCTGTATTATCTAGAATCACACACACACACACGTATATATATATATATATATATAAGTGATATATATATAAATGATATATATATATAAGTGATATATGTGTAAGTGATATATATAGAAGTGATATATACATATATAAGTGATATATATATATAAGTGATATATATATATATATAAGTGATATATATATAAGTGATATATATATATATATATAAGTGATATATATATATATATATATATATATATATATATATATATATATAAGTGATATGAAAAGATTGAGTAAACTCAGAGTCAAAAAATATAACAATGTTTAAAAGGAATGTTTTCAATGACTTTAATAGATAAAAAGCTAATGTGGTTGATTGGTTTTACGGCAGGTCAACCTTTATTGGGCTATTTTATACCAAAATTAGTTTGACAATTGCTGTTACCAATGCTATACAATTTTAAAATTTATTTTCACAAACATTTTAACCAGGTTAAAATGTCCTGGCTGTGCAAATATTACTCATGGATGCATGACCTGGACGTTAATGAAACGCACAAAGAAAAGGCTAGATAGGAACTACTGAAGAATGCTGCATTCTGATTTAAACAAATCTTGGAAGCAGCACCCCACAAAACAGCAGCTATATAGCCACTTATTTCCCATGTCGAAAACAATCCAAGTAAGACGAACACGACATGCGGAGCACAGCTGGAGAAGTAATGACAAACTCATAAGCGACGTTCTTTAATGTGTGGTACTATGCTGGTCACAGTACTTTGTTATGGCGTTGTCTCTGTGACTACCACATACGTTTCCAGGTAGTTTTTTTTTATCAATCCACTCTGTGCCCACGTTGTGTTTGAAAGATCCACAGATGGGGGATAATACAATCTATCCGAAACGTCTTCTGACAGTCGGGGTGATTCGTTGGAACAAGTTACCAAGGTGTTGGCAACTCAAAGACAAGAAAAACTCTCAGTTAACAATTAATAATTATTTATTGAAACACAATAGTGTAACAATAATATATACCATATATATAGAGAGAAAAATTGTTACTTTTGTTGTGTTTGAGAGGCAGACAATTGAGGTATTTGTCTGGTGCAGTTTTTCTATCTTATTCAACTTTTCGGAGAAAGAGGCTTTTGCTGGAGAGACTTTCGTTCTTGGAGAGATTACTTTTCTTATTTTCTTGTTTTTGGTATGGACATCAGATCTCTTCTCTCATTAAAATAAAACAAAAACATCTATTTCTATAGAGGATTCCCCCGGGACCAAATTTTTCCGATTGGCTAATCAATCATAGATCATTTTGTACATTTACTACTTTTTGACTGGTCAGCTGATCAAATGTGCTGATCAATGTCGGTGGGAAGAGTATCCCTTCTACGGATCAGATTTTGATTAGCCATCCAATCTAACCACAATATAGGGACTAATTAAGGATACCTGCCCACGTCTTGTGGGGGAGTATTTCTTTTCATTTTAACCAAAACAAAAGTCAAAGATCTGATCTTTTAACCCCAACAGGTGGACCAGAGATGACATAATTTAAAAGCCCGAAACCTGTGTAGCAAAAAGTAAGAATTTCACATTAATATTTAGAGCGGGAATCATTTCGCCGTTGGGGTTTCAGTTATATATTTCGTCCAATGAGTATGATTTAAGCCATACTACTCGGATGACTTTCCCGGGTAGTATATAAGGCCGCACAAACGCTCTCTCACTCTCTTCCTCACATATTTTTCGAGCAGGACAGAGCGACTCTCTTCTTCACTGATTCTTCATGAGATGAGCACATTCATCTTTTGGGCCAGTGTTCTCTTAGGAGTTCATTCTTTCATCATTTATTCATTCCTCCTAGACCCACTGGTCCTCGAAATTTCAAGGTTAGATGTTTAATTTCGGCTCTATCATCTGCAACGGTTTTCTTCCATGTATGACTCACAGCGCAAGGGTTATCTTTCTTGAAACACATCAATATTTTCTTGTTCACATTCCTGTATTTCCTTTCTTCTTAATGTAACAGGACAGACTACAGTTTGCCCTTTTGCTAAACAAGTATTCCTTTCTTATCCAAATAATTTGCGAGTGACTTAGTTTATTATTTAGAGCGGGAATCATTTTGACCATTGATGTTTCAATTTTTTATTTTCGTCCAATGAGGATGATTTAAGCCATTCTACTCGGATGACTTTCCCAGGTAGCATAAAAGGCTGTGCAAACGCTCTCTCAGTCTCTTCCTCACATATTTTTCGAGCAGGACAGAGCGACTCTCTTCTTCACAGACTCTTCTTGATGGTTCCAGCAGTAGTAACAGACTATCACAACATGAGATGAGCACATTCATCTTTTGGGCCAGTGTTCCTTTAGGGGTTCATTCTTTCATCATTTATTCATTCCTCCTAGACCCACTGGTTCTTGAAACTTCAAGGTTAGATGTTTAATTCTGGCTCTATCATTTGCAACTGTTTTCTTCCATCTACAAACTCACAGCACAAGGGTTATCTTTCTGGCTGTCATTAAACTTCTTGAAACTCATCCATATTTTCTTGTCCTCATTCCTGTATTTTCTTTCTTCTTTATATAACAGGGTAGACTACAATTTGCCCTTTTTGCTAAACCTGTTTACCTTTAGTTTTTGTTTTGACAATCCGAAAGTTCAGTGAGTACTTTTTATGGTTTTTAAGGTGGGGGTTCTGTGAATATTCTCATAAAATGACGCAAGAACCAAGTGAAACGTTTCACTGATTTATTTAATAAGTTACGTTTAGAGATGATAATGAATGAACCACTGGATGTGCGATGATAAGTCTCCCGTTCTACCACTCCGTGATCTTCCTCAAATGTGTGATGGCCGACCTCCTGAACCCAAGGGCGATCACTCCCTAGTCAGTCAAAAGGGAAGTAATTATTTTCTTAGGATTGATCCTAACAGTACTGACCTTTGAAATTGACTTTTCCATTTCTTTCCAAGTATATAAGTTCTTTTTATGTTGTTATAAAAGGAAAATTACATTTTCCTAAATAAAAAGTTTATCATACTCGCCATGAGTTTTTAGCACCAGTGAATACCTCATATTGTCATAAATGGAATCCTATACATGGACATACTAGCCAACTAGCAAAGATTTGCATCAGCTCTGAGCAGACACTGGATGCCGTCTAGATGATCTACTAGTAGCGATGGATGATAGGGACGAATGGTGCGAGAGAGTCAGGGAAATCCGTACTATCAGTGCGACTTGATGATAATTATTAAAATTTCCTACCAAATTGTATTATCACTAGAGAGGAAAAAATACTGGAAAACCCACAGATAACCAGATACATGCCAGGCAGAAAACTAAAGCCATCAGATTCTACTGGATTCTGGGTCACATTGGAATCAAATGAAGAGATAGGGTGGACTCGGCAGCCAAATAAACCGCAGGAATGGTCATTGACCATAATCTCAAAATACACTACACTGATATAAAAGTTAGGGTTAATGAGTACATCAAAGGGAAATGGCAATGATGTTTCCAAATAAATCCTGGGTGAATGGCACCAGAAATCAGAAATCTAAAACAGAAAGTAGTCTTAATCTGATTCTATATCGGTCATACATGGCTGACTCATGCCTTTATATTAAAGCAAGAAGATCGGCTAAAATGCACATGTGGCAAAATAAAACATATCCTTCAGGAATACAAAGAGGTTATCCCCTTTCAACTTATGTGCAGAAAAATCAAAGACTTTTTTTTCAGAAAACAGGACGATACAATAAAATATAAAAAATATTCAAAATACAAAAATAAATATCCTGATTCGCATACTTTTATGGGGACATATCCTACCATACCCCAAAGATGGACTCGTTCAACCTAAACATATTCTCCGGGCTTAGCTCGCTCGGGGAACACAACTTCTCGTTCCTAACGAGACATTTGACAGACGGACTGCAAGCCGAGCACGGCTCGTACTTCCTTTGTATGACTTCCTTTTTCTGCTAATACAATAACGTTTACCTATCACCCGTTGTTTGAGTTGTTCTTCCGCCGGGCTTATCTAAAGACCACAGCACATACAGTAACCTTACAAAGGTTGACATTCTGTAAAATTTTTTAAAAAACTTTTAAACCACACTTCTTTGCAATATCAATATTTTAAAATCCACAGCATCAATAAAGTTCTCAAATAATATAAACCGGTGAACACTTTATACGTAGTTGTAATATCAACGTTTTAAAAGCCAATCATTTTAAACATTACATCAATTTCAAATAGATATATTTTGTAAATAAATTATACTCAAACAGATACTACCGCTCCGAGTCAGAGTGAAACTAGGAGTATTGTTAATAAAAGAGAGACTCGACACCTGGAAAAGCTCCACAAATGGAACCTCACCATCGAATGCAGTTTAATGTTATAGACAAGACACTCTATATACACATAAACTTTAGTCATGATATATAGTCATTATATATAGTCACTATAACAATGAATTGGTCTGTGAAACAATATAGCTAAATTATGTACCCAGGTAGGCGCCATTATAGTTATTTTCTAAACTTAGCTTCGTCAGTCCAAGGCTACTGTATCCAGTGAGGTTTGAACTCACTACACCAGCCAATTGGTCTGTGAGACAACTCTGCGAAATGTTGTTGACAACCAACTACATAGGAAACACAGAACTGTCTTAGCTGACAAGATGGCAGACATATCAAAATTAAGAGATAGATAGGAATATACTGTGATAGATAGATAGATAGATAGATAGATAGATAGAATAAACTGAGCTAACTAATAATAAACTGAGCTAGCTATCTAACTTGATAGATAGATAGATAGATAGATAGATAGGAACAACCTGAGTTAGATGAGAACAAACTGAGATAGATAGATAGATAGATAGATAGATAGATGAAGGACGAATTCCCTGTTGTTGACTTGTGTAAAAGTGGCGGGAGATTATGAGAAGTCTCCACCTTCTTTATTAGCATAATCAAACGTCAGCCAATCAGAATCTCACCGGTAATCTCGACGTCATACCGGGCGATTATCGTCACACCTTTACGGCACAGATCGTATTTCTAATCACAATGAAAAAAATGCATTCTGCTCGCAGCCTTCACTTTTAGTGCAAATAATTACTGTGAGTAGTAGTTGTCGTAACGTCATTTGCACGAACGGCGATCTCTTTGATTTAAATGGACGAGAGAATTACGGAAGCCCGGTAACCAGCATTGATAATGACGTAAGACATGTATATTCTCTTCATTTTTTTTTCTATTTTTTAACGTCGTACGCCTACTTTGTCGTCTCCCTAGTTGTAAAATCGGTCATAATCACCAGGTTTAAAAATAGTAAATTAATTACAGGCAGTGACAGCAGTTGTCGTAGTTGTGGTCACAGTGATGTTCAAAATAATAGTGCACACGCATGCGCACAACGATGTAGAAATTTCATACAGACGTAAGTATGGATTAATGTGGAGAATGAAGAAAGCAGACAACAAGAAATATATATATGTATATATAGATAGATAGATCTAAAAGAAAGTAGCGCCCCTTACGGTGTAATGGTTCGCAATTTAGACTAACAGGCCACTGATATTGACTTTGGTTCTCACTGAGCGGCCTTTATTTCTTGTCTTATGATTAATTAAGCTAAGCTTGGTGAATTATAACAATACTTCAAAAAGGACAGACAGCATGTCGTATCTTACCTGGTAGAGATTCAGATTCTTTTAAACGACATGTATATATTAAGACGTTTTACATAGACATTTATAAAGCTTAGCTTAATCTGGCATGAGGCCAAATAGGGTAAGGAAGATGGAACGGGTTGAGATTATGTTGAGTTGATTTTCCAGAGAGGCAAAGAAGACAGCAATAGATAGATAGATAGATAGATGTGAACATACGGAGATAGATACAAACCCATTGAGATAGATAGATAGATAGATAGATGTGAACATACGGAGATAGATACAAACCCATTGAGATAGATAGATAGATAGATAGATAGATTAGTTTGGCTTGGTTTGGTCTGGCTTCTTTGTTTTATGGCATATCAACATTCATGCGTTATTTAATGCCAAAGCCATCATTGGAGAACAGCAGTCATATTATTTAACCCATACCTGGGAGATAGATAGATAGATAGATAGATTAGTTTGGCTTGGTTTGGTCTGGCTTCTTTGTTTTATGGCATATCAACATTCATGCGTTATTTAATGCCAAAGCCATCATTGGAGAACAGCAGTCATATTATTTAACCCATACCTGGGAGATAGATAGATAGATAGATAGATAGATAGATAGATAGATTAGTTTGGCTTGGTTTGGTCTGGCTTCTTTGTTTTATGGCATATCAACATTCATGCGTTATTTAATGCCAAAGCCATCATTGGAGAACAGCAGTCATATTATTTAATCCATACCTGGGAGATAGATAGATAGATAGATAGATAGATAATGTTTTGATGGATTTGGTTTGGTTTCTTTTGTTAATGGCACATCAACCTTTGCAGGTTATTTCATGCCAGAACCATCTTTGTAGAAGAATAGTAGTGGTACTAAAAGTAAAATGTAAAGTTGGCGACCGTAGTCGAGGGTGACCCAAAGGCTTCCTTTTCGATAGCTACTACACCAAGGTAGGGGGAAGAGCTCTACTCCTTTCCCTGGTTTACTCCACTTTACCCTTGATCCGTACTTTATAATGCTGAGAGTTAAGCAAGGAGGCATCAAGTACCATTTTTTTGAGTCGTTGGTATGGCTCGACCTGCGATTGAACCCCGGTCTCCCGGCCCATTGCGAACACCCTAACCATCATGCCAATGTATCTAAGGGATTAGGGGATTCGTATCTTTTCCCAATGATATGAATCCGAAAGTTAAAGCAATACCGCAACTGGAGTTCGAACTCACTTAAATTTAATGTTTTGAATTTCTTAAGTAAAACATTTCTGCATGGGGAAAAATTTATATTTATGAAAATAAGTCCTCGGTGAAGTTAAAGCGTTAAAAAAAAATTTGAAAAGTGATACGCCCAATCTTTGCAGAAAATGAAAAGTGTTTACAACTAAAAACAAAAAAAAATGTACATTTCTATTTTTGAATAAAACTGTAGAAATATTTTTAATTTTATTTTTTTAAATCTGTCGCTTAAGTTTTCGATTTTTAATTAAAGCATATACTTATTGTTATACTATCTATCAGGGTAATACCTGATTATCTCTCTCTCTCTCTCTCTCTCTCACACACACACACACTCTCTCTCTCTCTCTCTCTCTCTCACACACACACTCTCTCTCTCTCTCTCTCTCTCTCTCTCTCAAGACCAGTCGGCTGGGGTTGTAGAATACACCAACTGCATCTCTGCAGAGGGATAAGACCCTCTATAGCGTGGGTTCAGGATATTACATTAAACAATCTGATGGTGAGGCTCCAGCCTTGGAACTTTAGGGAATGTGGAGTACCCCTTCATTGCTATTGCTCCCAGGTCCACACTGTCCCGGAATGGAAGCACCTGTGTTAACAAATCATATGTATATTTGATATATAAGTATAAACAAGATTGGCATTAAATAACCTACAATGGTTGATATGCCATAAAACTGAACCAAACCAAAATCTCTCTCTCTCTCTCTCTCTCTCTCTCTCTCTCTCTCTCACACACACACACACACACACACACATATAATCTAACCAAAGAGCTGAAAAAGCCGCGGAACTTGAAAGTTACAATGATACCAATTGTAGTTAGCACGCTTGATACAGTCCCCAAGGGCTTGGAAAAGAGATCGGGAAAATAGGTTTGCTTTGGTTTGGTTTCTTTGCTTAATGGCATATCAACCTTTGTAGGTTATTTAATGTCAAAGCCATTCTCCCAGAAAAAACAGTAGTGGTACTATTTAACCCATAGCTGGGAGGATAAGGGGGTTCATAGCTTTCCCTAGGGTATTTGCCCGAAAGTGAACGTAATAGCGCGACTGGAGTTCGAACTCGCTTACTACGATTCCGCTGCCCATCGCTTTAACCATTACACCACAAAGACACCCCGAGAAAATAAGAAATCAAAGGAAGAATCGAGATCGTACAGACCACAGCAGTCTTAAAATCGGCTAGTATACTTAGAAGAATCCTAGAGATTTAAAAAGACTTGCAATCACTCAGACTCTAGTGAAACACCACCAGCTAACTCTGGCGTGAAAAATTCTCGAGGTGTAATGATAATAATAACAATAATAATTGTGGACTTTACTTTCCCGGCAGACCACAGAGTGAAATTAAAAGAATGTTTAAAGAGAGATAAGTACCTCAACCTTGCAAGGGAACTGAAAAGACTGTGGAACATGAAAGAGACGATAATACCAATTGTAATTAGTGCTCTTGGTACAGTCACCAAAGGATTAGTACAAGGACTGAAGAACTTGGAAATAACAGGACGAGTGGAGATCATCCAAACTAGTGCATTAGTGAAATCGTTCGGAATACTGAGAAGAGTCCTGGAGACTTGAGGAGAGTTGTTGTCCCTCAAACTCAAGTGAGAAACTATCAGCTAACGCTAGTGTGAAAAACTCTCAAAAGAGAATAATAATGACAAGTACCTCGACCTCGCTAGGGAATTGAAAAAACTATGGAACATGAAGGTGGACTTGGAGGTTGGCGGACGAGTGGAGACCATCCAAACTACTACATTATTGAGAAGGGCCAGAATACTGAGAAGAGTCCTGGAGACTTGAGGAGACTTGCTGTCACTCAAACTCCGGTGAAAAACCATCAGCTAACGCTGAAGTGAAAAACTCTAATGAGTAAATATGCTAGTAAAATTAGTAATAATTCTAGCGAGCATTTGTTAAAATGGAAGGCAAATTTGGAAGTCATCCGTTTCCAGAAGTGTTTCAAAGAGGTCAGTAACTTTATTCTACTAAACTGTTCATTTAAAAAAATTCATATATTTGATTTAAAATAGTTCTGTCTTAAATATCCGCTGTATTTTGTGTTCTTAAATGAAGAATGAAAATGACTAATCTGAGACTAATTTTCAGGAAAACTTCTCTGCTAGACCACGAAATTTTATTCAGTATAAATGTAGTACTTTAACACGTGATAGTAACAAGTTTCAGAACACTAGTTTAAAGAATTAGGAACTAAAACAGAGCGGGAAGTTCAACTCATTAACAAGATGATAGTCTTGGACTTTAACTAAGTTAAAACTTAATGGGAAAGGAAGATTTTTTTTGTTTTTGTTTTTGTTTTTTGTTTTTTGTGGCCCGCTTTTATGCACAGCCATCATAGCTGTTCTTGGTCACATCTGTGTCAGGTGCGCAGATCAAAAACAACCCCTGGGTCTGGTATAGCCACATTATACCACCCAGGATAAAAATGTCAATTCACAATATTACACAACGTGGGACCCAGGCAACAGGCCTTGGTGTCATGATCGGCAGGTGCTCTTCTGATAGCCAACATGGGAGACCCGATCGTCATCCTACGAATGTTGGCTGCTCTTTTTTTCAGATACATAAACGACGACGTCACAAACCACAATGGACAGAGACCTAAACGCAGAACATGGACTAGGGAAGAAAATCAACTTGTGCTAGAATGCTATTTTAAGAGCAACCCTTCACAAAGAGGATACCGGAAAAGAATGATAGAGATCTGGCAAGAACGTTCGACGTTTCAGACAACTAGCCATAGGTTAGCCGATCAATAACGAAGAAGGGTTGGTTTTCTGACCTAGAATTACTAGAAATCCATCAAAAAACATTGAAACAAAACACTAACACAGTACCAGACATACCAAGTGGTATCAAATAAAAACAATCCAACAAAACAGAACTGCAAACCGCGGCAAATGAAAACACTACACTCCCAAACGATATACTACCAAACAACCAAGAAGAAACACTATCACAAGAACAAAAGATAAACTTAGAAAATGTAAAGAGAATCATGAATAATGAAAACACTACTCTACCTTCATTACGAAATATAGAATGGAAAACACTTAAGATAGAAACTAATAAAATCAATAACATGTTACCTTACATACCGACGAATAATATAACCGAGTTAAATGAACTAATCTACGCAGGAGCAAAATTAGTTTGTGAGAATATTGGGATCCCTTCAAAAAGCACGAAGAAACAATCAAAACCGGGATGGGAAATTCGGCTGGAAACGCAAATAAAAAAAACTACGAAAACAAGCCCGAATGATAAGAAAGAGAGGGACTGAAATAAGCAGAAAGAAGGAACAGGCAACATGGGGGAAAATAACAGTACAACTTGAGGAAATAAACTAGAAAGTACTGGCCAAAGAAGGAAGACTAAAGAGATATCGACAAAGGGTAAAACAATGCAGACAAAACAGGACATTCCAAAACAACGAAAGAAAATTCTATCAACAATTGGGAGGGAGTGATACGAAAACATACTAACAACCAGATATAAAAGAAACCGAACGATTTTGGACTAAAATATAGCAACGAAAGAAACATTACGAAAATGCTGAATGGATAAACAATATCACAAGAGAACTAGACGGACTTGAAGAAGGCCCCGAAATGGAAATACACGTCGACCTACTCAGAACAACACTAAAAAGAATATCAAACAGGAAAGCGCCAGGCCATGATGGAATACATGGCTTCTGGTTCAAGAAATTCACCTCCATTCACGACAGACTAGCACTAGAAATGAACAGATGCTTACAAGACGCGCAAGTACCTGAATGGATGACCAAAGGAAATACTACATTAATCCAAAAGGACCCTAGCAAAGGAACTACTCCAAACAATTACAGACTCATGACCTGCCTACCAATGATGTGGAAAATATTAACAGCACAAATAAGGGAAAAAATCTACTACTCTCTAACAAGTCGCGGATTGCTCCATGACGAACAGAGAGGATGCCGCGAAGGATCCAGAGGCACAGCGGAATTACTCTACATAGATCAACACCTCCTAAATGAGAGCAAGACAAGACGGAAAAATCTAGCTATGGCCTGGATTGACTACAAAATGGCATATGATATGGTCCCACTAAAAATGGCATATGATATGGTCCCACTAAACTGTCTCAAAATGTACAAAATATCACATGAAGTCATAAACTTCATCGAACAGACCATGAAAACCTGGAGAGTGGACCTGACAGCAGGAGGAAGAAGCATAGCTGAAACAAAGATCCAAAGAGGCATTTTCCTAGGAGATGCACTATCGCCCTTACTATTCATAATAGCCATGATGCCACTGAACCACATTCTCCGAAAATGCGTAGCCGGATACAAACTCAGCAGATCGCAAGAGAAGATCAACCACCTAATGTACATGGATGACAATAAATTATTTGCGAAAAATTAAAAACAACTGGAAACTCTCATACACGCAGTTAGAATATACAGTCAGGACATAGGAATGGAATTTGGCATAGAAAAATGTGCCATGCTCGTCATGAAAAGTGGCAAATGACATATGACTGACGGATTGGAACTACCAAATCACGACTGAATTAGAACGCTCGAAGAAAAGAAAACCTACAAATACTTGGGCATCTTGGAGGCTGACACCATCAAACAAGTGCAAATGAAAGACACGATCCGAAAAGAATATCTCAGGAGAACGCGAAAACTACTCTAGACAAAACTCTCCTGCAGAAACCTCATCAATGGAATAAATACTTGGGCTGTGCCCCTAGTCAGATACTCGGGACCCTTTCTCAAGTGGACCAGAGAGAAACTTAAACAAATAGACCAAAGAATAAGAAAACTAATGACCATGCATAAGGCATTACATCCCAGAGACGACGTTGACTGACTATATGTATCTAAAAAAGAGGGAAGAAGAAGACTTGCCAGCATCGAAGACACCGTTGACGCATCCATACAACGGCTCGAAGAATACATAGAAAAACACCAACGAGGACTACTTACAAACATCAGAAACGATACCGACAACACGATAGACGAAAGAGTGACAACGACTAGGAAACAAAAATGGGAAGGAAAACAACTCTATGGTCGCTTTAAACGTCTAATAAACAACATCTCACACCAAAAATCCTGGACCCGGCTAAGAAAAGGAAATATTAATAGAGAAACGGAATCCCTCCTAATTGCAGCACAGGACAACGCCATAAGAACCAATCATATCAAAGCGAGAATAGATAAGACGCAACAAGACAGTAAATGAAGGCTATGCAGTGACAGAGACGAAACGATCAATCACATAATAAGCGAATGTAGCAAATTAGCACAGAGGGAGTATAAGGGGAGAGACGACTGGGTCGGCAAGGTGGTCCACTGGGAAATGTGCAGGAAATTTCAATTCGATCATAGAAACAAATGGTATATGCACAACCCAGCATCTGTCCTAGAAAATGCCACGCATAAACTGTGAAAATAGAAATGGATAAAAAAAAAAAAATAGAAATGGTTAAAAAAGAAGAAAAATAGAAATGGATAGAAAAACAACAAAATAGAAATGGGTAAAAAAACAACAAAAATAGAAATGGGTAAAAAACAACAAAAATAGACATGGGTAGAAAAACAACAAAAATAGAAATGGGTAGAAAAACAACAAAAATAGAAATTGCCAAAAAAACAACAAAAATAGAAATGGATAGAAAAACAACAAAAATAGAAATGGGTAGAAAAACAACTAAAATAGAAATGGGTTAAAAAGAACAACAAAAATAGAAATGGATACAAAAACAACAAAAATAGATTTGGGTAGAAAAACAGCAAAGATAGAAATGGGTAAAAAAAAACTACAAAAATAGAAATGGATACAAAAACAACAAAAATAGAAATGGGTAAAAAAACAACAAAAATAGAAATGGGCATAAAAGAGACAAAAATAAAAATGGATTGAGAAACAAGAAAAATAGAAATGGATAGAAAAACAACAAAAAAAGAAATGGATTGAAAAACAACAAAAATAGAAATGGGCAAAAAAACAACAAAAATAGAAATGGGTAAAAAAACAACAAAAATAGAAATGGGTAAAAAAAAAAAAAAATTGAAATGGGTAGAAAAACAACAAAAATAGAAATGGGTAGAAAAACAACAAAAAAAGAAATTAGATAGAAAAACAAAAAATAGAAATGGGGAGAAAAACAACAAAAATAGAAATGGATAGAAAAACAACAAAAATAGAAATGGATAGAAAAACAACAAAAATAGAAATGGGTAAAAAAAACAACAAAAATAGAAATGGGTAAAAAAATAACAAAAATAGAAATGGGTAAAAAAAAACAATAAAAATTGAAATGGGTAAAAAAAGTATAAAAATAGAAATGGATAGAAAAACAACAAAAATAGAAATGGGTAAAAAAATAACAAGAATTGAAATGGGTAGAAAAACAACAAAAATAGAAATGGGTAGAAAAACAACAAAAATAGAAATGGGTAGAAAAACAATAAAAATTGAAATGGATAGAAAAACAACAAAAATAGAAATGGGTAAAAAAACAACAAAAATAGAAATGGATAGAAAAACAACTAAAATAGAAATGGGTAAAAAAAAACAACAAAAATAGAAATGGATAGAAAAACAACAAAAATAGATTTGGGTAGAAAAACAACAAAAATAGATTTGGGTAGAAAAACAACAAAAATAGAAATGGGTAAAAAAAAACAACAAAAATAGAAAGGGATACAAAAACAACAAAAATAGAAAAGGGTAAAAGAGCAAAAAAAATAGAAATGGGTATAAAAACGACAAAAATAATAATGGATTGAGAAACAACAAAAATAGAAATGGATAGAAAAATAACAAAAATAGAAATGGATTGAAAAACCACAAAAATAGAAATGGGTAAAAAAAACAACAAAAATAGAAATGGGTAGAAAAACAGCAAAAATAGAAATGGGTAAAAAAAACAACAAAAATAGAAATGGATAGAAAAACAACAAAAATAGAAATGGGTAGGAAAACAACAAAAATAGAAATTGGATAGAAAAACTAAAAATAGAAATGGGGAGGAAAACAACAAAAATAGAAATGGGCAAAAAACAACAAAAATAGAAATGGATAGAAAAACAACAAAAATAGAAATGGATAGAAAAACAACAAAAATAAAAATGGGTAAAAAAGAACAAAAATAGAAATGGTTAAAAAAATAACAAAGATTGAAATGGGTAGAAAAACAACAAAAATAGAAATGGGTAGAAAAACAACAAAAATAGAAATGGGTAGAAAAACAACTAAAATAGAAATGGGTAAAAAAAACAACAAAAATAGAAATGGATAGAAAAACAACAAAAATAGAAATGGGTAGAAAAACAACAAAAATAGAAATGGGTAAAAAAATAACAAAAATAGAAATGGGTAAAAAAGCAACAAAAATAGAAATGGGTAAAAAGAAACAACAAAAATAGAAATGGGCAAAAAACAACAAAAATAGAAATGGATAGAAAAACAACAAAAATAGAAATGGATAGAAAAACAACAAAAATAAAAATGGGTAAAAAAGAACAAAAATAGAAATGGGTAAAAAAATAATAAAAATTGAAATGGGTAGAAAAACAACAAAAATAGAAATCGGTAGACAAACAACAAAAATAGAAATTACCAAAAAAACAACAAAAATAGAAATGGATAGAAAAACAACAAAAATAGAAATGGGTAGAAAAACAACTAAAATAGAAATGGGTAAAAAAAAACAACAAAAATAGAAATGGATAGAAAAACAACAAAAATAGATTTGGGTAGAAAAACAACTAAAATAGATTTGGGTAGAAAAACAACTAAAATAGAAATGGGTAAAAAAAAACAACAAAAATAGAAATTGATACAAAAACAACAAAAATAGAAATGGGTAAAAAAACAACAAAAATATAAATGGGTATAAAAACGACAAAAATAGAAATGGATTGAGAAACAAGAAAAATAGAAATGGATAGAAAAACAACAAAAATAGAAATGGATTGAAAAACAACAAAAATAGAAATGGGCAAAAAAACAACAAAAATAGAAATGGGTAGAAAAACAACAAAAATAGAAATGGGTAGAAAAACCACAAAAATGGAATGTTTTTCTATTCATTTCTATTTTTGTTGTTTTTCTACCCATTTCTATTTTTGTTGTTTTTGTATCCATTTCTATTTTTGTTGTTTTTCTACCCATTTCTATAGAAAAACAACAAAAATAGATTTGGGTAGAAAAACAACAAAAATAGAAATGGATAAAAAAAAACAACAAAAATAGAAATTGATACAAAAACAACAAAAATAGAAATGGGTAAAAAAACAACAAAAATAGAAATGGGTATAAAAACGACAAAAATAGAAATTGATTGAGAAACAACAAAAATAGAAATGGATAGAAAAACAACAAAAATAGAAATGGATAGAAAAACAACAAAAATAGAAATGGGCAAAAAAAACAACAAAAATAGAAATGGGTAGAAAAACAACAAAAATAGAAATGGGTAGAAAAACCACTAAAATAGAAATGGGTAAAAAAAACAATAAAAATACAAATGGATAGAAAAATAACAAAAATAGAAATGGGTAGAAAAACAACAAAAATAGAAATTAGATAGAAAAACAAAAAATAGAAATGGGGAGAAAAACAACAAAAATAGAAATGGGCAAAAAAACAACAAAAATAGAAATGGATAGAAAAACAACAAAAATAGAAATGGATAGAAAAACAACAAAAATAGAAATGGGTAAAAAAAAAAAAAAAATTGAAATGGGTAAAAAAAGTAGAAAAATAGAAATGGATAGAAAAACAACAAAAATAGAAATGGGTAAAAAACCAGCAAAAAAAAAATGGGTAAAAAAACAACAAAAATAGAAATGGGTAGAAAAACAACAAAAATAGAAATGGATAGAAAAACAACAAAAATAGAAATGGATAGAAAAACAATAAAAATAGAAATGGGTAGAAAAACAACAAAAATAGAAATGGGTAGAAAAACAGCAAAAATAGAAATGGATAGAAAAACAACAAAAATAGAAATGGATAGAAAAACAACAAAAATAGAAATGGGTAAAAAAAAACAACAAAAATAGAAATTGATACAAAAACAACAAAAATAGAAATGGGTAAAAAAACAACAAAAATATAAATGGGTATAAAAACGACAAAAATAGAAATGGATTGAGAAACAAGAAAAATAGAAATGGATAGAAAAACAACAAAAATAGAAATGGATTGAAAAACAACAAAAATAGAAATGGGCAAAAAAACAACAAAAATAGAAATGGGTAGAAAAACAACAAAAATAGAAATGGGTAGAAAAACCACAAAAATGGAATGTTTTTCTATTCATTTCTATTTTTGTTGTTTTTCTACCCATTTCTATTTTTGTTGTTTTTGTATCCATTTCTATTTTTGTTGTTTTTCTACCCATTTCTATAGAAAAACAACAAAAATAGATTTGGGTAGAAAAACAACAAAAATAGAAATGGATAAAAAAAAACAACAAAAATAGAAATTGATACAAAAACAACAAAAATAGAAATGGGTAAAAAAACAACAAAAATAGAAATGGGTATAAAAACGACAAAAATAGAAATTGATTGAGAAACAACAAAAATAGAAATGGATAGAAAAACAACAAAAATAGAAATGGATAGAAAAACAACAAAAATAGAAATGGGCAAAAAAAACAACAAAAATAGAAATGGGTAGAAAAACAACAAAAATAGAAATGGGTAGAAAAACCACTAAAATAGAAATGGGTAAAAAAAACAATAAAAATACAAATGGATAGAAAAACAACAAAAATAGAAATGGGTAGAAAAACAACAAAAATAGAAATTAGATAGAAAAACAAAAAATAGAAATGGGGAGAAAAACAACAAAAATAGAAATGGGCAAAAAAACAACAAAAATAGAAATGGATAGAAAAACAACAAAAATAGAAATGGATAGAAAAACAACAAAAATAGAAATGGGTAAAAAAAAAAAAAAAATTGAAATGGGTAAAAAAAGTAGAAAAATAGAAATGGATAGAAAAACAACAAAAATAGAAATGGGTAAAAAACCAGCAAAAAAAAAATGGGTAAAAAAACAACAAAAATAGAAATGGGTAGAAAAACAACAAAAATAGAAATGGATAGAAAAACAACAAAAATAGAAATGGATAGAAAAACAATAAAAATAGAAATGGGTAGAAAAACAACAAAAATAGAAATGGGTAGAAAAACAGCAAAAATAGAAATGGATAGAAAAACAACAAAAATAGAAATGGATAGAAAAACAACAAAAATAGAAATGGGTAAAAAAACAACAAAAATAGAAATGGGTAGAAAAACAGAAAAAATAGAAATGGATAGAAAAACAACAAAAATAGAAATGGGTAAAAAAACAACAAATATAGAAATGGGTAGAAAAACAATAAAAATAGAAATGGGTAAAAAAGCAACAAAAATAGAAATGGGTAAAAAAACAACAAAAATAGAAATGGGTGGAAAAACAGCAAAACTAGAAATGGGTAGAAAAACAGCAAAAATAGAAATGGATAGAAAAACAATTGTATGGATATTCAAATGACAAACTGGCGAGATTGCGCACGAAAAAACTTTGACGAGGCTTAGAAATGGAAACCTTTATTGAACCTCATTTAATAGCAGCATGGGTGAATATTCAAAAGATTTTTTAAGATCTAAAGTAATTTGCTTGTACTCACACTCAAACAAAAGACCACCAATTAAAATTTGTGTGAAAAACTCACTAGGAGTGAAATTATATATACAGGGTGGGATGGATAAATTGTCATCTAAATTTCGCTGACCAAAAGGACATGAAAATATCTTAAAATTCAAAATATTCGATTTATTCCCAGTAATCGCTATTAGCGTCGACCAAGGCCTCCAGATAACCTCAGAATCTTATGCGAGCCTTTCCGATTGTCTGATTTTTTTAAATTGCTAAATGTTGCTATTATCCTTGCCTTCAGTTCATCTTTGATGTTACACAGGGTTTTGTTTGTCTCTCGCTTAACTGCCTCCCCCCATACATAATAATCAAGGGGATTACAATCTGGAGAGCTAGACGGCCAGATCTTATGGGTGATGTAGTTGCTGAAATTTTCTCACAATCAACACTGGGTTCTCCTGGCGTGGTGCAGCGTCCTGTTGCCAGACGTTGGGTCTTCCAGTAGCCACCCTCTCGGTCCAGGATAGCACTATCTCTTCTAGGCACTTGATGTAGGCCTCTGTGTTGAGTCTGAGACCATGTGGGAAGATAAATGGATTTATAACGTCACCATCGCTTGTGATCAACCCCAAAAAATATGATGTGGACTGGCTGTTTGGTTTTTATCTATAGTAATTTATTAAGCTTTTTTGCTTAGATGTGGCACAAGGCCGTAGGAATGGGGCACCCAATGAGACTTGAAGGAGAAGCACGTCGATTATGAGTTCGTCCTTACTTCTCCAGCATATCGTCAGACTTGGATGGTTTTAAAGATGAGAGAGAGGTTGCCGTATAGCCACTGCTTTGTGGGATGTTGCTTCCAGGATTTGTTCATTACAGCTAACAGCTTTCTTACGCAATTGCTATCAAGCTTTTTCTCAATATGCTTAATCAGCGTCCATGTGGTGCATCCATATAGTAGTATGGACACGACTGCAGCCTGGAAAAAATTGCGTCTTATTTTATCGGACAGGTCTCACCTCTATATGACTGTTAGCCGATAGATATGCTGTCCATGGCTTCGCTAGTCGCGTATTGTTGTGGAGACGCTGCTTCCAAGGTGAGCTTGTCAAGATTAAATTATTGGTTTGGTTTCTTTGTTTGTAGGTTATTTAATGCCAAAGCCTTACTTCTAGAAGAACAGTAGTGGTACTATTTAACCCATAGATGAGAGGATAAAGGGGTTCATAGCTTTCCTAAGGGTATTTGTCCAAAAGTGAACATAACAGCGCGACTGGAGTTCGAACTCGCTTACTACGATTCTGGAGACCATCGGTTTAACGATTACATCACGAGTACACCTCCCCTACACCGATTAAATGAGGTTTATGCTTGTTTTTAATATATATATTTACCAACCCCTCCGCTCGGGCAGGATCTGACACAAGGTCAGTTTTTAAGCGGAGTTTAACAGGTTTGAATTCAGAGTTTTCCTTCTCCTAGACTAGTTGCCTCACCAAGGCTGAAGAACCTAGTCTGTCCTACTATTTACCCATAGCTGGGGGGGAGAATAATTGGATTCATATCTTTCCCAAGGGTATTAGTGCTATGTGAAATGCAATCAGTCTCGTCCAGGATTTGAACTCGTGTCGCTGTGTCCATTCCCAACGACGATAACCATTACACCACGGGCACCTCTGTTTTTAATATAAGACAATATTTTTGGGCCCCGAATGAGCTCACTCATCAACCAAGGGTATGGATTTTAAGGTTTTAAGTTATGAAATTATGACTACGAATTGACAAATACAATCTGTTGTAATTTCAATAATTACCGTACTAACTCCAATGTCCTCTGTTTATTACTGATTTTTAAAAAAATAAACCGATGATCACCATTGAGAAATTCTTCTCTTTCTATTCACCTATTTTTCTCAAAAATTATATTGCCCAGTCGGCTGGGGCTGTAGAATACACCGACTGCTTCTCTGCAGAGGGGTAAGAACCCCCCCCCCAACGAGTGTCCTGATATGACACTAAATAATCTGATGGTGAGGTTCCAGCAGTGCTGGAGCTTTGGGGAATGCGGAGTACCCCTTCATTGGCACTGCTCCCAGGTCCACTCTCGCCCTGAGTGGTAGCACCTGATAAGGGTCCTATCTATGGGTTAAATAGAACTAACAGCATACTTATGCTAAAATGAATTGAGTAAACTGAATAGCTTGAAATAGAAACGTTTTTGACACTTAAACCCTACTTACATTTAAACTGCGTGCTTATGCTTAACTGAATTATTTCAAATAGAACTGTTTTTCGACATTAAAACTGTATTTACACTTAACTGAATTGTTACATATTACTGCTTGAATAGTTTGAAATGGAAATGTTTTTGACAATTAAACTGTGTACTTATGCTAAACTGAACTGTTTTCAATAGAACAAATTATTTACATAAAAACGGATTTGGCGTTAAATAACCTATAAAGGTTGATATGCCATAAAACCAACCAAACCAAACCAAACCATCAAAAATTATAAGTATAATTATATAAATAAATTATATAAATATAAATATCTTATTAATAAATCATATTAATAAATATTACAATATGAATGTTATCAATTATTTTTTTTATTTATTATTTATCAAAATCTTTACTCCTCCTCACTAACTTGTTTAGCTAACCTTTTGATACATACACACATCCATGTACCCGGGAGACCTGGGTTCAATCCCAGGTCGAGTCATACCAAAGACTTTAAAATTAGTACTTGATACCTCCTTGCTTAACACTCAACAATATAAGGTAGGTATCCAGGGTAAAGTGGAGCAGTCCAGGGAAAGGAGTAGTGCCCTCCCCTACACCTTGATGTTGTAGCTATTGAAAAGGGGGCCTTATGATCGCCCTCGACTACGGTCGCCGACTTTACTTATTTATACGCACACATACCCGTACAGATACGCTTGCATGCGATAAGGCTGGATAGCGAGCGAATGAGAGAGAGAGGTGGGGAGAGAGAGAAAGAGAGATGGGGAGGGGCTTTCCCGTGGCGTAATGGGTAAAGGGCTGCACTACGGTCTCGAAGTAAGTGAGCTCAAACTCCACTCGTGTTCTTACGTTCACTTTCGGACAAAAGTAGGAACTTATTTATTAGCTATGGGTTGAATAGTATCACTTGGCATTAAATAAGCCATAAAGATTGATATGCCATTAAACAGAGAACTCAAATAATTATCACAAATTATCTAAGAAGAGAAGAGACTCCGTAGCGTCGGGGTTAGAGTGCTACACTGCGATATGGTAGTAAGTGGGTTCGAACTTCCCTCACACGATTACGTTTACTTTCAGACTAATACTCTTAGGAAAAGTATGATTCCTATTGTCCCTTCAGATATGGGTTTGATTGTATCGCTGCTGTTCTTCTGGAAGAATGGTTTTGGCATTAAATAACCCATGAAGGTTCATATGCCATTAAAGAAAGAAAAGTATGATCCCTCTTGTCCCTTCAGATATGGGTTTGATTGTATCACTGCTGTTCTTCTGGAAGGATCGTTTTGGCATTGAATAACCCATGAAGGTTCATATGCCATTAAACAAAGAAAAATATGAACTCCCTTATCCCTCCAGCTATCGGTTAGATTGTATCACTGCTGTTCTTCTACAAGGATGGTTTTGGCATTAAATAACCCATGAAGGTTTATATGCTATTAGACAAAGAAAAGTATGAACTCCCTTATCCCTCCGGCTATCAGATTGTATCACTGCTGTTCTTCTGGAAGGATCGTTTTGGCATTGAATAACCCATGAAAGTTAATATGCCATTAAACAAAGAAACCGAAACCAATTTGTCTAAAAGAAAACTCGTTTCTCGACATCTTGTTGGAATATCTTGGTTATAAGCCATAAACAGTTTCCTGTTAAAAATATACAGTAAACTGAGATTGCATTTTGGGGAAATAAATCATCCAATTACAATAAAATGCCGAATGATTGGCGGCCATTTTGATTCAAGTTTACACACAGGAAAATATAAGTCAAACACTGTAAATATTGAATACTGATGATCCATTTATGAATTTACAGTTAATTCTCTTTATTACCTTATTTCAAACTTATAAACACGTCTTAATAATCAGAAATGGCACCTCAGCAGTTGTTACGTCATTAGTTTCGAAAAAAAGGCGTTATTTTTTTTAGCAATTCCCACAGCAACCTGTCCTGTTGAGTATTGTTTTTCTTCGTCTTCTGGTCTTCGTTCGAGCTTTTACATTGCTTTTTGTCATGTGATTTCTTGTACGAGACGACACATTATTGTATAAGCAGGATTTGACATTAAATTTATCAAGGGTTGATATGCCATTAAACCAAATGACCTAACCTAATATTTGTTAATGTGTGCAGAAAATGACCTCTGGTTCGTTTAAAAATAATGTTATCTATGAACTATTCGCTTACAGATCATATGTAGTAATTTACGAAGCTTTTTACTTATTGTGGAACAAGACCGTATGAATGGGACCCCCAGTGAGACTCGAACTCAATCGTGAAGGTTTGATAGTCTAGCTTGCTAACCATTACACCATCTGAGATGTGCTGTGTCTCTTTTTTGTATAGTAATTTAATTAGCTTTTTGCATAGATGAGGCACAAGGCCGTATGAATGGGACCCCCAAGTGAGACTCAAACTCACTCGTGAAGGTTTGATTGCCTTGCTTGCTAACCATCACACCACCCGAGGCGCCTACAGATTATATGTGTATCATATACAAACGGGAGCTGGCCTTAAATAACCCGCAAGGGTGTGGCTCTGGTATTGGCATTTGTATAAGAGCGGTGGTACTTGGTCGCTCACTAATCGTAAGTTCCTGTTTTCTCCATAAAAACCGTTGCTTTTTGAACAGCAAATAATATGATTTTTTTTTTTTTTTTCGTTGGGTATTTAACGTTAGACTGGTGAGTTTAGATATCTGAACCCGGATACAGACATTGTTTTCTATACTTACTGATTGACGCAATGAACAAATAAGTCAAAGAATCCTGTGTCCTCTACTATCAATCCATAGCTGGTGACAGTAATAATTACTTCCCTTTATTAGAAGTCTCAATTAGCCATATAAAGAAATTTAACTACAGGCTCCTAGTTTTAGTAAGTCAAGTAAATTTGAATTAAACTTCATGAACAAATCTTTATTCTCTTGAAATGATTATTTTTATAAGATTATTAGCTGATAATTTGCCTGGTGTTCGTGCAGTGGCTGGAAATATACGAGGGGGACGTTTTGGCGAAATGGCACCGCCGGGGCTAATGGATCAGCATATTTACATACAGGCGCTCGTGCCTATACAAATATGGACATACAGGGTATATATGGAATGAATATAAACTGCAGCAGCAGTCGTCTAGCAGTCACACACCCCTAATAAGGGGAATGCCGACGGGGCCCGAAAGTATTTTTGACCATGCTGGACGCGTGTGGGCCAGATTTGTACGCTGGTGGAGCGTATGATAAATACCGTCGTCTAGAAGTCACTTTAGACGCAGGGAGCACCCCTGGTGGTGTAATGGTTAGCAAGCTAGACTAGCAAACCTATACGAATGAGTTCGAGTCTCATTGAGTGCCCCATTAATACGGCCTTGTGTCGCATCTAAGCTAAAAGCTTAATAAATGACCACTCTAGACACCGGGGGCACCCCTGATGGTGTAATGGTTAGCAAGCTCGACTAGCAAACCTATGCGAATGAGTTCGAGTCTCATTGAGTTCCCTTTTCATATGACATTGTGCCACATCTAAGCAAAAAGCTTAGTAAATTACCACACGCCCCTAATAAGAAAAATGCCGACGGGACCGAGGGTATTTTTGGCCTTGCCGGGCGCGTGTGGGCTGCGGCCCTGCGACTAGACCAACCTTAAAAACGGCTTTGTGCCAAATTTGTACCCTGGTGGGGCGTATGATAAATACCGTCGTCTAGCAGTCACTGTAGACGCCGGGAGCACCCCTGGTGGTGTAATGGTTAGCAAGCTCGACTAGCAAACCTATACGAATGAGTTCGAGTCTCATTGAGTGCCCTTTTCATATGACCTAGTGCCACATCTAAAAAAAAGCTTGGTAAATGACCACTCTAGACGCCGGTCGAGTATGACGAAGTATGGATGAATTATTGTAAAGAGTGAAGGGGTCAGCGAATGTGGCTGGCTAGGGTCCTTTTGTCAGTTGAAGACCACTTCTTTCCCACCCTCCGTTTTCAAACATAGGGACCCCATGTCCTGAATATCGTCTTGTATCATGTTTTACAACTTTATTCAAATAAACACTTTTCGGCACCGCTGGTCATGCGCGCTTCGGCCCTTGTCAGGTTTCCGCTCTAAAAAAAAAATTTAAAAAAAAAAAAAAAAGGCTTTGTGTCATACTTCATCTTGGTGTGGAGATGAACAAATCACGTCACGCAAGACGCTGTCTCGTATGGGTCATCAACGCTCCAGTCTGACTCCGACCAAGACCGTATAACGCCAATTCCAGCCGACTGTACAGTGTTTAATAGGGATATTTTTAGCACTGAAGTTCGTAATTTTTCCGGAACTTTAAGACTGATATATTTGCCTCTCGTTCAGTTCCTAATTACAACGTCATCATCTCGGAAACAAGTCTAACAGCAGAGATGAAATAAGATTAGAAACAATATTCTACCAGCGTTAACCCTTTCTTTTTTCGTTTTTCTCTCTCTCTCTCCCTCTCTCTCTCTCTATCTCTCTCTCTTGTTTGTTGTTTGATTGAGCCACTGATTGAAAACTTTGAATCAACGCCAAGTCCTGTTTTTTTATACCTTTAAAACGCCAGTTCTGAAGTGAACGTTCGTTCAATAAGCTGCTTTTAAGATTAACTTCCAGGTGCTAAAAATTCATCGACTTAGAAAGAAAAAGTAGTTTTTTTACCTGTTGCTGCTGGGAATAGTTTCAATCTGTTGACCTCTCAATAACAACTGGAAACAGAGATGTTACTAAAGTGTTAAAAGTGTGTTTTTAACTCGGTATATTTGATCTGAATTTGGGCTTGGAGTGCTTGTATGTCAGGATTTGATGTGTATCATATGCCATTGGTAAGGGTCTTCCTTTTAAATTCATCCACATGAAAAGCTTTATAAAAGAACCGGAGATTGAGTCTATGGCCTTTTGGGGTTTTTTGAGTATTACAACATACAATAAGAAAAAAACTTCGTTTAAAACAAAACAAAGAAGGAACATCTAAAGTTTAAACAACCTTTATAAAACAATAAAGCGTTAACTTGGATTTGAATGTTCAGAAGTTCGCCTTTACATGTAGTAAGTTTTCAAAGTGGTGGAAAGTCAGATGTTAAGAAAAAGGAGGAAGGGAGGAAAATGTTTATAAAGTGTACTTATTCCTTTTTTTTTTTTTTTTTTTTTTTTCTTTCTTTCTTTTATGGTCAGGTAGTAGTAACTAGCAGAAAAGTAGGTTCAGCTCTGAGCTTGAGGGCGGATTTTTACTTCTCGCGTGATCACTGTAGCTATATGCTTCCTTTCGTCTCTTTTTATTCTCACTGACTCGGTTCACAAAACCTCGAGTTTTTATCTCTCCCAACCGGCTCCAAACTCGTGACTCTACAATCCTTCTCATTTTTGGCGCGACCGCTTCCCACTGGCTACTTTAATTTTTTTTTTCTGACTTCTGACCGGATGGGTGCGTGGAGCCGATGCGTAGCGACGCGTTTATACATTTTTATGTGGCAGCCGACGAGTCAACATCTGGTTGGGAGTTTTATTGTTTATTCCTAAATCCCCACAAGTCCTCATGGCATAGTGGGTAAAATGCCACACTGCAGACTCGAGTTAAGTGAGTTCGATCTCCAATCGCTTCATTACGTTCACTTTTGGACAAATATCTTTGGGAACAGTATGAATTACCTTATTTAGCTACCAGCTATGGGTTAAAAGCACCACTACTATTCTTCTATCAGGATAGCTTTGGCATTAAATAACCCATGAAGATTGATATACCATTATCATATTTACCAACCCCTCCGCTCGGGCAGGATGTGACACAAGGTCAATTTTTAAGCGAAGTTTAACAGGTTTGAATTCAGAGTATTCCTTCTCGTAGACTAGATGCCTCAACAAAGCTGAAGAACCTAGTCTGCCCTACTATTTACCCATAGCTGGAGGGAGAATAATTGGATTCATACCTTTCCCAAGGGTATTAGTGCTATGTGAAATTCAATAAGTCTCGGCCAGGATTTGAACTCGTGTCGCCGTGTCCATTTCCAAGGACGGTAACCATTACACCACGGGCACCTCCTAAACACCACGGGCACTTCCTGATTGATATACCATTATAAACAAACAAATAAAAGTAATGTCAGAATGTGGTAGTACCTAAAACTAAAATTTGACACAGAGAAAGTGACACTAAACTGAAGAAATTTTCACTAGACCTGAGATCAGAGAATTGATTTTTGATTTTCAGCTCAAAGATGAATTTGTAGCGGAAGGAAATTTCGTATTTTGGTTTGGCGCGTAACTTAATTCGACGCATAATTTCACCCGATTAGGATGACTTATCCTATTCAAATTGCATCTCTTTTCCGGGCAGCAGAAATTGGGGAAGCTGCCAAACACATTCTTTTCGCAGAACGACTTGGTTCTGTACAGACGTCCCATCTGCCTGCTCTTAAATAGCAGCAGCAGCAGCATGGACACAATGAGGGAACCTATCTAATTTATGGATCTCTTGCGTCTATTTCTCTTAGACCAAGGGATCCCAGTTGAATATGAATTATATAGATTCAATACGCCACACACAGGAACAACTTTATTTCACCCCCAAAATTGGCTATGTCGATTGCGATGTCTAATTCCGCTCCGGCGCCTAGCGACAATTTCACTTCATAGTTGGAGGGAGAATAATTGGATTCATACCTTTCCCAGTGGTATTAGTGCTATGTGAAATGTAATCAGTCTCGTCCAGGATTTGAACTCGTGTCGCCGTGTCCATTTCCTACGACGATAACCATTACACCACGGGCACCACGGTCATGGTTATACTCTGCTATTCTTCGACCGGATGCACCTGTTATTTACATAGGTACATTTCCTATTTTGACAGCCCGGCCGGGTCGTAGGTCAATATACAACAATAATAATACTGCACAAATACGAGAAAGTATTAGATGATACGAAACAATAATTCTAAAAGTAATTAAATTTCCAAATTTTTACTTTAAAATCTTAAACTGAACTTAATGGTTCAATTTAAAAATAAAATTTGATACAAATAAAAGTTATGTAAAATATAAAACAGGCATTTCAACTAACCCTAGATCAAAAAATTAATGGCAGATAGCAAGTTTAAAGGTAAATGGAATCCACTTGAGCTGGTAGTATTGGATTCATTGGTATTAATTGTACTGACTTTCTTGGGTCTCATAGTGCTGAAAATTCTTCTGATTTGAGAAACAATAGACTGTGGCGATTTAGGAATTAACAGTAAAACTCCCAACCGGATATTGACTCGTCGGCTGCCAGATACAAAATGTATAAACACGTCGCCACGCATAAGGCTCCACGCATCCATCCGGTTAAAATCAGAAAAAAGAAAAATAATAAAATGTAAAGTGGCCAATGAGAAGCGGTCGCGCCAAAATTAGAAGAATTTTGGAGTAGCGAATTTGGAGCCGGTGAAGAGAGATAAATACTCAGGTTTTCTGTGAACCGACCTCTTTTCGGGTAGTGACGTCGAACCGACAACACCGATTTTACTGTCGGGTGTTTTGGACACCACGCTATGTTTTGGGACGTAGCGTTGGTTAGTCCATTTACCACGTAAATAAAGGAAAGTATGAAAGAAATGTTTTCGTCTCTTGTCTGTTTCTATCTTTCCCTTTTTATATATTTTTTTTTTTTTGGACCTTCTTTGGGCAAGGCATTGCGCCAGCTAGTCAACGTGGGGTAAAATAATATAACCAAAATATGGAGTCAGATATCTTACGGCAACACAGCCTTGCCCTTAGCGCCTGACTATCATAAAAACCTTTAAACCTCACAAGACTGACATCATATCAAAGTCCAGGATGAAATGGGCATTTTCACTGGACACGAGATGAGTGAATTGGTGTATGAAGTACTGAGAATCCACTTGAGCTGGCGTTATGGGATTTATTCGTGTATGTTGCACCGAACTGAAGTCTTCGGTGCAACTACGGTCAGTGGTCAGTAAACAAGAATCAACATTTTCTTTTATGCCTTTGGGACTGAGTTATCAAAGAAGGGTTAAACGAGATGCTGAAGTCATAAATCTTTAAATTAAGAAGAGTCTAGAGCAGCATTTTGAAGTTGGTAGTTGACCGTTGGAGATAGAGAAAGTGAATTACCCGGCAAAACTAGGGTTTTTATCCCATCTACGTTTGCTATGGTTGAGGAGCAGTTCAAGCTTCGAGAAAAAAATCAGCCACGAGCAGTTAGCTGTTGGACATGAAGAAAGATAGTCTTCAGGCCAAACTAGGATCCCCAAGGAAAATCTCTGTCAGAGTCGCAGCTAGATAGAGAGGGGTTTGTTTTCTTCTTCTTCTTCTTTGTGGACCTAATGCGTATCTTCATCAGTTCTGAACAAAACTGGAGGCCAACGTTGAAAAAAAAAATCACGCAACGTAAGGAAAGGTTGGTTATTAGATGATAGTATACGGCCTGTGGATCGGTAGAGCAACACTTTGAAATATCAAGAATCAAACAATTCTTTTTCCTGGTTACTTAGAAACCTGAAACATAACGGAGATGAAGAAAAGTGGGGAGCGGTAAAACTAAAAAGATTATTCAGCTCGAAACGAAGATTTTTTTATCTAAAAACTGAAAAAAAACGGGCAGGCCCGGCTGTTTTAGCTTTTTTTTAAGATTCTCATTGTTATTTTTTAAAGACTTTTCCATCTAAAAACTGAAAATGATAATAAAAAAAACAATATTTTAGTTTGTTTTTTTAATCGATTTTTAGTCTCTGGCGGCAAACTCTACTTGCTGTGATCCGTTTGACGCCATGTTGTCTCTCGAATGATAAGCAAAATAAAAAAATAATTATAAATGTTTTCTGCTCATCTAAAAAAAAAATCGATGTTCATTTTACTCGACTGACCTTTGTTTCTGTAGTTCGATTTAGGTGGTCTTGTTTTATTTTGGGATCCGGCTTTCTTTCTTTCTTCTTTCTTTAATAATACGTCTTTTCTATGTGTTGGTTTTATCTTTGTTTCATTACAATGGCCATTTAATTAGTTGGACCAGAGTGAGTCAAAATTTTTGCTATATTTTGGTAAATGCTAGTTTACAGCGTATGTTATATCGTCATCTACAGCATCATAACGACACAATAAATAAACAGACGAGTGAAGACTTCTTTACAAATATATGTACCTCTCACTTTATTGTAAGGGTTCGAAAAGGGTTATTCAAGGTTTGCGTGTGAGAGGGAGCTGGAGACCGAACAGAAACTGCAATATTCTGACCCTCACTCTTATGTTCGTCAACGTTGTGTCTTTCTCGTTCTCCTGATGCTCAACCGGAGGCCCTGGGGCCCACTCTGTTGGGTGCTGACTTTCTTTACTGCATCTTATCAGAAACCTCTGGATCCCAACTCAATCAGGGGCCCCGAGCCCCTTCGGCCTGGTGTGGCTTTCCTAAACACATCTCGTCTATAACTCCGTCCGATCTCTAACTGGAACTTCTGTCTTGACTGAGTTATATAATAGTTCAACGTCCACTCAATCGCCTACTCGATCTTTGAAATCGCATGTTTGATCGTCATCAAGCGGAAATAACTGTCATGCAGTTCACAGGTCACTCTCTTCCGGTGCATCAGTCTATGAGTGTACCATGGGAATTTTTTACCTCGTCCCATTTCATCAGCCAATTTCCACCCACGCGATTTCCTCTCATAACTGCCGTTAGAATGTGTCACCTCCTTCCGGTGCATCACCTTAGAATGGCATTTTTGGCCGGGTCGAAGGCCAAAATACAACACGTACATATCATATGACAGAAGCAGTTCAAGTCATAGTAGTTACCCACTCAGATTGGTTGTTGGTGCACTGACACGTTTTACATTTCTTCACTCCGTGTGTGATTTGAAAGCCGCACAAATGAACGAACAATTCGAGAACTTATGCTTTATGAGTTCGAACTAGATCATAAGACTGCGGAAGCAACCAAAAATATTTGTTGTGCGAAAGGTGAAGACGCAGGTGCAGTTGATCACAATACATTAACCAGAACCTTTATGAAATTTTATCCAGGTTGCAAGAATATCATCAATCATTGAAGGTCCTTTTCTGAGGATGGCTTATATCAGTGTTTCTCAATCTTTTCTTTCTCCTGGCCTCTTTTTTTTTTTTTTTTTCGTGTCAAAAAACATTCAGTCCTACCTAAGCACAAACAGTTATTCCATGTAGACGGACATAAATTTTCGGTGTCTATCAACGAGTCTAGTTGAATTTCTAAACCTTGGTTCAGCTTTAGAATTTCTCAGCCTCATTTGTGGACATAAGGGCCGACGTTGAGAATTACTGGCTTATTAACAGTAACAGAAATTGCTCCTTAGTGCCGCCATCAAGTAGCACACACGTTATGTGTTATATGTTTACTATGTTTAGTGTCTGACGTTCAAAAAGTAAAATTTGAGCAAGTATGGGTTGTATTCCTGGGGCCCCAAGACTATAGTGCTCTTTGGGGCCCTTCTAGTCTAAAATAAATAAAGATATGAGAACAGAGAAAAAAATAAAGATATAAAAACATTTATTTCCAAAAGGTTTCGCCTTTTCTTTTTTCTTTCTTTTTTTTTTCCTTTTTTTGTTAAATGGCGTATCGATCAGAGGAGATTAGTTTATTTTCAGGTTTAATGGGATTCCTTTGAACTAACTTGAAACAATCGTCTTTTTAATTGGAATCATTTTGAGATGAGGCTTCTTAATCTGAGAATTAATTTTTATTTATGGCGGATTTTTTGTCCTCATCTTGGTAGTTTTTTTGTGTTGTTCCTATCCGAGGTCGCGGTAAATCACCTGAAATTTGGCCGAAACGTAGTGAAAGAAGAAAACAACACAAAAAAAAACTACCAAGATGAGGACAAAAAGTCCGCAATAAATAAAAATTAATTCCCTAACTTGAAACAGTTTAGAATATTTGGGACTCCTCAATTTGAAGTAGGTTTTTAAAGTCGATTAGATCCTTTGAAAGGGATTAATTTTGATTATGTTTATTTGTCGCTGCCTCCCACCAGACACGACTTGACACAAGTTCAAAAGCCCGAAGACCGATTAAAGTGGGGATAAAGGGGAGGGGAAGATCGGGAACGAGCCGAGACTCAAACCCTGCTGGTCTATGTTGCTCATCGGCTCACCTGGTGCAATGTGATCCTGATGAGGCAAGCAGTTTCACGAACCCAAATCTAGGTCCGGGCACGTATGCCGGGTTATGACTTGAACTAGACAGCAAGGTCTAGTGCCATACTTAGGTTTCGAGAAAGTCCGCGGATTCATTTAGATTCTGATCCATCATTTTATACATATATGTGCATATAGATTTTTTTATGTAGGTGTTTTTTAGTTTTGCAAAGATTCTTCTTCGTCATTTTTTGCACAACAATACACTCCATTGGTCTAAAGGGTAGAGTGTTCGCCAATGGCCCGGGAGACCAGTGTTCAATCCCACGTCGAGTCATACCAAAGACTTGATGGCTTCTAGCTTGAGACTCAGCATTATAAGGTTCGGATCAAGGGTAAAGTGTAACAATGCAGAGAATGGAGTAGCGCCCTCCCCTTTACCTCAGTGTTGTAGCTAATGAATAAGAAGCCTTCGGGTTACCCTCGACTATGTTCACCAACTTTGCTTTGACTTACACTTCATTGAACACAGACATGTAGTAAGTGCAAAAATTGTTCAGTATTATACAAATAGACAAAATAGTACAAAACAAGGATATGTAGCGAACGGTTTTTCTCTAAACTAGAATTACTTCTATAATAAACAGGGTTAGAGATATAGTCATCGCTAACAGTTGTCCTAATACAACAAAAATAAGTATTTACGAAAGTAGAAAAGAACATTTAAAAAAATAATACAAATTATTAGGCTTTTGACAGACATGCACAATGACAAAATTTAAACACATAAAAAAAAGGAACAAACAACAATAACAAGAATTGGTAGGTCTATATACATATATGAGTTTTAAGTGAAACAAGGACTATATGGATAGTACTTTTACAATGAGGATATTTTACGGACAGAGATAAATGGTTTTCTTTTTGGTTTCTTCTTGTTAGAAATTTTATATCTAAAAGAATATTTTAAAAGGTTTTTCATCTAGTAAATATAGTTACTTACAAAGTCCTGTAATGAGTTTATAATCTTGTGAATATATTTCAAGGTTATTTTCATCAAAGGTCCTTCGTATATTTGTTTTATAGTCCCTTCACCATATTACTTGTCCGGCGCCCCCAGTCCAACTGAACTTTCTTTTTAGGAAAGGGGGAATCTCTCAACTCGAAATAGAAAGTAACAAGGGGTCATAAATCAAATCCTTCTTCAGACAACTGGTCTAGCACTAAGGGTTTTTCTCTGGACTTACTGGAGCCAATTTTGTTACATTTACTATCATCCATTTAACGCTGTTAAAAAAATTATTGCCTTTCATCTCTTTAGAACAAGTGACAGCAAGTCTCCTTGTTCAAACATTATTATTATTATTATTATTATTATTATTATTATTATTATTATTCAACATATATCCATATCAATTTAAAATGTTTTCAATTTGGGGTCCCATAGACACAATTTAAAAAATAGAAAATTGTGCAAACAGAGGAGGGGCAAATATACGTAATAAAATATCCCTAAATTCTGTTAGCCTTGGGGCTTCTTAATCCTTGAATCCGGTCCTGGGTGGGCACAATACTTTTGTATATTCAAAAAAGAAAATTTTATTTCGTACAAACATGATGACAGTATTGACAGGAATATTTTGTAAGAAGCAGCAGACACAACAATTAGTTCGTTTTGTTAATCATCTGTCATTACCTCAACTCACAGCCAGTTTACTTTCTCATTGTGTCCTTTCCCCTTTGATCAGGCAAGCAGAGACAACACAAGAGAAATGTTGTTTCATCACATCAGATAATTTTTTAGTGCTTGTTCAGAATAGCCGATCCAATAAAAATTTACATTAATTTTGTTTTGATGTACAAAAGATTACATAGATATGTTATACTTATATTCACCATCGAGATTAGAATAAGTTTCAGACATTTGCTTCATTTTTTTTTTACTGAATGATTAGATCCTAAATTATATAGAAATCTAATACTTACATTCTCCATCCAGATAACAGTAAGTTTCAGTCATTTTGTTCATGGTAAAATTTATGAAATTAACAAAGTTACGAAATGTTTACTTAGGTTCATTTAGCAGCTAATAAACTAACTGGCAGTTATTTCGTTAGAACCAAGTTTCCTTTCAATTAGGTATGCCTAACAGCTTGTTGAGATCTGCTAGAACTATCTTTTGACTTTAAACCGAATTGCATAAGTAGGCTTCTCCCGGTATTTTGTTTAGGAATGAAAATTACATTGTCTTTAATTGGAATCATTTTGAGATGAGGCTTCTTAATCTGAGAATTAATTTTTATTTATTGCGGACTTTTTGTCTTCATTTTGGTAGTTTTTGTGTTGTTTCATCTTTCACTACGTTTCGGCCAAATTTCACCTGAAGAAGGCTAGAGGTGAAATTTGGCCGAAACGTAGTGAAAGATGAAACAACACAAAAACTACCAAAATGAGGACAAAAAGTCCGCAATAAATGTAAATTACATTATGATGACATATTTTTCATCAATATTAGGCAAATTGATACTTTTTTCTGTATGACTTGGGAAAATAATAACATTAATTTAAATGATTTAATTTAGTTTACTTTCGAAATACTTTATAATGGATTTGGTGGTATAGGATACACATTTTTTTTCTAGTCTTAAAATAAGCAATAAAAACATACTTAAGAACATTCTAGAAATTTAGGATCAAAACTGCATTAACATTTCAGTTACATTTTTATATTATTCAACCAATCAGCTAAAAACATAGAATAGAATATTCTAGAAAAATAGGATCGGAAGTCAACTTACAGAAAATATTTAGGCTCGAAAATAAAATAGTAAAATACAAATCTGATTGGTCAATAAATGTCTACGCGCCAAAAATATAGGAAGATTCTTTGATCCACTATTACGGTATAAATAACACAGAGTTAGGGAGCCATTCACTTACACTAAGACTAAGACAAAACCACAAGCCACTAAGCCAGTAAAGCAGTAGCCGATACTGTGTCCTGCAAATTCCTTTCCTTCATCAATTAAAGTTCATGACCTAGCTTCAGATGACCGCGAATTACATTCAAACGAAAAACCCGACACGCTGTCGCCACAATCATAAAACAAGACATGAACTTAATGTAAGTAAGAACGACTTATTTACGGACTCCGTTAACATACACACACCTTATTTTCTTCTTGCCAAACTTTATTTTCCAAAAGGCCATTTACACATCTTGTATTTTATTTGTTTTCATATTCTGTTATATGCATATTGAATTGTTTGTTGCTTAATGTTCGTTGTGTTCTATTCCATTTCTTTCACGCGATTATAAAGTTTTGTGTTGTATTTGTGGTGGAAATAATTTAGAGAGCAATACCCGTAAAGTACGGAAGCACATCTACTGTAATAACCAAATAACATACAACCCCTACGGTGGTTTGTTTGGTTTTATGGCACATCAACTTTTGTGGTTATCTAATGCCAAATCCTATTCATATATATATGTATATATCATCATATCATCATCTTGTCATGCCATCAGCATGGATATCTCTGACCCTCTCTCGCCACCTCTCCCTATCGTTCATCGCTTCCGGCAGGTCTTCAGGGCTACACTCCGTATCCTCACAGAGCTGCTGTATGTAGGTTCGAGCTGGCCGCCCTGTTTTTTCATGGCCATGTGAAGGGGTCTATAGGAGTACATCACTTATGAGCTTGTCTCTACTTCTCCAGCAGTGTCTGGCATGTCTGATTCGTCTAACTTGGATAGTTTTCTTGATGGGTGGTAGGGGGTCGTACAGCTGCTGCTTTGTGGGGTGTTGCCACCGGGACTTGATATATATATATATATATATATATATACACACATTTTGTAGTTAAACTTTTTAACGAGTCTGAGATCATTTTTGCACCCTGTTAAATGGTTTGAAGGTTAGTTGGTTAGTTGGGTTTTATGGCATATCAAACCTTCCGATTATTTAATGCCAAATTCTTTTAGTAAACGCATAGTTTGTTGATGACATTTTTAAACGAGCCAGAGCTCATTTGTTTGCACACAGTTAAATGGTTTTACATATGATTTTTAAGTCATTAGTTTGAACGTAATCTTATTTTGAAATGAGTCATAGCTGATTTGTTTGGCACAAATATTTCTATTGTTTGCACATAGTTCAATGGTTCCAATTACTCCAACACGAATAGTTCTATTTAGTGTTGATTATTTGTTTACACTCACTTAAATGGTTTCAAATATTGCTATCTAACATCAATAGTTTTTTTTTCTATAAAACTAATATTCTCTAGAATCCTGTGTTATGGCTCATTGGTTTGTAATAAAGGAAGACAGTATAGAGCAGTGTTTCCTGGAACCATAGGGTTCTGCCAAAGGTCACTTTTTGGGGGGCTCCATAAGAAACAGCAATAAATATGCTAATGCATTTTTGAGTAATTTATTTCTAAATCTCCATTTGTAATTTTACTATACATCTATGGCATATTGTTGGAAAATCCTTAGAATAAAGACTTCAGCCTCTTGTAATATTTACCATTTTGACCTGAAATTAAAAAAAATATATAAGACATTAATTATGGTATATAATAATTCAAGAATCGCTATGTAACAAAAACAATTCAATTTAGGCACACAGTTCAATAGTTTCAAATAATGCTATGTATCACTAACCATTCAATCAAATATCAGTCATTTGTTTACACTTAGTTAAATGGTCATACAGTTCTGTTTCTAACAATTCGATTTAACATAAGTCATTTTGTTTGCACAAAGTTTAAAGCACCATTTGCTCCATCGATAGTACGCTATCATGTGTTACCGCTCCGGGTTAGAGTGGACAGGGAAGCGATGGCAATAAAGGGGTACTCTGCATTCCCCAAAGCTCCAGCATTACTGGAGCCTAACCATCAGATTGTTTAATGTCATATCTTTCGTTGAGGTGGGGGGGTGTCTTAGCTCTCTGCAAAGATGTAGTCGGTGTTTTCTACAGCTCATAAAACCAGAATGTTCCGCTATTGAATTAAGATATTTTGTGTCTTACCAGATATTAGTTTATTTTTTAGACTAGAGGGGCCATTAAGAGTACTATAGAGTTGCCATGTCTATTATCTACGATGATAACCATTACACCACGGGTACCTTCATGTAGTTGTTGCTAAAGTTTGTTTTTTTGCACACAGTCCAATCAAATACGAATAATTTTTAAGCAGATCTATTTGACACATAGATAGGACCCTGTCAAGTATATCTGTGTCGGAATTCGGGTAGCCATTTTGTCCTCCTGTTGTGGAATTCCTAATACCAAAAAGGTACCTCTTATCAGAACAAGACTGCAATACGTTTTGATTATAAGAAAACTTCTCCCTCCCCATATATGCTGTAGTCATCGCTGATTGTCAGATCTCCTGGTGCTACTAACGAGCAAGTCTATAAATATCTGTCACCACATTATGAACGGCTTGAACCCATTCTTGATCTTTTCTGACCAGCCGTTTTGGGTACACGGTTGGTTTGGGATCGGTTGTGAGGTGGGGTCACGGTCGGTCTAGACAGCTTGACATGATTGCCGGGTAAGCCCAGTAATCGCGTCTCACGGGCGAGACTAACCCTCTACCTCGAGCCTCAGAGGGCCGTCCCTCGAGGCACTAACCCTTCTAGGAAGGACTGGGTTTATCACCGGACGCTTGAGGCGCCATTCTTCAGGGGAATGCCGACAGGGCCTGAGATATATTCATGCTCACCAGGCGTATCTGGTCTACGGCCCTACCACTAGACCCACCTAAATCTCGGCCATGTGCCATACTCACTCGTTTGATGGGGCGTGCAACAAATATCTGTCCCCATTCTTGACTCTCCCCTAAACAATCCAACAATCTGTTATGAAGTATTTGATCTCCCAACTAAGTGTTCATCATTTCTATTCAGAGAGTTGTGTAAACAGAACTTTTTTTTTTATTTTTGTCTTTGCCAACTTGAGGATTAACATCTCCACCAACAACCAGAACTTTGTGTTTAGGCATGGGTCGGACAAGAGAAGATAGCTCATTAGAAAAGGTAGTGATGTCTATTTCATCTCTGACTTTGTTGCATAAGACGATTGTTGTATAGCGGTTGCCTTTAAATGTAGCACGGTTAGATATTCTCTATGCTATTTATTTTAAAACACGAGAACAGAGAAACATTCCTAAACTTCCAAAAGCGGCAAGACGGAATTTTTCTATGCAGATGCCAACACAAATATCCATCCTTTACAGGATTCAGGGTATTTTAGTTCGTTGGCAACGGTAACATCTGTTTCTGTACGCATATGATGTCTTCATTGTTTTCGACAACAGATGCGGTAAGCTCATATATTTGGTTTGGTTTGGTTTGGTTATATGGCACATCAACCATTGTAGGTTAATAATGCCAAATTCATTTTCAACATATATACAGTTCTATTTCAAACAATTCAGTTTAGTATAAGTATAGTTTTTTGTTTACACACAGTTAAATGTCAAAACAGTTCAGTTTCAAACAATTCAGTTTAGCATACAAAAACAGTTCTATTTCAAACAGTTCAGTTTGGCATAAGCACACAGCTTCAATGTCAAAAACAGTTCTATTTCAAGCAATTCAGTTTAGCATAAATACGCAGTTTAAATATCAAAAAACTTCTATTTAAAACAATTCAGTTAAGCATAAATATACAGTTCAGTTCTATTTGACCCATAGATAGGACTCTATCAGGTACTACCACTCCGGGACAAAGTGGACCTGAGAACGATGGCAATAAAGAGATACTCCGCATTCACCAATACTCCAGCATCCCTGGAACCTCACCAACAGATTGTTTGGTGTCATATCCCGGGCACTTGTTGGGAGAGTCATACCTCTCTGCAGAAAAGCAGTCGTTGTATTCTACAGCACCGGTAAGGTCAACTTTATTTATTGTAGTTAATGTTCCAACGTTAAAAGTTGCGATGTTTAAAGTGTTCTTGTGTCTTAGTTTGTTTTGGGTTTGGACTCTGTAGGCGCTTTTTCGAACACTGGGTACAGAGCTCGAACCTCAGCAGAACACGCCCCTTATTTACCCGTGTGAAAAGTGATACAGTTTGGACCTTTGGTTTGAATTCGTGTCATGGTAAATTTTCTGTGGCAATTTTTCTCGCTGAGTTTTCTCTTGAAGCAGTATATATATATATATATATATATATTGTATACCAAAACACTTTTCCTAGTTGGCTGGGGCTGTAGAATACACCGGCTGCTTCCCTGAAGAGGGGTAAGACCCCCGCCCCCAACGAGTGTCCTGATATGACACTAAACAATCTGTTGGTGAGGCTCCAGTGATGTTGGAGCTTCGGGGAATGCGGTGCACTCCTTCACTGCCATCACTCCCAGGTCCACTCTGACCTGGAATGGTAGCACCTGAGAGGGCCCTATCTATGGATGAAATAGAACTAACTGCATATTTATGCTAAACGGAATTGTTTGAATTAGAACTGTTTGACTAAACTGAATAGCTTAAAATCGAAATGTTTTTGACAATTAAACTGTGGTTACATTTAAATAGACTGCTTATGCTAAACTGAATTGTTTGAAATGGAACTGTTTTTGATATTGAAACTATACTTACACTAAATGTGTGGGGGGTGTATATAAAAGAAATGGATAAACAATGCTATGAAACTGCGAGACATACTCCTCTTCTGAAGGAATATCTTCTGATTACAGAATCGTCTTAGTAAAGATTTCCTTGAGTCTACGCAGACATAAGAAGCCACCAGGTAATTCTGTACGATATGGCTGGTCCTCACTTGCCAATAGCGATATATGCAATCTCTATTCAGTTAATGTATGAAATAAGTAATTATTCAAATGACATCTGAAAGACATTTTCCAAATGACGAATATGAAAACTTTGTTACTGCTCACTTAGAAACTGTAGTTGAGTATTCATGAACAAAACAAAGATCTAAATGTATTGGTCCCAGGAAGTTTACAAGACCAGTTTTCTAACCACTGAGCTATGGTGACTATGTCAGTGCTACAGTATAGTTGCACCTCTTGGACTCTAATAAAACGCTTGGAGAAAAATCTAGATGGAAACAACACCAGGATGCCGCGTAGTTTTTCAAACAAATACTCGAAGCAGTACTCTACAAAACAGCAGCTATACAGCCACTTTTCCCCCATCTCACAAACCAGCCAAATAAGATGAACAAGACATGCAAGGCACTGCTGAATAACTAAGGATGAACTCATAAGTGACGTTCTGTTATGGACACCAGTGTTAAATCCCAGGTCGAGTCATACCAAATTCTTAAAAAATGGTACTTGATGCTTCCTGTTTTAACACTCAACATTATAAGGTACCGATCGAGGGTAAGTGAAGCAATCCAGGGAAAGGAATAGCACCCTCTCCTACACCTTGGTGTAATAGCTATTGAAAAGGAGCCTTCGGGTCACCCTCGACTACGGTCGGCCAAATTATAATATGCATGTTCAATCGGGGGCTATTAAGGAACACGGAATAGTTCTATAAATTCACTCTCCACTTCTTTTCGCTACTGGTCTTTGAACAATTGAAACGTTGTCTCTGACACTGCCAAGGACTTATATTTGTCAAGTAAATCTTCTATTTTGTACCCCTTCTGCATGCTGCTTGTTCATGGAATAATATGTATATAAGTGTTGCTGTTGGAACCCGTTTCTGTAATCTTTCTCCTTTTTTTTACAACTATCATCATCATCATCACGTCGTGCCGCTAGCACGGATATCCCTGACCCTCTCTCGCCACTTCTCCCTATCATTCATCGCTTCTGGCAGGTCTTCAGGGCTACATCCCGTATCCTTACATAGCTGCTGTATGTATGTTCGAGCTGGTCGTCCTGTTTTTGCTCGGTCATATGCGGGGGTCCATAGGAATATATCACTTATGAGCTCGTCCTTACTTCTCCTGCAGTGTCCTGCGTGTCTGGTTCGTCTAACTTGTATAGTTTTCTTGACGGGAGGCAGGTACTATTTACCAACCCCTCCGCTCGGGCAGGATAAGACACAAGGTCAATTTTTAAGCGGAGTTTAACATGTTTGAATTCAGAGTTTTCCTTCTCCTAGACTAGTTGCCTCACCAAGGCTGAAGAACCTAGTCCGTCCTACTATTTACCCATAGCTGGAGGGAGAATAAGGGGGTTCATACCTTTCCCAAGGGTATTTGCCCGAAAGTGAACGTAATAGCGCGACTGGAGTACGAACTCGCGTACTACGATTCCGCAGTTCATCGCTTTAACCATTACACCACGAGGACACCCCTTGACGGGAGGCAGGTGGCCGTATAGTTGGTGCCTTGTGGGGTGTTGCCGCCAGGACTTGTTCAATATTGCTCGCAACATTCTTGTGTAATTGCCGTCTAGCTTCTTCTTCAGCCGTTTAGTTAGCGTCCAATTAGTGCATCCATATAGCAGTATCGATACGACCGCTGCCTGGAAAACTAAAATTTTATCAAAATTTAACTCTACTTCCAAATAATAGGAGAAAATAGTATCAAGATGTGGGTTAGTGCAATGACACACAGTGCATTGTTTCAGTCTGAGTGTAATTGGAAAGCCGCATCCGGAGCTCCCGAATTGGCTTTTATATTACCAAAATATTGTAAAAAATTTAATTCTTCCAAGTAATGATAAAACTTTTATATTTACTATTGATTAAACTCTTATATATTAATTTACGATTAATTGTAGAGAGTTCGGCAATGGTCCTGGAGACCAGGGTTCAATCCAAGGTCGACTCATACCTAAGACTCAAAAAATGGTACTTGATGCCTCCTTGCTTAACGCTCAACATTATAAGGTACGGATCAAGGGTAAAGTGGGGCAATTCAGGGAATGGAGTAGCGCCCTCCCCTACACCTCGGTGTAGTAGCTATTGAAAATGGATCCTTCGGGTTGTCCTCGACTATCGTCGCCAACTTTACTTTACTTTTTATATTAATTTACTATTGATTAAACTCTTAACTAATTTACTATTGATTAGACTTTTATATGTTAATCTACAATTGATTAAACTATCATTTGAAGATGACATACTCAGATGATTTAAACGGTATCCCAATACCTCCTCTAAGAGATTTACCAAAACCCCAAGATCCAACGGTAATGTTTGATGATAGCGGGATAAAACTAAAAGAAGTTCGAGATTTCGTCCATAAGGCCCGCGCAGGTAGTGCCCCGGGCTTGAATGGGATATCGTACAAGTTATATAAAAACTGCCCATGTGTCCATAGGAAACTCACTGTCTTCCTTCAGCAGACTTGGAAGAAGGCTATTGTACCACAGGAATGGTGTCTGGCCGATGGTATTTGGATACCAAAGGAAATGCAGTCAAAAGTTACCACAAATTTTCGCCCAATAACCCTCCTAAATGTAGAAGGGAAAATATTTTTTGGAGTTCTTGCTCGTCGTATGACAACCTTTCTGATGCGCAATCATTATATAAATACATCTGTCCAGAAGGCTGGGATACCTGGCTTCCCCGGATGTCTGGAACATTCACAAATGATATGGAACTCAATACTCTCAGCTAGAAAGGACAAAACAGAACTACATGTGATCTGGCTTGATCTTGCCAATGCGTACGGTTCAGTTCCGCACCACTTAATCCGAATGGCCCTCGAATTTTTCAACTTCCCTAGCAAGGTTGGCGAAATCATAATGAAATACTTCAATTCAGCTTTCATGAAATTTACCATTAAAAACTATACCACCATGTGGCAGGCACTTGAGATCGGCATCACGATGGGCTGTGTGATTTCCCCACTTCTTTCCGTTCTAGCCACGGAACTCATTTTACGAGGTGCAGCAAATACGTCGAAAGGAGTAATGAAAAATGAACATCTGACTCTTCCTCCTTCCAGAGCTTTTATGGACGACATCACCATTCTCGTCCCATCCCAAATCTCTGCCGATGGTTTACTACAAAGGTATTATGATCTTTTCCCATGCATGAGAATGAAGGCTAAGCCAAAGAAAAGTCGAAGCCTATCGTTAGTCGGAGGATCTGTCAGGGAGATCCATTTCAAAATTGCGGGGGATAAGATCCCAACAGTCAAGGAGAAGCCGGTAAAGAGTCTCGGACGTCTTTATTCAATCCCACTGACTGATCGTCATAGGGGTACAGAGGTCCAGAAAGTAGCCTTGAAGGGGCTTAAATCAATTGATAAAACTTGTTTACCCGGAAAGATGAAGGCTTGGTGTTACCAACATGGTCTGCTACCCTGTCTTTTGTGGCCCTTATAGATGTACGAGATTGCGATATCTCGTGTTGAACGGATCCAACAGTATAGCAACAAATACCTGCGTAAGTGGCTCGGAGTTCCTCCTTGTTTTTCGAAAGTGGGTTTATATACCAATTCTGGAAACCTACAGCTCCCAATAGCCTCACTGGTTGAAGAATTCAAAATTGGGAAAGTACGCCATCACATGATGATGAAGGACTCAGCCGACGAGATCATTCGGAAGGCGTATCCAGAAATAAAATCAGGTACGAAGTGGTCGGCCGTTAAGACCACCCAGGAGGCGGAATGCAGCCTACGAATCAAAGACATCATAGGCGTCACTCAAACCAATCGAGCTGGACTGGGTTGCACGAGCAAAAAGGTATTCTTCAAAATGGACCCAAAAGGAAAAAGAGACATGGTAAGCGAAGAAGTCATGATGTTTGAGGAAGAGCAAAGAAAAGCCAGTGCTGTTACTTGGATAAAATGGAATGATATCGAACCAATTAAATTATCGTGGAAATCCTTAATTGCAATGGAACCACTGGCGATATCATTCCTTCTTCGCTCTACTTATGATCTCTTCCCAAATGCAACCAACCTAAAATTATGGGGATATACCAATTCGGACCTGTGCTTGTGTAAATGTGATCGGGGTACTTTGCGCCACGTCCTATCTGCATGTCCACACTCGCTTCAGATGTACACATGGTGTCATAACAAGATATTAGAAGTGATAATAGAATTGTTAAGAGCACAATGTGAGACAGCAAATCAGCAATCCATAACAGCCAAGGAACCCATAATTCAAGGACGGTGAATGACCTGTGAGGAAACAAAAAAATCCTAACATGAAGCTCCTGAACGGATCTAGTGACTGGAAAGTTTCAGCAGATCTCAAGACATCTCTACAATTTCCAGTTCACATTATTCAAACAGAAAAGCGGCCGGACATTGTAGCATGGTCCGATTCAAAGAAGAGTGTCCTCCTCATAGAATTGACTGTCCCCAGGGAAGAAAACCGGGAGGAAGCACACGAGCGGAAGAAAAACCACTACGAGACACTGCGTGCCGACTGCGTGGAAATGGGTTGGATATGCCATGTGATTCCTATTGAGGTTGGTTGTCGTGGTTTTATAGGACACTCAGTCATTTCGTCTCTTTCAAAAATAGGAATCACTGGCCGCAGTTTGAAAGTTGCCTCAAATCGTCTTCAGACCACGGCGCGATACACATCAAGTTGGATTTGGTCGAAAGCGAGAAAGTTTTCAGCATGAAGGAAATACACGCGGAACCACCTTTCCCGTGTGATTAGGTAAGAAACGGTTACTGTAAACGCGTAATAACATCAACCGCCGAAAGTAAACGCGTTTTTTTTTTAATCACAAACTGCATTCAGAAAATGAAGATTAACGTCCAATGTAGTCTCTGCATTTAATTGATCTGGCGTGTATATATATATATATATATATATATATACACGGTATTAAGAGAATTATATATATATATATATATATATATATAATTCTCTTAATACCCTGTCCGGTGGCAAAAGCTGCTTGGTAGCGTCAGGGGTGGCAGTACCGCCTTGAGCTACCGAAACTGTGTTATCACCCCTGGATGGCGGCTGATGAGGACATGGTATCGCACGTGCTTTCACACGTTGTATGATGAAATTATCAGTAGTAAATAAAAGTCCAAACGAAGAAGAAACATTTGAACTCAGGAGCCAAGTGGAAGAAACATGTCAATATTGGTCAGTATGTCTTTAATTCCAATTTAAAATGCTGAATTTTACAAAATGTTATGCTGTATTTTGTTTGTGAAATAATGCTTAAACTATGCGTTTTAAATGTAAAGGCACGCTTACTCTACTATAAAGCCAATTTGATATTAAGCCTATCCACATGTCAGCGAACAAGGCAGAATGTTTTTGAATATCTTCTATCGAATAATTTAAAAATTCGTAAAGAAAGCCCTAACAGTAGTTTAGAAGAAAAAGCCTAGAATGCTACCACAGCTCCCCCCCTCAGAAAGGGAAAAAGGAAAAAAAAAAAAAAAAAAACAACAAAAACGAATTGTCCCCTTCACCCCACTAGACCGCCCCCAAAGCTACCTAAAATATCAGTAGTAAATAAAAGTCCAAACGAAGAAGAAACATTTGAACTCAGGAGCCAAGTGGAAGAAATATGTCAATATTGGTCAGTATGTCTTTAATTCCAATTTAAAATGCTGAATTTTACAAAATGTTATGCTGTATTTTGTTTGTGAAATAATGCTTAAACTATGCGTTTTAAATGTAAAGGCACGCTTACTCTACTATAAAGCCAATTTGATATTAAGCCTATCCACATGTCAGCGAACAAGGCAGAATGTTTTTGAATATCTTCTATCGAATGATTTAAAAATTCGTAAAGAAAGCCCTAACAGTAGTTTAGAAGAAAAAGCCTAGAACGCCTAATGCTACCACAGAGCTCTATAATTCCTGAAGCCTGCTAGGTCCCCAACTGTAGGAAGGAAGAAAAAAAAAAAAAATTGAAAAACCCAGGAAAAGTCCCAATACAGCAAAAAAGTATAAGTCAGTACTAGTGAAAGTCATAAGAAAGTACCTTAATGTTGGACTTTAAGTTAGTTAAAACTTAAAACAAATCCCCCCCCCTTTTTTTTCTTCTTTCTTTTTTTTTTTTTTTTTTTTATGTACACATGGGAAGCAGCATGATGTACGTAAAGGTATTTGAATAAACCAATGGACGACCAAACTCAATACCCAAATGGGTCCTGGACGTGAGTTTGACGACTTTTCGCTCAGGATCGACAGTTCGATCGGGGAACTACTGCTGCTCCTCTATAAGAGTGGCTTCTATAGAAGAGAATAAAACAGCCATCGAAAGATAACCATGACCCACACTCAAACCACTTACACAAACCGCATCGCTCTTCGCGCGGGTAAAAAAGGGGCGCGTCCTGCTGAGGTTGGAGCCCTGGCCTCGGTGTTCGAAAAATCAGCTACAGAGCTCAAACAATCAAAACTACTAAAATGCAAGCAAACGCTACAAATAGCCACATTTAACGTAAGAACCTTAAATAGAATAGGTCAACTCCCAGAGCTAATCGCATCGGCCGAAGAACATAAAATAGACATAATATGCATACAAGAACACAGATACACGCACACAGAAGATATCAAATATCACGAAACTGGCAATGGATGGTCGCTCGCCACTGTATCCGCATGGAAAAACTCTGTCAACGCCGCAGTGGGAGGGGTAGGATTGCTTATAGGACCTAGAGCACTAAAAACGCTTAATAGCATAGAGAAAATACAACCTAGAATGATGGTAGCTACATTTAACGGAAACCCCAGAGCAACAATCGTCTCATGCTACAGCCCCACCAATGTTAGTGAAGAAAATGAAATAGTCACCTTCTACGATGAGTTATCCTCATTAGTGCGTAGCATCCCGAAACACAACATGTTAGTCATTGGCGGAGACATGAATGCACAAATCGGGAAAAACGGAAACAACAAATACAGCCTCCACAACACGTCAAATAGAAATGGGCAACATCTAACAGATTTCATGATAGAAAATAGATTAGCATGCCTCAATACAAACTACCAAAAAAGAGAGGGCAAACTATGGACATACACGTACGCAAACAATACTAAAGCTCAGATAGACTACGTCCTTATAAACAAGAAATGGAAGAATAGTGCATTGAATTGCGAGGCATACTCCTCTTTTGAGGGTGTGTCCACCGATCACCGAATAGTCACAGCGAAAATACGGTTAAGCCTACGAAAAAACGACAAACGAACAGCGACCACCAAACACTATAACTGGGCCCTATTAAACAACAAAGATGTAAGAGATAAATACGTATTAGAATTAAGAAACAGATTCGAAACACTACAAGAAAAGACGGAAAAAAGTACACCAAACGACGAATACGAAAATTTCGTCAATGCACACCTTGAGGCAGCAGCAAAATACATTCCAACAAAAATTAAAACTAAATATAGAGTCCCATGGGAAACTTTAGCGGTGAGAGAAAAACGTGCACTAGTGAAAACAGCCTCCAAAAACTATCGAAAAAACCCAACAAACACAAATGCCTTAAAACTAAAAACGGCACAATATCAATTAGCAGGCATATATATAAAGGAACAGACAGAATACATTCAAAATCAGATAGATAAGATTAGAGACTCGGTGGAAGATAGACAATCTAGAATTGCCTGGCAAACAATAAACGAAGTGAGCAGAAGAAAGAACGCAGCCAAAGCAAAACTTAAAGCAGCAAACCAACAAGAAAGAATAAAACTGTGGAAACAGCACTTCGAAAACTTACTTGGAAACCCACCAAAAATAACGCATGAACCAATCACCAGAATAATTAGCAAACAATTAGACATTAAACTTGGACCGTTTACACAAGAAGAACTCGACTCGGTTCTCAGAAAAATTAAAAATAGGAAAGCTGCAGGACTGGACGAAATTCCCCCGGAAGTATGGAAGACCAGACAATTCGACGACATACTGCTCCGACACTGCAACGCAGTATACAATCAAAATCCGATAGATAGATAGATAGATAGATAGATAGATAGATGGACGAAGGGATGCATACTCCCCTTCCCTAAAAAGGGGGACCACGGATTAGCCAAAAACTACCGAGGCATAACACTTACATCCATAGCTGCCAAAATCTACAATGCCCTACTACGAAACCGAATAGAACCCAAAATCGACAACATACTTAGAAAAAACCAAAATGGCTTCCGAAGAAATAGATCTACGACCTCACAAATATTAACCATCCGCAGAATCCTTGAAGGTGTACGGGCAAAGAACCTACAAGCGACATTAATATTTGTCGACTTTACCAAGGCTTTCGACTCCATTCACAGAGGAAAGATGGAACAAATCCTACTAGCGTACGGCATACCTAAAGAAACCGTAGCGGCAATAACGATTCTCTATAGAAACACTAAAGTAAAAGTACGATCACCAGATGGAGACACAGAATACTTCGACATTGTAGCAGGAGTACTACAAGGGGACACGCTGGCTCCGTATCTCTTTATCATTTGTCTAGACTACGTACTTAGAACATCGATTGACAAAATCAAAGAGAATGGCTTCGAACTGACGAAGAAAAGAAGCAGAAGATACCCCGCAACAACAATTACCGACGCCGACTACGCCGATGACATAGCGATACTGGCAAATACACCTGACCAAGCCGAAACACTTCTGCATAGTTTGGAACGAGCAGCAGCAAGCATAGGCCTCCATGTTAATGCACACAAAACGGAATATATGTGCTATAACCAAACGGGGGACATCTCCACTCTAGAAGGAACCCCTCTTAAACTAGTAGACAAATTCACGTACCTGGGAAGCAGCGTCGAATCAACCGAAAAGGACATCGAAACGAGGTTAACGAAGGCATGGACAGCTATCAATGGGCTATCGACTATATGGAAGTCAGACCTGACCGATGAAATGAAACGCAGTTTCTTCCAGGCAGCGGTCACATCGATACTGCTATATGGATGCACTACATGGACGCTAATAAAGCGGCTGGAGAAGAAGCTAGATGGCAATTACACAAGAATGCTGCGTGCAATCCTGAACAAGTCCTGGCAGCAACACCCCACAAGACACCAACTGTACGGCCACCTGCCCCCTATCACGAAAACTATTCAAGTTAGGCGAACCAGACATGCAGGACATTGCTGGAGAAGCAGAGATGAACTCATAAGAGATGTACTCTTATGGATCCCCACACACGGCCGCGCAAAAGCAGGACGACCAGCACGAACGTACATTCAGCAGCTATGTGAGGATACAGGTTGTTGTCCTGAAGACCTACCTAGGGCGATGAACGATAGGGAGGAGTGGCGAGAGAGGGTCAGGGATATCCGTGCTGCCAGCACGATATGATGATGATGATGATATATATTGGCAGCATTTCTTCGTTAATACAAATTTCATTGAACATAATAGACATTTTCTGTCTACATATTTTCTTCTGGATCCGTTCGTATTTCCATATTGCTTTTATCGTATTCGGCTGGAATTGATTTATGTATTGTCCATAGTTATATGTATCCCTAGTACTTATATCACTTTTGTAATAGATCTTCTCCTGATGATGGCCCAAAGTTGGGCAGAAAGTACTAGGGATACATATAACTATGGACAATACATAAATCAGTTCCTGCCGAATACGATAAAAGCAATATGGCAATAAGAACGGATCCAGAAGAAAATATGTAGACAGAAAATGTCTATTATGTTCAATGAAATTTGTATATATCATCATCATCATCATCATCACGTCGTGCCGCTAGCACGGATATCCCTGACCCTCTCTCGCCACTTCTCCCTATCGTTTATCGCCTCTGGCTCGTCCTCTGGGCTACATCCCGTATCCTCACATAGCTGCTGTATGTATGTTCGACCTGGTCGTCCTGCCCTTGCTCGGCCATATGTGGGGGTCCATAGGAGTACATCACTTATGAGCTCGTCCCTGCTTCTCCAGCAGTGTCCTGCATGTCTGATTCGTCTAACTTGGATGGTTTTCGTGATGGGAGGCGGGTAGCCGTATAGTTGGTGCTTTGTAGGGTGTTGCTGCCAGGACTCTGGTTAAACCCTTATATATTGATTTAAGATTAATTAAACCTTTATATATTGATTAAACCATTGATCAAACTCTTTTATATTGATTTACTATTGATTAAACTGTTACATCTGAATAATTTACTATTTTACCAAGCAATGTAAATCTTATCGATAAGCGTGTCATTATATCTAGCTTTAATCAGGATATTTATCGTGTCAGAGTACAGGAAACTTCAAATATAGTACACACACACACACACACACACACACACACACACTCACATATATATATATATATATTATAACCCCCTTCTATCACTAATATAGACCAGAAATAAGTACATATCTTACGTATATTTATTTATCGATAAGTATATTTCTTCCTTACAGTACCTGCTGTTTTTAAGTGGTTACTTATTTAAGTCCTGAACAGACCACTTAACCAGCGGGAACCGGTCTCTCAGCGTCACTTGACCGTAAGTACTTCCAGTTTCAGTAAAATAACTAGCAAAGTACCCATAAAATATGATGGAATCATTAACTTCTGAATTAGCACCTCTCCATAAGATCAAATATTTGTCTAATCTGCCTAGGATCAAAATATTGTGGGCATGTCCTCGTGGTGTAATGGTTAAAGCGATGGACAGCGGAATCGTAGTAAGCGGGTTCGTACTCCAGTCACGCTATCACGTTCACTTTCAGGCAAACACTCTTGGGAAAGGTATGAACCCCCCCCCCTTATCCTCCCAGTTATGGGTTAAATAATACCGCTACTGTTCTTCTAGGAGAATGGCTTTGGCATTAAATAACCTACAAAGGTTGATATGCTATTAAACAAGGAAACCAAAATAAAGCATTGTTTTTTCCCATATATTTCCATAACTTCCAGCAAGAGGTCAAATAGTATCACCGCTTTCCTTCTACAAGGATGGCTTTGGGTTTAAATAACCCACGAAGGTTGATATGTCGTTAACCAAAGAAAGCAATTTCTGTGATAAAATCCTTAGCAATGTATTTCTTTAATACAATCATAAACAATTTTTTTCTATAATGAAACCATAAGTAATATATTTCTATAATACAAGAATAAACAATTTTTCTTGAATAAAAACAAAAGCAACGTATTTATAGGTTTGGTTTCTTCGTTGAATGGCATGACAGTTTTCGTAGGTTCTTAAATGCTAAAGCCATCTTTGTAGAAGAGCTGTAGAGGAACTATTTAACCAAAAGCCTGAGGGATAAGGGGGTTCATGCCTTTCTCAAGGGTATTGGTCCGAAAATGACCGCAATAGCGTGACTGGAGTTCCAACTCACTTACTATAAGGTCACAGTCCAGTACGTTAGCCACTCCACCATGAGTGCACACTGCTATATATTTATATTTCTATAGTAAATTTATAAGCAATGTATTTATATTTCTATAGTAAATTTATAAGCAATGTATTTATATTTCTATAGTAAATTCATAAGCAATGTATTTATATTTCTATAGTAAATTTATAAGCAATGTATATTTCTTTAGTAAATCTATGAACAATGTATTGATATTTCTATAATAAATTGATAAGCAATGTATTTATATTTCTATAGTAAATCTATAAGTAATGTTTATATTTCTATAGTAAATCCATAAACAATGTATTTATCCTGAGATCAGACTTGCTCAACTCAAACTCCTGGCTGGGAATGAATTATGGAATCTGTTCTTTTTTCTTCCTCACTTATATTCGTAGAGATTATCTACCTTTGTCTGCAAGCTGAATTTTCCGAACGATGACTGGGAGGCGACATAAAGAAAAATTGCAAATATTGCAATCGTTCCTCTTCAGAAGCACCAGAATTCTTTGTGTCATGGGCATATATACACGACTGTTTGGTGCCATTGATACATTTCATAGATCTGACGCAGCCGAGATATTTTGTTGTTGTTGTTTGGGTTTTATGGCATATCAACCTTTGTAGATTATTTAATGCCAAATCCATTTTTATACAAATGATCAGGTCTATTTCAAACAATTCAGTTTAGCATAAGCAAACAGTTTGTCAAAAACATTTCTATCTAAAACTATTCAGTTTAGTCAAACAATTCAAATTCAAACAATTTAGTTTAGTATAAGTATAGTTTTTGTTTACACACAGTTAAAATGTTAAAACAGTTCTATTTCAAACAATCCAGTTTAGTGTAAGTACATTTTCAATCTCAAAAACAGTTCTATTTCAAATAATTCAGTTAAGCATTAGTACGCAGTTTAGATATCAAAACAGTTCTATTTCAAGTAATTCAGCTTAGCATAAGTACGCTTAGTTCTATTTGACCCATAAATAGGACTCTATCAAGTACTACCAATCCGGGTCAGAGTGGACCAGGAAAAGATGGCTATGAAAGGGTACTGCGCATTTTCCAAAGCTCCAGCATTACTTGAACCTCACTATCAAATTGTTTTGGGTCATATCCAGGACACTCGTTGGTAGGGGGTCTTACCCCTCTGCGGGGGTGCAGTCGGTGTTATCCTACTGCCCCAACCGACTAGACAAGAGATTTTTTGTCTATAGGAGGACAGATACAAAGCTTTACCAACAAGGTAAACTGGACCTTATTTCTTTTTACACTCATATCTTCACACACACATATTCTTACTGTGAATAATTGTCGGTTGGGAATATAACTCAATCGCACACTTAGAACCAATGTTAGCATTTGTATGTCCGTGATGTTCCTACACTGAACCCAAGGAAAGGAGAGGCCAGATAAGCTCATGGACTCATACAAAAACATTTCACATTTAATCTATTCAATAAATATACCGTGGTATTAAACGAAATAATACATTAATTTTTCCCCAAAGATAAAAAATATATATATACTCATATTGTTCCATAAACAAGCAGTATGTAGAATGGGTACAAAATTAGAAAACTTTTTCTAGATAAGTGTGAGTCAACCTGTTCCTATCAGGGTAAGAGACAATCACTCCACAGTTCCAAAAATAAGGGCAAATGTGTTTCTGAACTGTCATGTGACATCTTATGAACCCACCCACACTCCAACGGACATGCCTATCTTCTAAAGATGATTATTTATTGTTTCTATGCAATACCTCTTTTGTATCTTCTTTCCTGTTTGGTTTCATATCAATAAAGTTGTTACGTTATCAAAATTATTTCTTGGAGTTCTTTCAGAATGTATATTTTCTAAGAACTGTATCGATACGTGGTATCTGAATCATATAACCATAGCACAATCACAGCTGGATTAGAGTACGGTATCTGTTCTTCTCAACTCTGTGTGGGACACGTTACTGTATTCTTGTCTTTGAACAAATACAAAAAGAAAGTGAGATTGGTTCCAGGGGTTCCAATCTTGTGAACAATACCTCTCTAATGTTCTTCTATTCATTGTTTCATGTCTTCGTAAATGCGGTCGTATGTTGAACTACGAATTAAACTGGCCGTATGTCACAATCTACACCTGGTGAGAGTCCTCATGGCAAAGTGGCTAACGTGCTGGACCATGACATCATAGTAAGCTCCAGTTGCCCTATTGTGTCCACTTTCGAACTTATAACCTCAGGAAAGGCATGAACCCCCTTATCCGCTCCCCCCGCAGCTATGGCTTAAATAATGCTACTACTATTCTTCTATACGGATGGCTTTGGTATTAAATAACCCACAAAGACTGAGACGTCATTAAACAAACTAAACAGAACCAAACCATTCTACAACAGTTGGAATGTGGTAAAATATCGGTTAAGGTCCTAGCTTACCGACTTTCGAGCTGAGATTAAAGTATCTATCTATTTATATAGATATATATATATATGTATAGGAAATTATAACAATAAAAAATTTTTAATCAAATATTTTCTAAAAACTTATAGAATTAAGATTATTTTGAAATATTTATACTGAGTGGCGCTGAAGTCACTTTACTTCTTTAGTAATCTATTGTATTTAAGATATATAACATTCTATACTTATTTATAAGTAATTTTCCAGAGTCAAAACAAATATAACTGAAAGAAAAATCTTTTTTTTTTATTATTCAAAAGTAGTTTAATTTTTAAAATGCAAAGTGACGTAAATGAATCCTAAGCTTGATCAACAGTCACCCTCACCTCATTTCAACAGTTGGTTGGTTGGTTGGTTTTATGGCATATCAACCCTTTTTGGGTTAATTTACGCCGAATTAAGTCATTCTGATAAAAATTTCAAATAATTTAGTTTAGGCTCATTGGCTTAGTGGGCAGAGTGTTCGCAAATGGTCTGGGAGTCTTGGGTTCAATCCCAGGTCGCGTCATACCAAAGACTTTAAAAATGGTACTTGATACCTCCTTGCTTAACGCTCAGCAATATAAGGTACGTATCAAGGGTAAAGTGGAGCAATCCAGGGAAAAGAGTAGCACCCTCCTCTAGACCTCGGTGTAGTAGCTATTGAAAAGGGAGCCTTCTGGTCGCTCTCGACTAAAGGGAGACAACTTTACTTTTTTACTTCCGATTCAACATGGACGATTTAAAGTTAAATGCAAATAATAATGACGATTTAGAAGGCCGACTGAGCAATATAAAAAGATTTACTGATGACATTAGGATGCAGTTTGGTATGGACAAATATGCGAAAGTCACATTTAAGAAAGGCTCGCTAGTTAAGTCTTACAAACATCACACTCGATATAAACACGGAAATTACCAAGTTAGAACATAATAAAACCAATAAATATTTAGAAATTAATGGAGCAAATGGCATCAATTATCGTAGTAAATGGTATCGGTGACTCGGGTTCAAATCCTGGATGAGGCTGTTTGCGTCGTTTCACTTCGCGCTAGTGCCTTTGGGAAAGGCATGAATCCTCTGAGCCATGGGTAAATAGTAGGATAGACTGAGCTCTTCATTCAGTAGAGCAACCGATCTAGAAGGAAAAAAAATCAAGTTCAACTGTACTCCGCTAAAGAATTGACCATGTGTCACATCTTGTCCGTGGTGGAAGAGGTTGGGTAAATACATACAACAAATACAAAAGCCAAATAAATACTGAAATAAGATTTATCTTCTTATTTACTCAGCTTTGTTTAATCTGGCACATATGTTGCTTATAATACCTGCTGTTCCTAAGTGGTTATTCATCTAAAAAGTGGGCTGGCTCATCACTGCTAAACTTCGGTAACCATGGAAACCGAGAGCAAGCTGGTCTCACCTCTGAGTGCATTTCAAAATTAACGAGAAATTTGACAACAGTACAGCAGAGAATTTCTTACCTTGATCACTCTTTTCTATTCTTGTATTTTGAATCTGTTTAACTTTAGCGAAGAATAGAATCTTAAAAAGAATACCAGCCCAGTAGGCAAGGGCTGGGGAATACACCGAATGCACATCTGCAGAGAGGTAAGACCCTTCCAATGAGTGTCCTGGATATGACACTAAACTGTATCTGAGGATGAGGCTCCAGTCCTCGTGTATTGGGGAATGTGGAGTTCCTCTTTATTGCCATTACTATCAGCTTCACTCTGACCCGGAGTGGTACTGCTTGTTAGGGTCTCATCTATGGGTCAAATAGAACAGTTCAAACATTTACGAAGCATCATTATTATTAATTATTTGAAAGCATACAGCTGTGTGGAAGTTGTGCAAATTAGAGAGAAATACTTGTTAAATAGAATTAGTAATCTTAGATAGCAATTCTTGAAACCATTTAAAAGTGGGTAAACAAATTAATAATATTCAATAGAATAGCGTTTGATTAGAATACTTTGAACCATTTAACTGTAAGCAAATATTAAGTAGCAATATTGCCCAGTCGGCTGGGGCTGTAGAATACACCGACTGCTTCTCTGCAGAGGGGTAAGACCCCCCCCCAACAAGTGTCCTGGATATGACACTAAACAATCTGATGGTGAGGTTCCAGCAATGCTGGAGCTTTGGGGAATGTGGAGTACCCCTTTATTGCCATCGCTCCCAGGTCCACTCTGGCCCCGGAGTGGTAGCACCTGATAAGGGTCCGATCTATGGGTTAAATAGAACTAACAGCATTCTTATGCTAAACTGAATTGTTTGAGTAAACTGAATAGCTTGAAATAGAAATGTTTTTGACAATTAAACCGTACTCACATTTAAACTACGTGCTTATGCTTAACTGAATTATTTCAAATAGAACTGTTTTTCGACATTAAAATTGTATTTACACTTAACTGAATTGTTACATATAACTTCTTGAATAGTTTGAAATAAATGTTTTTGACAATTAAACTGTGTACTTATGCTAAACTGAATTGTTTTAAATAGAACAGATTATTTACATAAAAATGGATTTGGCGTTAAATAAGCTACAAAGGTTGATATGCCATAAAACCCACCAAACCAAACGAAGTAGCAATAATTGAAACTATTTAACTCGGCGTAAACTCCTTTAGAAATAGAGTTACTTAAAAATTATTCGTTTACAAATCAAATAAATATATATACACCCCTAGACAGAAATATAAGGCCACCCTCAAAAATGAAGAAAAAGATGTTGTTTACAATTCTTAGAATATGAAAATCAGATATATGAAAGATAAAACAATTAAATTTGAATATGAAGAAATTTCAATTCATTTTTATATCTATATTAGCATTTATGCTTGATTTTAGAATTTTGTTTTGACATAAATATAAGACCAATGAGCAGAACAATAGAATATAAGGGCATTCTTTTTATTTAATGTTTTGTAGATCCGCCATTAGCTTTGATAACCTTAAAAATTCGGCTTAGCATACTATCAACTAGTTTCTGAAGTTGAACCGAATGTATTTTTTCCCATGCGTCTAAAATTGTGTTTTTGAGTTCAGAAATTGCTGAGTACTGTCGACCTCCTTCATAATCTTTTACATCAATTAATCCCCACAAATTTTCTATCGGGTTGAGACCTAGAGAGTACGCTGGGTGGTCAAGAAGTCTTATGTTTTGTTCAAGCAAATACTTCTTTGTTACTGGTGCATTATGAATAGCAGCATTATCTTGCTGAAAAATCCATTCTTCTCCACATAGACGACGCCCTTCTTGTGCGAAAGGTAAATCATTTAGCATCTTCACATAATCTGTTGCTTTTTGTTGGCTACTGACAAATTATAGTTTAAGTTTTCCTAAAGATGAGAAGACCCCCTCCAAATCATAATGTTACATACATATATATACTGGATACATACCGACGCAATGATAACAGACGCAGGAATAAACGACGCAGTGACAAAGACAGACGCTGGAATAAAGATGCAGAAATAAACGACGCAGGAAGGAAGACGCAGTAATACTTCTTTAACAATAGTTTACCTCTCACTTTACTTGTAAGGGTTCGAAAGGGTTATTCAAGGTTTGCATGTGAGAGGGAGCTGGAGACCGAACATAAACTGTAATATCTTGACCCCACTCGGTCGGGTGTGGCTTTCCCACCACATCTGGTCTCTAGCTGTCTGGAATTCTACTGGCAACTGCTTCTTGGACTCGAACTCAACTGAGTTAAATAATAATTCAACGCCCACACGATCGCCCACTGGATCTTTGAAATCGGATGTTTAATCGTCATCAAGCAGAAATAACTGTCATGCAGTTCAGAGGTCACTCTCTTTCGGTGCATCAGTCTGTATTGGCACAGTGGGACCTTCACCTTGTCCCATATTATAAGCCTTAATCCGCCCACGCGATCTCTTTCGATTACTGGCCATTGGAATGTGTCACTTCCTTCCGGTGCATCATCTTGGAATAGCATTTTTTGGGGGGCCGGGTCGAAGGTCAAAACATAACAATAAGAGATCCTCGTCCACTATGCCTTGTTGAGTAATTCTCTTCTAGAAAATTTTTTGCATGCCACTACTTCTGAAAGCTATCTGGACCGCCTAAATTGATTTTTTTTTTTTTTTTCGTCCGAGAAAACAACTTTTCGCCGTTCTTTAGCACTCATGGTTTGATATTGACGAGCATATTTCAGTCGTTTCTCTTTGTGCTTCATAGTTAACTTTGAACAATTAATTCTTTTCTTATGCTTATTTTTTCCCTGTTTAAATGTCTTCTAATTGTTCTAGTACCTCAAGGATCATCCAACAGAGATTTCAATATTTTTGATGTTGACGAAGTTTTCTTTTTTACTTCGCGAACAATTCCTCTCTTGAATTGTGGTGATAATGTTTCTGGCCTGCCAGTCCGTTTTGTTGTTCCATACCTATTTTGGTTTTTCAAGTAATTGCAGATAACGGTTTTACTGCGTCCTAATGCCTTCGAAATTGCTCCCTGAGATTTTCCGAATTTTTTCAGAGCTGTAATCTCGCCTTTCTCAAATTCAGATAATTTAGTTCCTTTATGTTTTTAGTATTTTAAGTATTACGGTTTCAATAGCTTTTATATTACGTAGACTATATATAATAAATTTTTCATTTAAATTAAGTCCTTTTTTTCTTTAGTTTTTATTGGTGGTCTTATATTAAAGCCAAAAATAAATTTCAAAATTTAGCATAAATGCTAATATACATATAAAAAATGATTTGAAATTTCTTCTTATTTTAAATTTAAATGTCTCTTAACTTTATCTTTCATATATCTGATTTTCATAATTTAAGAATTGTAAACAATATCTTTTCTTCGTTTTTGAGGGTGGTCTTATATTTTTGTCTAAACATATATATACGTCAGCCGCCAACCAGGGTGATAACCAGTTTCCGTAGCTCAAGGCGGTACTGCCACTACATCAACTAAAATCTTGTCAATGAATTAACCTATTTTCTTTTAATATATATATATATATATATATATATATAAAGACCAATTCATTCTTAGCATACTTCTGATATAGTAATGCAAATATTGGTACTTGGAGAGTTGGAACTCTACTAGAATATTTTCCCAACCACAAACTATTCCAACAGATGCATTTACCCAGCCCCTCCGTCATGGGCAAGATGTGACACAATATCGTCTTTTAAGTAAAATTTGCATTCAGAATTTTCCTTCTCCCTGACTGGTTGCCAAGACTGAAGAATCCAGGCTGCTCGACTATGAAGTTGAATGATGGATTCATGCCTTTCTGAAGGGCATTAGCGTGAAGTGAAACCCAAGCAGTCTCGAGCAGGATTTGAACTCGGATTGCCGATTCCATTTCCTACGAAGATTACCGAAGATTACCGAAGATTTACCTTAGTGCTGCTCAATTAAATGTATTCTACCATTTTTCTGTTGGAAGAACAGGTAAAGTAGGAATTCGAGTAGCCATTTTGTCCTCCACTTGTGGAATTCTTAATATAAAAGATAAGTCTTGTTAGTAGAAGACTGCAAAACGGTAACATAATGAGGATAATTTGCCCCTCCAATTGTATGTCTCTATACGTCGCTGATTGGGCGATCTCCTCCTGCTATTAACCGGCAAGTCTATGAATAAAATGGACCATATCATATTCCTTTTCTGACCAGCCTGCTATATCTGGTACTATTCGCACAGCAGAATCCTTGATGGGACACACTTCGGTCGACCGTGTGCTGCAGCGACACGGATCTGGCCGGGTGTGAGTCGTCGGGGATTTTTTTTATCTCTAGGCTCAGGAGGCCGTCCTCCCAGGCTCTAACCCTCTAAGGAGGGGTTAGATTAATTGCCTGGCGCCTGAGGCACCCCGCTTTAGGGGAATGTCGACGGGGCCCGAGGTATTTTTGAAAATGCCGGACGCGTGTGGGCTACGGCTCTGCGCCCGGACCCACCTTAAAAAGGCCTTGTGCGATATTCCTCCGGTTGGTGGGCTGGAAGACAAATACCTCAGACCAGCCGCTTTGGGTACATGATTTGTTTTGCGTCGGTGGTGAATTTGGGGTCATGGTCGGTCGAGACTGCTTGGTTCAATCGCTGGGTAAGCCCAGCCACCGCGTCTTGCGTGCGAAATTGAATCACTCCTCGAGCCTCAGGGGGATGTACCCCCAGGCTCTAACCTTGTTTGGAGGGGCTAGGTTTAACGCCTGGTGCCTGAAGCGTCCCTTTTTAGGGGAATGCCGACGGGATCCGAGGCATTTTTGAGCTCGCCAGGCGTGTCTACGCTACGGCCCTGCGCCTGAACCCACCTAAATCTCGGACTCGTGCTATATTCGCACGTTTAATGGGGCATGCGACAAATGTTCAAATGAACAGCTACAGCAGCAATTGAAATACACCCTACTAAAGCTTGATTGTCACAGCTGGTGGATTTCAAAAAAGCAATCTGACACTTTTGAAGAACGATATGCAATAAAATTCTACTTTAAACTTGGAAAAAATGCCACAGAAACGTATGGAATGCTTCAGACTGCTTTTGAAGTATCTTGCATGAATCGAGCATGAGTTTTTGCGTGGCATAAGAGATTCAAGGAAGGCAGGGAGTCTGTGAGGGATGATGAGAGGCGTGGGAGGAGTAAGGAAGTCAATACACCATAGTTGATTGGCCAAAGGGTTAGGGTTAGGGTAAGGGTTACTATGTTTAGATTTTAAAGGAGTTCAGGACAAGATTCCGTCGGAAGAGGCCAGCACTCTTCAAATCGGCTCAGTGGCATTTCCACCGGGACAATGCACCAGTCCACAACTCCATCCTTGTCACAGACTATTTGACCAATATGGGCATCAACACAGTTCCTCAGCCTCCCTATAGTCCAGACCTTGCTCCCTATGACTTTTGGTTATTCCCTAAGCTCAGAGGCTGTCGTAATGAGACAATTGAGGAGATGAAAGAAGCTGTGACGAAGGTCATTGACATGCTCACACAAGAGGACTTTTTGGGGCCTTCTAGAAGTTGTTGGAACGGTACAACAAGGGCATTGCATCCAGAGGAGATTACTTCGAAGGGGACTAAAGTTTCATGTGTGTACTCTCAATAAAAGTGCCCATACGAAAAAAGTCTGGAAACTTATCGTATACACCTCGTATATTTCAAATATACATCAGTTTAAAAGGGAGTGTGTGTGTGCGTAAGAGTTTTGAATTTTAAATAATTTTTCTTTTTGAAATCAATCTGTTCCAAGTTGAATACAAAGGTTATTTATGACATTAAACTATCTGATGGTGTGGCTCCAGTAATTCTGGAGTTTTGGGGAATACAGAGTACTCCTTTATTTCCATCGCTCCCAGGTTCACTCTGGCCTGGAGTGGTATCACCTGATAGGGTTCTATCTATTCGTCAAATTGAAGTAAACAGTATACTTATGCTAAACTGAATTGTTTGAAATAGAACTGTTTTGACATTTAACTGTAATTTACTAAGCTTTTTTGCTTAGATGTAGCACAAGGCCGCATGAATTGGGCACCCAATGAGAATCGAACTCACTCGTGTAGGTTTGCTAGTCTACCTTGCTAACCATTACACCACCCGAGGTGCCCTTTGACATTTAACTGTATGTAAACAAAAACTATACTTATATTAAACTGAATTGTTTGAAATAGATATATTTATATGTATAAAAATGGATTTGGCTTTGAATAACCTACAATAACTGATGTGCCATAAAATCAAACCAAGTATATAAACTTTTATCAAAATGACTTAATTCGGCATTAAATGACCCAAAAAGGGTTGATATGTCGTAAAACGAAACAACCAACCTACAAAAGTTATTTCCAATTTTCTTACTCACAGTTCGTGCTATATGGATTGTATTTACGATCGATCTTAAACACGTCCATTCATTTTCAATGTTTCTCTGTAACTATCTTTTTGGTCCTATTTCTTAAGAGAGAAACTTAGTCTCATACATAGAATACCGGAAGATTAAATATTCTTATATTCAATTTTCTTTTATCAATGCTTTTATTTTTCACTCACCACAAGCAGACGGACATTTAGTGAATTTTGATAAATCGTAAAAACTGAAAGAGAAAAAAGACTAGATAATTCAATATGAAATACATGGAAAGAATATTGATCCCGTGTAAAAATAGTAAGTAAAAAAGTAAAGTTGGCGACCTTAGTCGGGGGCGGGGACCCGAAGGCTCCTTTTCAATAGCTACTACACTGAGGTGTAGGGAAGGGCGCTACTCCTTTCCTTGGATTGCTCCACTTTACTCTTGATCCTTAACTTATAATGCTGAGTAAAGCAAGGCAGTATCAAGTACCATTTTTTGAGTCTTTGGTATGACTCGACCTGGGATTGAACCCCGGTCTCCCAGGCCTTTGCGGGCCATTGGCCTGATGAGTAGAGTGTTTGCCAATGGTCCAAGAGACCGAGGTTCAATCCTAGATCGAGTCATACCAAAGACTCAAAAAATGGTACTTGATGCCGCCTTGCTTAACATTCAGCATTATAAGGTAAGGATCAAGGGTAAAGTAGAGCAATCCAGGGAATAGAGTTGCACCCTCCCCTACATCTCGGTGTAGTAGCTATTGAAAAGGGACCCTTCGGATCAGCCTCGACTAAGGTCGCCAAATTTACTGTGGTAAAAATAAAACAATCTTATTTCGTAAAATTTTGTTCATGGGTACATTCTATAAGAAATGACTATTTCGAACCGCTGCATGTGGTGTTTTTTGTCTCTTCTAAAATATTTAGATCCAGTTTTATTTTTAAGTTTTTTACAATAATGTCGATATATTGTGCCGGCGTGCATTTTCGTTATCGCCATAAAAAATCGGAATTGTTGATTGGTTGGTTGTTTGGGTTTTATGGCATATCAACCTTTGTAGGTTATTTAATGCCAAATCCTGTTGATACATATATTAGACATATGATCTGTAAACGAATACCTTCTAGATAACTGTTGGGTATCACCTACCTTTTCGACACAATGAGCTAGTCCATCTGCCATATATAGCAGTAGCTACTAATACCAGCTGTCTAAAAGAGCAGAAGAGGACTTGTGCCACATCGAAGCAAAGAGCTTCGTAAATTACTAAACGAGCAGAAGGTGAAGATGTTATATCGTCATCTACAGCATCATAACGACACAATAATAAAGACGCAGGAGGACTTCTTTAACAAAATATATACCTCTCACTTTATTTGTAAGGGTTGAAAAGGGTTACTCAAAGTTTGCGTGTGAGAGGGAGCTGGAGACCGAACAGAAACTGAAATATTTTGACCTCCACTCTTATGGCCGTCAACGTTGTGTCTTTCTCTTTACTGCATTTTATCAGCATCTTCTCTGGACCCCAACTCATCAGGGCCTCAAGGCCCCTTCGGCCTGATGTGGTTTTCCCTACCACATCTCGTCTATAACTCCGTCCGATCTTCAACTCAACTGGCCTTTGACTTCCGTCTTGACTGCGTTATATAATAATTCAACACCCATACGATCGCCCACTCGATCTTTGAAATCGAATGTTTAATCGTCATCAAGCGGAAATAACTGTCATGCAGTTCACAGGTCACTCTCTTCCGGTGCATCAGTCTATGAGTGTACCATGGGAATTTTTTAGCTCATCCCATTTCATCAGCCAATTTCCGTCCACGCGATTTCCTCTCATAACTGCCATTAGAATGTGTCACCTCCTTCCAGTGCATCACCTTGGAATGACATTTTTGGCCGGGTCAAAAGGTCAAAATATAACAAAGAGCCGTTCCTTATTACGGAAGCCAATACTATTGTTGGACTATATCCTTATCCTGTATTCACTAATCCTATGTTCTTGTTACTAACAGTCTCTCTATTGTAAATACTTTTCCTATGAATATAACTCTATTTCCTCACATATCGAGGTTTGTCTTTTTATTACTACTACAAGCGTTCACTAACCAGAACGCAACAATAACGTTTTAAACTAACCAGCGCTCATTTGTTTGCACACAAATCGTTTCAAGTATAACATTAATAATTCAATTTAATATCAACCATTTGTTTACACACTGTTAAAAGGTTATTCATATGATTTGTAAGTGAATTGCTCGTATGTTTGGTTGGGTTTTATGTCATATCAACCATTGTAGGTTATTTAATGCCAAATACTCTTTATACATATATATTAAATATATATGATTTGGTTGGGTTGGGTTGGGTTTTATGTCATATCAACCATTGTAGGTTATTTAATGCCAAATGCTCTTTATACATATATATTAAATATATATGATTTAGTTTGGTTTGGTTTTATGTCTTATCAATCACTGTAAGTTATTCAATGCCAAATCCTGCTTATTTCTAAATATTATGACAAGTTTTTTAGTCTGTCTTTGTCGAGTTTAGGCGTACAGATTGGAAACATGTTAGAGCTGTTTTGTTGGAGGATATTTTCCTTTTTAGGAAGAATGGCCCGTGTTTGAGTGGTAGATTCTATGTGTGTGTTTACCTTGGAAAACCTCACTAGATTTCTCATTATTTGAGACTTCTTGTTGTTGAGTTTGTGCTTGCTGAAATTCGGTCAAGTGTAGTTTTTTCAGGTGCACCTGAAACTTTGGCCAATCATTTGGTTCCAATTGGATAAGTTTATCTACCAGAGCTCTATATTTGTTGTCTTGATTGATTGGCTCTTCCTTCCGTGCAACAGAGGCGTTAGTGTTTTCTCCCATACAGAACCCTACTATCTTCCTTGCTTCCAGAAAAGTTATATTCCTATGGAGGTGCCCGTGGTGTAGTGGTTATCGCCGCAGGATATAGACACGGCGACACGAGTTCAAATCCTGGACCTGACTGATTGCATTTCACATAGCACTAATACCCTTGGGAAAGGTATGAGTCCAAATATTCTCCCTCCAGCTATGGGTAAATAGTAGGGCAGACTAGGTTCTTCAGCCTTGAAGAGGCAACTAGTCTAGGAGAAGGAAAACTCTGAATTAAAACCTGTGGAACTCCGCTTAAAAATTGACCTTGTGTCATATCCTGCCCGAGGGGAGGGGTTGGTAAATATGATATTCCTATTGCTATATTTCTAATATTTCCTTTCTGTTTTTATAGACATCAAGAGATCTTGAGTAAGCTGGATCGTCTTGCCGGCAGTTTGGACATCTAATTTCCTTTAAACAATCTTCCTCCTTGTGGTCCTTTTCATCGTACTTGGCACATGTCTCTTGCCCTCTGTAAACTTCTCTGTGGTGTCCATATTCTTGGCACTTGAAATGCCTCAGGTTGTTGGGATATATTGTTCAACCCTCTCGAGACAATAGACGATTTTCACTTCCTTGAGAATATGGAGCTGATTAAATGTCAGGATGTAGGTATTGGTTTGGATTTGCTCATCGCCTTTTCTGATTGTGATTCTTTTTGTTTGTCACGCCCTGTTTTCCCTGGGCTGCTTTCATCTCTTCTGTTTGTAGCCAACGCCAACTTCCTACTTCTGATAACTCCTTTAGAACTCTCGTGGGGATATGCTTTACATTTGGTAGTTTGGAAGTCTGCCCCCGGTTATCCACTTCAACAAGTAAGTTTCCATTTTGTATTTTCTTTACATTTTTTTTTTATTGGGTAGCTGTGGGTGCGATTATCTTTTCTTCTAAGAAAGGGGAGAATTTTAGCCAAGCAGACATCCTCAAAAGATTCAATAATAATGAATCTGGGGAAGTCAGCTGTCTCAGTCTCCGAGTCTGAGTCGAATAAATTTCTTTTACTGCTTTTATTTGAAGACGCCATGAGGGGTGTTTATTTGTCGCAGACCCTGTGCTTCAACAACCACCACAGAGTCCAACTTGTGTTGGGAATGTAAGTAAAGTTGGCGACCATAGTCGAGAGGGACCCGAAGGCTCCCTTTTCAATAGGGAAGGGCACTTTTCCTTTCCCTGGATTGCTCCACTTTACCCTTGAAACGTACCTTATAATGCTGAGTGTTAAGCAAGGAGGCACCAAGTACCATTTTTGAGTCTTTGGTACAACTCGACCAGGAATTGAACCCTGGTCTCCCGGGCCTTTGGCGAACACTCTAACTGCTAGGCCAATGGACTACCAAGGCAGAAACCTATTCGCCTTGGTTAAGACAAAACATATAGGGGCTACGGCTTGGTATAACCACCCGTCTAGCGCTGTAAGAGCCAAAGTAGTATGTTGCAAATTATTTGACCACTCGACTGCCGGACCAAGTACTGATCAACCGCCAGGATCCCGTCCTTAAGCATCACGGGTCACCTTTTTTTTTGTGGGAGTGAGTTCACCCCTCTGCAGAGGTGCAGTCGGCGTATTCTCCAGCCCCAGCCGACTGGGCGGTTGATATTTTTGTTTAGCATTTGGAATAGCAGGAAAATGTATTAGGTCTGTTCTTTTGGAATACCAAACTTTTACTCTCTAGGATGGAGGTAGCTGGTCGATTTCTCACTAGATTATGACGGCAAAATTGGGAAAAGTAATTTCGGGAAATGATGACAAACTTGAATCATTTCTAGAAAAGGCCAATTTTATTTTTAGATGTGATGAAACACTTGTATGAACAACTGTTACATATATATGTTGAATAGTTTGTATAAATATATTTCTATCTTGTTAAAAATCTAAAGAGTAGAAATCCCTAAGGAATCCAATTGTTCTCATTTTATTTAAAATCGGTGCAATAGAAGGGCAGATTTGTGCATAAGATAATTATTTACGTGGTACATTCAATAAGTTTTCTGACTTTTTTCGTATGAGCATTTAAAATGGTCGTAGACTCTTGAAAATTCACTGTGTTATTGCTATACATCTTATGAGATGACTGACCAATTTTTATGATTTCAGGTTTAAACGAACAGCTACAGCAGCAATTGGAATACACCCTACTAAAGCCTGATTGTCACAGCTGGTGGATTTCAAAAAAGCAATCTGGACGTGAGGACACTTTAGAAGAACGATATGCAATAAAATTCTGTTTTAAACTTAGAAAAAATGCCACAGAAACGTATTGAATGCTTCAGACTGCTTTTCGACCATCTTGCATGAATCGAGCATCAGTTTTTGAGTTGCATAAGAGATTCAAGGAAGGCAGGGAGTCTGTGAGGGATGATGAGAGGCGTGGGAGGAGTAAGGAAGTCAATACACCATAGTTGATTGGCCAAAGGGTTAGGGTTACTATATTTAGGTTTTAAAGGGGTTCAGAACAAGATTCCGTCGGAAGAAGCCAGCACTCTTCAAATCGGGTCAGTGGCATTTCCAGCAGAACAATACACCAGTCCACAACTCCATCCTTGTCACAAACTATTTGACTAAGATGGGCATCAACACAGTTCCTCAGCCTCCCTATAGTCCAGACCTTGCTCCCTGTGACTTTTGCTTATTCCCTAAGCTCAGAGGCTGTCGTTATGAGACAATTGAGGAAATGAAAGAGGCTGTGACGAAGGTCATTGACACGCTCACACAAGAGGACTTCCATGGGGCCTTCCATAAGTTGTTCGAACGGTACAACAAGGGCATTGTAGCCGGAGGAGATTACTACAAAGGAGACTAGAGTTTCATGTGTGTATTATCAATAAAACTGCCCATCCGAAAAAATTCTGGAAACTTATTTAATAATCCTCGTATTTTCTCTCGGCATCAATGGTTGGTATTTGAGCCCTGGTAAAAGACAAGATTTCGAATAATGATTTTCAAGGCTGGAGGGCTCTTCTAAATTTGAAAGTAAACACAAAACAATATTCCTAACATCATCGATCCCATTTGATCTGATACCGTATAAATTAGATTCGAGGACACTGTTGCCAATGGCCACTTCAGTGATAAAAAGTAGCTATGAAGGAAGAATAATAATCGACAATGCCATATGTATTGAGTACGCAATATAAGTGTTAAAACTAAAAGCGAGCGTCACAAATATATGTTCGATTTACCAAAGGATTTTAGAAGCAACGATTTTACAATGTTACATAAAGAGTACAACACTGTTTAACTACTTATGCTAACGTAAAGATAAGAAACGATAATAGCTGAATAGAAACTGATTAAATAGGCGTGCTTGAGTAAATTTTGTAGTAAATTTTACATATAGATGCAACCCATTAATATGATAATTATTTATTACTGAGACAAGTGCAATGGCGGTCATTTAGAACATGTCCAGTAAAAATGCATCCCTTGTGCTTGAGACATCAACAAAATGGTTTTTAATTGTTATTATATCAGCTTCCAGGACATGCAATCTTTTTTGAGTTTCTTATCTCTGTAATAAATCATTATCCTATTAATTAATGGGTTGTGTCTATTTTGAGACAGTTTTGAATGATTTTGTTTTCAAATAAGTAGTGACACAAAATATTTTTCCTCTCTTGTCCAAGGCATTGTGATCGAAGATTAATAGTTGTAGTATACTATTTTTAAATCTGAAACAAAAAAGAACACAACATTATTATTAGTAGAGTTATTAGCAGTCACCTGGGTCCCATCTATTTTGAGACACTCTATATTATGTTTAGAAGAAAAACTGCAAATCATAAGTTTTTCTTATCAAGATTGTTTATTTAACAAGAACGTGGAACATATTTCCTAGTGTATACACGAAAACAAATTTTTGCTCCAATATCTCCTACAATCAAATTAGATTTGTTATGTGGTATACTGATACGGATAAGAAGGTGAAGGAGATGATAGAAACAGAGCCCCCACCCCCCCCCACACACACACACACACATATTTATATATATATAGAGAGAGAGAGAGAGAGCGAGAAAGAGATAATAGCGGTCCATGAAAATGATGATGCTTCTATTTCGGAGGGAGTTATTCAAATAAGAATTTTAAAGTTATGTGTATTAAGAATTTAGATGAGTAGTGACGTTCAGTGAAAATAAAGATTCCCATAAAATCATTATTCAGTTACAAATTCGACTGGAAAATACCTATTCTTTCAGTAACAGTATTTTAAATATATGGGTCAAATAAAAGTTAGGAGACTGTTCCCATGGTATAATGGGTAAAGTGCTTAACTGCGGCCTCGAAGGAAGCGACTTCGAACTCCTGTCATACTATTACATTCACTTTTAGACTTATACCTTTAGGAAAGGCATGAACCCCACCGTTCTCTCAGCTGTGGGTTAAATAGTAATACTACCGTTCTTTTACAAGGTTAGCTTTTACATTTGATTTCCCAGTCGGCTGGGGTTGTAGAATACACTGACTGCACCTCTGCAGAGGGGTTAGACCCCACCAACGAGTGTCCTAGATATGACACTAAACAATCTGATGGTGAGGTTCCAGTAATACTGAAGCTTTGGGGAATGCAGAGCACCCCTTCATTACCATTGCTCTCAGGTCCACTCTGGCTCGGCGTGGTAGCACCTGATAGGGCCCTATGTATGGGTTAAATAGAACTAACTGCAGACTTATGCTAAACTGAATTGTTTGACTAAACTGAATAGCTTGAAATAGAAATATTTTTGACAATTAAACCGTACTTACATTTAAACTGTGTGCTTATGCTAAACTAAACTGTTTAAAATGGAACTGTTTTTTGACATTGAAACTGTACTTACAATAAACTGATTTGTTTAATATAGAACTGTTTTGACGTTTAACTGTGTGTAAACAAAATCCGTACTTATTCTAAACTGAATAAGCTGAATTAGAACTGCTTGACTAAACTGAATAGCTTGAAATAGAAGTGTTTTTCACAATTAAACTGTACTTACATTTAAACTGCGCACTTATCCTAAATTGCATTGTTTGAAATAGAACTATTTTTATAAAATAGATTTGGCGTTAAATAACCTAAAAAGGTTGATATGCCATAAAACCCAACCAACCAACCAACTCTTACATTAGATGACCTAAGAAGGTTGATATACAATTAAACAAAGAAACCAGACCTATCTAATGAAAATACATTTTGAACTTATTTAGCTGACCCATAGATGGATGGTATCTTAACAAGTAAAACCACTGATTGTCAGAGTGAACCTGGCAGTAATGGCAATGAAGGAGTACCGGGGTGAGTCTGTGTGGTGAAGTGGCTAGCATGGTGTACTCCGACATCATAGTTGGCGTGTTCAAACGCCACTCGCACTATTACGTTCACTTTTGGGGAAATTATTGGACACCCTTATCCCCTTCAGCTATGGCTTAAATTGTACCACTACTGTTCTTCTACAAGAATAGCCTCGGCATTCAATTGCCCACCAAGGTTGATATGCCATTAAACAAAGAAACCTTACATAGTACTACTAATGTTCTTCTACAATGATGGCTTTAGCATTAAATGACCATCAAAGGTTGATATGCCGTTAAACAAAGAAAAGTATCAGTTCTCTTATCATCCCTCAGCTATGGGTTAAATGGTAACTGTTCTTCTACAAGAACTGTTCTTCTATAAGAACAGATTCGGCATTAACCCACGAAGGTTGATATGCCATTAAACAAAAAAAATTCTGAACTTTCTTATCACCACCACCCCCCGCTAGCTATGGGTTAAATAGTACAACTATTGTTCTTCTACAAGGACAGCTTTGGCATTAAATAACCCTCGAAGGTTGATATGCCATTAAACAAATAAACCAAACCAATAAATGTCTTGCTAGGATGTACCATTTTTTGGTTGTTGGTTGGTTGGTTGGGTTTTATGGCATATCAACCTTTGTAGGTTATTTTACAACAAATCCATTTTTATGTAAATAATCTGTTCTATTTCAAACAATTCAGTTTTGCATAAATACACAGTTTAATAGTCAAAAACATTTCTATTTCAAACTATTCAAGCAGTTATATATAACAATTCAGTTATGTGTAAATACAATTTTAATGTCGGAAAACAGTTCTATTTCAAATAATTCAGTTTTGCATAAGCACGCAGTTTAAATGTAAGTACGGTTCAATTGTCAAAAATGTTTCTATCTCAAGCTATTCAGTTTACTCAAATAACTCAGTTTAACATAAATATGCTGTTAGTTCTATTTAACCCATACATGGGGCCCTATCAGGTGCTACCACTTCGGGGCCAGAGTGGACCTGGGAGCGATGGCAATGAAGGGGTACTCCGCATTCCCCAAAGCTCCAGCATTGTTGGAACCCCACCATCAGATTGTTTAGTGTCATATCCAGGACACTTGTTGGGGGGGGGTCTTACCCCTCTGCAGAGAAGCAGTCGTATTCTACAGCCCCAGCCGACTGGGCAATGTGCCATTTTTACTGGACTACATATATATAATCATCATCATTAAGCAACGTTGATAACATAAATCTATCTCTGTCTCTGTCTCTGTCTCTGTCTCTCTCTCTCTCATCTGTCTTTATTATCCATCGCTCTAGCTATGTTCTCTTGACTGTATCTAGCATCCGCACAGAGTTTATATATGTAAGTTTTTCCTTGTCAGCCAACAATACCGCGTCCGTATGTAAGAATCCATAACAGAACGTCGCTTATGAGTTCGTCCTTGTTTCTCCCACATGTATTTTTCGTCTTACATGGATGATTTGTGAGATGGGAGGTAAGAGGCCGTATAATAACTGATTTGTAGGGTGTTTCTTCAAAGACTTGTTCAAAACAAAGCATAGCCTAGCTTGAGTAGTTCCTATCAAGCTTTTTTATTTCATGCATTTCGTTAGCATCCATGTGTTGCATCGAGACAGTAATATTGATACAGTCATTGCTGGAAAGAAATCACGTTCAGTTTACTATATATATGTATATATATATGTGTGTGCGTGCGTGCGTGCATGTTTTGGTTTTTGTTTTTTGGTTTGTTTCTTTTTTACTGGATATACTCGTGTATTGGTCGAATTTTAAAAACTTTATTTTTAGGCAAAAATAATCACTTTTGAGGAAACTAGTTCCAAAAATCAATTCTGTCAATTAATGAATTCCTGTCCATAAAGTCTGTCTAAGTCCGACTTACACGCGAATTATTGTTTTATTCTTTTATTTATTTAACTAGAATATACCCGTCAATAATGACGGTTGAATTTTCTACTTTCACGTAGCAAACATATAATTATCTGAAAAATTAAATTATCTGTGTCGTTAATAAATAGGGACACTCTCTTACTTTTTCTCTCTTCCTTGTTGCTAGCAGACGTACTCAAAAACTGAAGAAACCGTTCCGCTGTGATGTCAGCCTGCTTTCCAGACAACTTATCTGCTTTCTTTTCCTTTCCCTTTCGATGTGGCAAGCCACAAATCACGATTCATTCTTTCTTTCTTTTTCACTTTAATTTTTCTTTTTTTTTTCAAGATTACAACAAAAAACGCCTGAGATATCACCTTCCGTTTTTTTCCTTCCTTCCTTTCTTTCTTTTATTTCTTTCTTTTTTAAATATTATGTATACAGAAGTTAGACGAACAAAACATGCAGGACACGGCTGGAGAAGCAGGGACGAGCTCATAAGTGATGTACTCCTATGGACCCCCACATATGGCCGAGCAAAAGCAGGACGACCAACTTGAACATACATACAGCAGCTCTGTGAGGATATGGGGTGTAGCCCAGAAGACGAGCCAGAGGCGATGAACAATAGGGAGAAGTGGCGAGAGAGGGTCAGGGATATCCGTGCTGGCTGCACGACATGATGATGATGATGATGTATACAGACGCACAGATGTACATACAGGACGCTAGACTTGTGTTTTATGTTATTAGGTGATGATTCCTTGGTTTATTTATGCCTTCCTTTGTCAACAATGATAGCAATTGTGATCAACGATGTCAATGTCAAGTGTAAAAAAAATTAAAGAGTTTTATTAAGCCCCTTTATTTTCAACAAGGGAGGTAAATGGGATTATCGGTTTTTTAGAGTTATCTTTGCTTAGTTTTGGCGCTTTCTGATGCCGGCATGGCTGTGGCCATATTGTTAATTTGACTTCGTAGTATCAGTAACATTTATTAAAGGAGCCAAGCAAGGTTGATCGAACCTTTCTGATTTGTGAAATCATATTTCTTCTAAACAAAAACAAACATGTCAGATGATCAAGTAACTGACGAAAAGGATTCCTCTGTCAAGGTATGAATTTTTCTTTATTACAAGGTCAAGTATTAAGTTTAAAATTGTATATTCGTTTTTGTTTTGTTTTGAAGGTGACTATAATAATTATATTACCCTGTCAGTGAAGCTGAGAATTTACCTATTGTATCTCCTGCAGAGGGGTAAGACCTTCCACCCACTTAAACAGTGCTCACGATATGACTCTAAACTGCATCTAATGGTGAGGCACCAGTTCTGGAGATCTGAAAAGTGTAGAGTGCCCTTTCATTGTCATTACTTCCAGGTCCATTCTGACTCGTGGAGGTAGTACCTATTAGGTTCCCATTTATGAGTCAAATAGATTCGTTTCTAAATTATTCGTATTTAATAAGAACATCTTCAAAGAAAACAAACTCGAGAAACAACTATATAAAAATTAGTTGTCGTGCCGCTAAAATCTATTAATCATAAAATAATAATACTTTTAAAAATATGTCTTTAGTAGCAAGAGAAGCTTTTTATTTATTTTATCAATTTATTTATTACCGGGTGTGGATTTTACAACTTTTAAAATGTTCAGTTTAACCCCGGATATAAGAGAGTTGTCGGGACCAGATAAGAAGTCTCTTATATCCGTTTTTGGTCTATTTTGTTTAGGTAACACAGGCTCTAATTTGGGACCAGAGAAAAAATCGCTCTTATATCCGAGTCACGTTGTATTATTAAATCTGTCTCGATCAGCAAAATGTCTGTTATCTTCTTTTATTAAAAAAATTTCGTGTAAAAATACTTTGAAAAGTTAGTACAGTGTATGAGAGTTGTCCGGACTGGAGAATAAGTATCATATATCCGGGTTGCTCTTATATCAGGGTTTGGGCTATTTTGTTTAGGTAACACAATCTCTAATTTGGGACCAGATTTTTTTTTTTTTTACTCTCTTATATCCGGGTCTCTTATATCCGAGTTACACTGTATTGTACTTTATGGCTTGCTGTATGTACTGATGTACTTTGTCTAGTGTCTTCGTCTCGGTTTATCTCACTCCCCTGTTTTTTTAGCTTGGCTGTCTGGCATTTGTGCCGGGTTGGGGCTGTAGAATACACCGACTGCTTCTCTGCAGACGGGTAAGACCCCCTCCCCAACGAGTGTCCTGGATATGACACTAAACAATCTGATGGTGACGTTAGAGTTTTGGGGAATGCGGAACACCACTTCATTGCCATTGCTCCCAGGTCTACTCTGGCCTGGAATGGTGGCTCCTGATTGGGCCCTATCTATGGGTTAAATAAAACTAACTGTATACTTATGCTAAACTGAATTGTTTGAAATTGCGTGCTTATGCTAAACTGAATTGTTTGAAATGAACTGTTTTTGACATTAAAACTTTACTTACGCTCAACTAAATTGTTTAATATAGAATTGTTTTGACATTTAACTGTGTGTAAACAAAATCTATACTTATACTCAACTGAATTAGTTGAATTGGAACTGTTTGACTAAACTGAGTAGCTTGAAATAGAACATTTTTTACCATTAAATTGTGTACGCATGCTAAACTGAATTGTTTGAAATACAACTGATTATTTGCATAAAAATATATTTGGCATTAAATAACCTACAAATGTTGATATGCCATAATGTGCCGGATGGTGCGAAAAATCATTGACAAGTGTAGAGTTATCCCCCTTGTACAACTTAGTGACTTCCGGTATGATATTCAAATATAGTCAAGCTGCCATCTTGTTCATACATCTAGATTCTCCTTCCGTCATTTCATTACACTTCTTCACACAACAGATTTACGCCCAAAACATCACATGGTGTCAGAAGTAAAACGAAAACAAAAATAAGGAATTCAAATTCACCCAGGATTAATCGAAAAAAAAAAAAAAGAAAAAAACGAAACAAACCAGTCGAAAAAAAAAAAACACGAAATTTTGAAAGGAAATACATTTCTTCTGAGAACTGTAAGTTTTATTTTCTTTTAATCATCTTCGAAAATGGCTATGAGGCAATATTCAGCTAATATACCATCTCCAGAGAAAATGAATTTAGTTGGAGACGTCGCTAACAACTGGCGAACGGTTAAACGTAACCTTTTAAACTACTCAATAGCTAGTAGACTCTCGAAAGAGGTCGATACTGAATATCAGACTTGAGTTTTTTTGTTTTTATTTATTTGGCAACAATAGGTCAAGATGTATTTGATATATATGATGGGTTAGACTTTGAAAATGAAGACAAAATGGACTTAGAAATTGTTATGAAAAAAGTAAATTTTTTCGTCGGCCAAACGCACGAGGCGTTTGAGTCGTACAGGTTCCATCCCCGAAAACAAGAACCAACAGAAAGCATCGAAGCAGCAATTAGCGAAAAATTGTAATTTTGGCCAGCTACGAGACAAACTAATTAGGGACCAGGTCGTTGTTGGAGTTAAAGACGATAGTATCGGAGAAAAGCTTCTACAAGATAAGCAACTCACTCTCGACAAGTGTCTACAAATTTGTGAGAGCATACGAAACCTTTAAACAACAGACAAAAATTAATTCAGTTAAAGGAATGGAAGAATTAGAATGGCAGGCAAAAATAAAAGTCACCACTAAAGTCAGCAGCAAAATCATCAATTTTCGATTGGACACAGGCGCAGACGTGAATGTAATCCTCGACAGACTTTTCGAAAAAATTCCCCAATAGTGTGGGAGACAAATTAAAAAATCTCTATGGACCTGGTCACAAAGAAATTCAGGTCATAGGATGTGTGGAAGCCATTTTTAGATTATGGAAGAATTTCTTCAAAACACGACTTATACGTGGTGAAAAATTTGGAAGAACCACTACTAGGAGGACCAACTATAAAATATTAGGGAAAATTTAATACTATCAATGAGAGTCACAGATACGAAAAGCAATTTCCAAGAGTATCCAAAGGCCTTGGAAAACTAGAAAATGTATATAAAATACACTTGAATGAGACAGCCCAACCGTTTTCTATTGCCACTTCCAGAAGACTACCACTACTTATAAAACAAAAGGTCCAGCAGGAGCTAAAACGTTTAGAAAAAGAACATTATCCGTCCAGTGAAAATGCTCCCATTGTTGCAGTTTTGAAGAATAATGGTAAAAGTCCTGCAGAATTATTCATGAATAGGAAACTCCGAACTCGAATTCCCACCACCTTTGAAAAATATACATTCTGCCAGTACAATGCTAAGAAGTATAAAAGCATAGATGCTAAAATAAAAGAAACACAAAAAAAGATTGACAAGCGGCATCGAGCTGAGGAGCGTTCCTCTTTTGTAGAAGAGCAGCCAGTTTGGGTAAACACATCAAAAACTACTAAAGTAAAGTCGCTATCTCCGAGGTCAGTTTTAGTGAAAACTGAATCAGGACTACTTCAAAGGAATAAAAGTCATCTTCGTAGAAGAAATGACTAAACCAAATTTTCTCAAGTAGCCATCCCGCAAGAATTGTCGACACTACCAAATGTACCCAGAGAAGTTCCTGAGTACAGTTGTGATGACAGCACATATGGAAATATCAACGAACAGGTTGACCACCCAGAAACGTAGCCCACTGCGCAGAGTGAAGGCTCAACCAAAGCAGAAAGCCCACAGATAAGATACCCCAGAAGAGGTCGAAAAATTCGACCTCCCGAAAGTCTGTCACTCTGAAGTTAAAAGAATTTTTTTTTTTTTTTTTTTTTTTTTTTTTTTAGGGGGGGGTGTAGAGTTATCTCCCTTGTACGACTTACTGACTTCCGGTATGATATTAAAATATCGGCAAGCTGCCATTTTGTACATATCAAAGATTCACGTTCCGTCTTTTCATTACACTTCTTCACACAAAAGATTTACGCCCAAAACATCACAGATCAAACCTTTCTGATTTGTGAAATCATATTTCTTCTAAACAAAAACAAACATGTCAGATGATCAAGTAACTGACGAAAAGGATTCCTCTGTCAAGGTATGAATTTTTTTTTTTTTTTTTTTTTTTATTACAAGGTCAAGTTTTAAGCTTAAAATTGTATATTTGTTTTGAAGGTGACTATAATAATTATATCACCCTGTCAGTGGAGCTGAGAATTTACTGTGTACTCATACTAAACTGAATTGTTTGAAATAGATCTGATTATTTGCATACAAATGGATTTGGCATTAAATAACCTACAAAGGTTGATATGTCATAAAACTCAACCAGCCAACTATATGTGCCGGATAGGCGAAAAATCATTGACAAGCACAGTATAGCACTAGACCTTCTTGTCTGGTTCAAGGTATGAGCAGGCATAAGTGTCAGAAGAATGCTACTATGGACTCACATTGCACTTAATGAGTTCATGTCCAGCAGGGTCACCTGGTTCACATTACATCTAGTGAGCCTCTGACCAGCATAGTCAAGCAGAGCACGAGTTTCGGCTCATGCCAGACCTTTCCTTTTTCTAAACCCCCACTATAAAATAAGTCCTTGTGTCAAGTCCTGCCTGATTGGAGGCAGAGATAAATATCTTTATCTTGGTTAGTCTCAACCTTCCGGTAATAGTACACTCGACCTTCTTAGTCTGTCCTAAGGAGTCCCCATAGTGTATGGCTAATGTACTAAACTGTTACATCATACTCAGCGAGTTCGAACTCTAGTCGCGCTATTAAGTTCACTTTCGAACTAACACCTTTGGAAAGGGTATGAATCGCCTTACTCACCTCCAACTATGGGTTAAATAGTACCACTACTGTTCTACAAATACGGTTTCGACATTAAATCACCAACGAAGGTTGATATGCCTTTAAGAACGGAAACCACATCAAATATCTGTGGTTGTGGGTAACTCGGAAATTTCGAACCAAATCATTTATTCAGAAAGTCATTGACTCGGCTTAGCTTGGCACAAGGCCACAAAGAGCTTCCTCTGTCGGTTGGAACTGATTTTGAAAGTTTATCTTGCTGATCATTCACAACGAGATTCAAAATTGTATTGATATTTTCGTGTTCCCTTCATCATGCTTAGGAGCCCCCAAGTCTTCTAGTCTCTGTACCAATTCTTTTGGGTATTGCACCAATTATAATTGATAAAACTGTCAGCTTCGTGTCCCATAGCTTTCTTAGTTTTCAAGCAAAGTCTATTTATCTCTCTTTTATGACCGTTAAGATTATATAACAAAGACCGTTAGGTATTAAGATTCGAGTATAGTCGTTTTCAGCATCATAAAAAACTTTTACATTCCAAAGAAACAGTGAATTACCTCCCTTATTTAATTTTTTTTACCCTGATTCATATTCTGATTTTTTTTCAGGTTCGAAATCCAGTCTTTTTTCTTTTTTTTGCACACAGTTGAATAGTTTCAAGTATTGCTATATAACTGTCACAATTTAACATCAATGATTTGTTAGCACACTTAGCTTGTTCTACTTGACTCATAGATAGGACCCTATCAGGTGCTACCACTCTGGGTTAGTGGACCTGGAAGTAATTGCAGTGAGTGGGTGCTTCACATTCCCCAAATCTCCAAGGTTGGAGCCTTGCCATCAGATGGTTGAATTTCATATCAAGGACACTCATTAGGTGGTGAGGGTTTTACCCCTCTGCAGAGATGCAGTCGGTGTATTCTACAGCCCCAGCCAACTGGGCTAATGGTATAGTGGCTAATGTTCTGGATTGCAACATCATACTAAGCGAGTTCAAACTCCAGTAGCTAAGTTATGTTCGCTTTCAGACTAATACCCTTGGGGAAAATAAGAACCTTCTAACCCACCCACCCCAACTATAGGTTAAATAGTACCTACTTTTCTACAAGAATGGTTTTGGCATTAACCTATGAAGAATGATATGCTCTTAAAAACAGAAACCAAATCAAGTCCTTACAGTTGTGGGAAACCCAGAAATTTTGAACTAAATCATTTATTCAGTCCATGAAGGTTATTGACTCTTCTTAGCTTGGCACAAGGTCACAAAGAGCTTCCTCTGTCTGTAGGAATTGGTTTTGTTAGTTTATCTTGCTGACCATTCACAACAAGATGCAAAGTTGTATTGATATTTTCGTGTTCCTTTCATCATGCTTAAAAGTCCTCAATTAATTTGACCATTTTCAAAACATATCCCAGTAATGGCATTATGTGAATATGTTGATATATTTAGAGTTTTAAAGAGATCTTCTGTAACTAAGATTTGTTTAAATGAAAATTTTGAACTTCAGGTTTTTAAGTTCAATTTCTTGCATCTCCGTTAGTTTCACATCACTAGAATCTAATAGAAAAAATGCATACAAACTTATAAACTGTACAAAGGAAATGTTTTACTATCCTTTAAGAAAGTCCCTATGGAATAGTAGTTAACATACTGGACCACAGCATCATACTAAGCGAGTTTCAACATTAGTCTTGCCCAGTCAGTTGCATCTCTGCAGAGAGGTAAGACCCTTCCAAGGAGTGTCCTGGATATGACGCTAAACAATCTGATGGTGAGGTTCCAGTAGTGCTAGAGCTTTGGGGAATGCAGCGTACCCCTTCATTGCCATTGCTCCCAGGTCCACTCTGGTCCGGCGTGGTAGCACCTGATAGGGCCCTATCTATGGGTTAGATAGAACTAACTGCATACTTATGCTAAACGGAATTGTTTGAAATACAAATGTGTATATCTATAAAAATGGATTTGACATTAACTAACCTGCAATGGTTGTTAGGCCATAAAACAAAACCAAACCAAACCAACTTCATTCATGCTATTATGTTCACTTTAAGTCTAAAATCCTTGGGAAAGGTATAACCTCCTTATCCACCCGACCATATATAACACTACTGTTAATTAAATAGTAACACTAAATTAACATTAGATAGTAACACAACTGTTCATTGATAGTTGTTGGTAACCACTTCATTATACCTGTAAATAAAATGCATCAATATTGCTGTAATTTTAATTATTCACAGGTTAGGGACCACCGCTCTTCAGGAAACACCATTGTGGACATAGGCATATGCAGGCACAGACCACCCCTACTTCTAGTCACTAATAGATTCACACTATATTTAATCCATGTTGAATTCCTGTGGAGGTTCTGCAGAACCCCAGCTACAAATTACTAACCTAATTTATAATGAGATTTTTTTTTTTTTTTTTTTTTTTTTTCTTCTAGGGTTTTTTCCAGGTTCCTTGTATGCGACGATCACTTTTATATGGTATTGGAGGAGGAATTTCCACTGGATTACTCGTCTTCCTTTTCACCAGTAAGTTTTTGTTTTTTCTAATCTTTTGTGCCCCTTCGACATTTTTACTTCTGGGGCAACTCAGTAGCTGATATATTGGCTACTTCGTAAAAAGATTTGAAAACCAAATAAAAACCTGAATTTTGAATGCTAATTGTTCCCATTACACACCAACTCAAGTCTCATTTGGCCGGGGGGGGGGGCTGCAGAGGAGTAAGACTCCCCCAATGAGTGTCCTGGATATGACACTAAACAATCTGATGGTGAGATTCTAGTAATACTGGAGCTTTGGGGAATACCTATTTATTGTCATTGCTCCCATGTCCACTCCAACCTGAAGTGGTAGCACCTGATTGGATCCTATCTATGGGTCAATTTGAACTAAATTGTATGCTTATGCTAAACTGAATTGTTTGAAATAGAACTTTTTTTTTTTATATTTAACTGTTTGTAAATAAATGACTGATGTTTGATTGAATTGTTAGTGACACATAGCAATAAAAAGTAAAGTTGGCAACCATATTCGAGAGCGACCCAAATGCTCCCTTTTCATTAGCTACCACACCAAGGTGTAGGGGAGGGTGTTACTCCTTTCCCTGGATTGCTCCACCCTTTATCCATACCTTATAATGCTGAGTGTTAAGCAGGAAAGCATCAAGTACCTTTTTTTTTCTTTTTTTTTTTTTGACTCGAGCTTGGATTGAACCCTAGTCTCCCTGGACATTAGCAAACACTCTATCCATTAGGCCAATGAACCGGTTACTTGAGACCATTTTACTTTGTTTACTAAACTGAATAGCTTGAAATAGAACTGTTTTTGACATTTAAACTGTGTATTTATGGTAAACTGAATTGTTTGAAATAGAACTAATCAGATATATAAAAATGGATTTGGCATTAAATAGCCTACAATGGTTGATATGCCATAAACCCAACCAACCAACTAATTGAATCTCTTTGATTCTCATTATTGTCTTGTCCAGTTAGCTGAAACTGTAGAATACACTGACTACATCTCTACAATGTGTATCCTAGATATGATACTATCAGATGGTGAGGCTCTAGTCTTTAACTGTGTGCAAACAAATAAACTCTGAGTCATTTAAAAATAATGCTACTTACTAAATATTCATTTACCAATATTAATATATGTATGTTAGTGTTTCACTTTGTTAATGCCCTGGGAAAGGCATGAATCCATCTCTTCTCCAACTATGAGTAGATAGTTGGATTGACTGATTTCTTTAACCATAGTAAAACAACTAATCTAAGAAAAAGAAAACTCTGAATTCAAAACAAGTACTTCACTTAAAAAAATGACCTTGTGTCATATACCAGACATTTTAGAGGGGTTGGATAGATATATGCTTTTACACTTTGAAACCATTATCAAGTAAAATTGATGAATTATTTTTGGGATGGAATGTAGGTAAGTGGTCTTGTAGATAAAAAGATACAGTTGTATACTGCAAATGTTTTCTTTCCTGTTTGATGAAATTTTATTTTTTTTTTTAAATTTTTCTCTCTCTCTCTCTCTCTCTCTCGTTAGATAAATCCATCCAAACAGTTACCTACTGTTTGGATCCATTGATCTTTAAATAATTACAAAGATAGATTGTCTTTGACTTGAAAAACAGAGTAACTGCAGTTTCATATTCATACTGTGATCATTTACTTAGATTAGTTAGGGCACTGACCAAAAGTATGGACCATCTGGTGAATATCAAACTCAATAGTCTGTTAGTGGAAAGTGCCTGTGGCATAATGGCCAAAGTGCTGAACTGCAGCCTTGAGGTGAATGAGTTCAAACATCTGTCATGCTATGATATTCATTTTCGGACTAATACCCTTGGGTAAAGTATAAACCCTTTTATTCCTCCCAGCTATGGGTTAAATCAGATCACTGTTGTTCTACAAGGGTGGCTTTGGCATGAAATAATCCACAAAGGTTGATATGCTATAAAGCAAAGAAAAGTACATACTATAAAAACATGAACTCTCTTGTCCTGCCAGCTATGGGTTGAATAGCATCACTGCTGTTCTACAAGGACAGCTATGGTATGAAATAACCCATGTTGCCCAGTTGGCTGGGGCTGTAGAATACACTGACTGCACCTCTGCAGAGGGGTAAGACCCCCCCCCCATGAGTGTCTTGGATATGACACTAAACAGTCTGATGGTGAGATCCCAGTAATGCTGGGGCTTTGGGGAATACGGAGCACCCCTTCATTGCCATTGCTCCCAGGTCTACTCTGGCCTGGAGTGGTAGCACCTGATATGGGCCCTATCTATGGGTTAAATAGAACTAATACATATGCTAAACTGAATTGTTTGATTAAACTGAATAGCTTGAAATAGCAATGTTTTTGACAATTAAACCGTACTTACATTTAAACTGCGTGCTTATGCTAAACTGAATTATTTGAAATAGAATTGTTTTTTGACATTGAAACTGTATTTACATTAAACTGAATTGTTTAACATAGAACTGTTTTGACATTTAACTGTGTGTAAACAATCTGTACTCGTACTAAACTGAATTAGCTGAATTAGAACTGCTTGACTAAACTGAATGGCTCGAAATAGAAATGTTTTTCACAATTAAACTGTATTTACATTTAAACTGCATTCTTATGCTAAACTGAATTATTTGAAATTGAACTGTTTTTGACATTGAAATTGTACTTACACTAAACTGAATTGTTATGTATAACTGCTTGAATAAACTGAGTAGTTTGAATTAGAAATGTTTTTGACAAACTGTGTACTCATGCTAAACTGAATTGTTTGAAATAGAACTGATTATTTACATAAAAATGGATTTGGCATTAAATAACCTACAAAGGTTGATATGCCATAAAACCAAACCCAACCAAATAACCACGAAGCTTGATATGCCACGAAACAATGAAAAGTATGAACTCTCCTGTCCTGCTAGCTATGAGTTAAATAGTATCACTGCTGTTTTACAAGGACAGCTTTGACATTAAATATAACCTATGAAGGTTGATATGCCATTAAACAAAGAAACCAAACTAAATCATACAAATGAATCAAATATTTGCTTTAAATAACCCATAAGGAGTTGATGTCATTAAACAAACTGGGGGTGGGAGGATCCTCGTTGTGTAATGGTTAAAGTGATGGACTGTGGAATGGTAGTAAGAAAGTTCAAACTTCTATTGCCCTATTACGTTCACTTTTGAACAAATACTCTTGGGAAAGGCATGAACCCCCTTACCCTCCAGCTCTGGGTTAAATAGTACCACTATTATTCTTCTAGATGAATGACTTTGACATTAAATCACCCACAAAGATTGATATGCCAAGAAGCCCAACCAAACCAACCTACCCTTAGGAAAGATATGGATCTCTTTATTCTCCTAGTTAGGGGTCAAATAGTGTCACTGCTGTTCTTTTGACTTGGATAGCTTTGGCATTAAATAACCCACAAAGGTTGATGTGCCATTAAACAAAGAAACCAAACTAAATCAAAGAAATGTCACTTACCTTGCTGCTCATAAAGAAACTGAGTTGGTGAGGGTGGGAAAGTTTTATAGGTAGAGAGAAATAAAAAAATTGCATGTAGCAAAAATAAGTCAGTCAGGGTGATTCAGTTGTTACCTGTTAAGTGTCAATCAGCCATGAGTATTAAATGATGCTCAGAATTGAAGGAAAGAAAGAAAAAAAATGATGAATGCAAACATATTGGTATTCTGTTTGTTTTAATTACTAGGATATTGGCAAATGCTCATCGCAGCCAAGATATCTTGATCATCCGAAAATAGGCTGAAAGCTTTAATTTAAAAAAAAAAATGTTTATAAATAACCAAAGGAACATTTGCCAAAGTGGTAAATTCGATCATCTTTGATTTGTATTAACATTTGTCCATCAATTCAATGATGACCATTCACTAAGCCAAAGCTTTGGTAATGAGTAATGCATGTGATTTGTTTGTGACCCATTCCATGTCATGTGTGTTACAGTTCAGAAAGGTTTTCAGCGATAAAATTTATTTAAAATCGCCCTTATAATACTTTACTCTCTTTTCTTTTTGGCTTATGTAGTCTTAAGGCATTACTCTTTCATGTAATCCATAAAAAAAAAAAAAAACATACCTATGACCATTTTTTTAATAGTCTTGTTTCTAGCATCACGCGCAAATAGTGATGGAAGGTTTGTGTAGAACCAACCACATTTTAGGGATGCGCCACGAACAGAAAAATGGTGCACAGCAAATCCTTTGATCTGCATTACTTTTTCTAAGTTTTTCCTTCTCCTTGACTGGTTGCCTTACCAAGGTTAAATAGTGCAGTCTGCCCTACTATTTACCTATAACTCATCAAAGAAGCGAAAGATTCATGCCTTTATGGAAGGCATAAGCATAATGGGAAAGCAGCCTTGTCTAGGATTTGAACTTGTTTTGCCAGATTTATTTTTTATGACTATATCCATTACACTAGCCATGTTTCTTTCTGAACATCTTTTCTCTAACAGACATTCCTACATGTCTTCTCATTTATATCTTCATTACGGTTCCAGTCTGAGTTAAACGAAAAATGAAATAATTAATATTTTCAGAAGGTAAGTATCGTATATTATATATGAATGGTCTCACTATATTCACCATGCTTGAGACATCAACTAACGAGCTCCAGCAATCCATTCTGGAAGCTTTACTGATAACACAAACTACAATTGTGTATCCAATAGCAATTTTATACACCACTGCTTTTTAATAACCTTCTCAGACTATCAGAAGAAAATACTGTTACCCATGCCAACTCTTCTGGCTGAGGGTGTTTGGTTTTTTTTGTTTTGTTTTTTTTCCCATGCGTTTTCTTTCCCCTCTTCAGGCTTTTCCATTGGTCACCATCCCGTGCTTACTTTCATGAGTACAAACTCGATTATCCTGGATATAATTCTCTAAAGAGAAGTGGCCAAAACAAAGGGGCCCTTCTTTTTTTTATCATTCTTAATACTATGTGCATGCTTTTTTAAGGCAATATTTAGATTCTGTACCTCTCAAAAAAAAGGGTTCAGTTTGAGGTTGTGTGTAGGCTCCTGAGTTCAACATGAAACACCTAAAGAATGCCGAAGAACACATCAGCCAAAACATACATATAACAATGAAGACAGTAGTCCAAATATTTTAAGTTATTATAAATACGCTCTCTCACAGATACTGAGAACTGAATATAGCAAATTATATTGTCAATATTAATATACATACTGGGTACAAGATGTAAATTGTCGCCATTTTAAATTCTTATTTTTGTGCATGTGCTTTGTTTCAGTTTTTTTTTGTTTTTGTTTTTTGTTTTTTTTTTCAACTGTGCATCAGACTAGTCAATTTTGTAATGTCTATGAGGAAAGCAGCACCATGATGCTCCTCCAGAAGTTTGGAAACAGTATGCTGTAATGCTTGGCATTCACGCCGAAAGCTCCAGTACAAAAATTTCAGAGTGTTAAGGTGTCATTCTGAGGACAGTGCAGAGGATTCAAAAATAGCTGGATGAGTCTGATGGTGATTATGAAGGTACAATAGCTCAAAAGCCTCCATTTGATTGTTTTCATAAGAAAAGAACTTCCGAATTTGTTACTGAGATCCAAGCCATGATTGACAATGATCCCAGTAAGTCAATCAGATCTATAGCTAAGGACATGAGAGTACAAGAGATTCTTACCAAGCAGGTAATGCATGAAGACATTTAGTTTTTCTCGTACAAGTTGAAAAAGTGCCAATTTTTATCACAGTCCATCATGAAAGATCATAAGACCATGCTGCAAAGCTTTTTAACAAACTGAAATATCCCTTCCAACCCAACATGCTTTGGTTTTTCTCAGATGAGAAAAATTTCTGCCTGGATCAGATGGTGAACTAGCGAAACAACTGTTGGCTTGCTTTTTCCCCACAAAATATACCGATATTGATGAAAATCAAACACACAGTCCATATCATGGTGTTGGCAAGGGGTGGATCATTAGTGATGACGTTATGCCTCAATTCATCTTTTCATGTTCAATACAGAGGCCTACATCAAATGCCCAGAGGAGGTAGTGCTGCCCTGGATCAATAGGGTGGCTACTGAAAGACCCTACATCTGGCAACAGGACTGCACCTTGCAACACAAGCTTGAGAACCCAGTGTTGGTTGTCAGAAAATTTCTGCGATCACATCACCCTTAACATCTGGTGACTTAACTCTCCAGATCACAACCTCTTTGATTATTATGTATGGGACCCAGTTTAGCAAGAGACCAACAAAACTGTCCAACAACCAAGATGATCTGAAGGCAAGGATAATGGCACAATTTACCAATTTAAACAAGGAGAGATTCTGAAATTGTTTGGAGGCCATAGTTAAAGCCAATGATAAATTCTTTGAACTAATTTCATCTGCAGTATTTCAAGATAATTTCAAGTAATCTTGGTAAATATATCTTATAAAATGAAATGTTGGTGTTATTTTCATTTTTGCATAAATTGACATATCGCACCCTATATATATATATATATATATATATATATATACACACACATATATATATATATGTGTACACATACACAGTAATTGAAAAGTAACTCCCTATACCCTCCTCCCAGAGAGATGAATGGTTTATGGTCTACATGAGTAACCAGCCAGAAGACCTGACTTAACACTAGTGAAAATTCAGAAGAAAATCAGCACTCGCATCAGCGCATATGCTCTGCGTGCAAGATCCATTTCTTTGACTAGAAAAAAAGACATGGCTGCCCTGAGCAAGCTTTTATTGCAATTGGTCACGCATTTTCACACCGGCATTTGCATAAAGCTATGGAAAGTGAAGATGCACATGCAAATGAGGGCAGGCAGAAAAGGGCATAAAAAGAACGAACGTGGGTCAGCAAAACTGGTTATTTTGTGTTTTGCTTTTGCAACAGTCTTTTGCTTTGGACAAGAATTGATTAGAGAAGAGACAGAGTTCAGTTTAAAGAGAGGTGAAGAGAACTACTGAATACCGAAAGGAAGTTTTTGGTTGTTAAGAGATGTGACAATGATTATATTTGGCACAAACACCTTGCAACTTTTTTCTTTGGGAATTGGTTAAAAGAGCAAGTTTACTTTACCAAACCAATAACTTCAGAAGAACTTGCAGAGCAAATACAAGAAGTCATGTCTTCTATCCCACAAGAGTTCTGAATGAAATCCATTTATACCCATACCGAATTTTAAATATACACTTTCTTCGTGTATTCATTTCTTATTAAGAAATAAATTCCTCTACTTAAAAAAAGAAAATGTAGATCTATACCCTTGCCCTTGAGGTCATAATAATTACGCGGTTGTGTTTTTCTAATCCTCTTGGGAAGATGTGGCCCTGGAGGTGACCATGTCCTCTGTAAAGAGTACAGATATAACATTCAGGTTAATTGGTCATGCAATTACCATGACTAGTTAATTTGGCCTCACTTGTGTGCAATATGGACTGTGCCTCAGTTGTAGAGTTTTGGCTCTGCAATCTGTGGTCGCTGGTTTGATCTCCAGTAATGGAGATCACGGTATACACTACTGATGAGACCTAATATGGTCGAAACGGTTGTCCAGTGTTTCCGTATGTCATGTGTAAAGATTTGCCGGATTTTCTGGTCATGGTATTTCAATTCACAATATAATTCCTCTGCTTGAAAAAAGAAAATGTAGAAGAAATAAATTTTATATATATATATAGAGAGAGAGAGATGTTGAAAAACAAAGTAATCCAAGGTAAGGAATTTAATATGAAAGAAAGTTGATGTTATAACATTTCAGTTTCAATAAACTATCATCAGAACTCAGAAAAGATGTTATGAAGTGTTGTTAGATCATCGATGGATGCTTAATGAAATAAAACAAAAAAGAGGCTGAGACGATATATATATATATATATGGGAAAGTGGGGTGTAGCATTAACCATCAGATCAATAAGTCTGCGTTAATGTTTTAAAAATATCATGTGACTGTATAAGGTAATGATGTAAAACCAATGGAATCATCAAGAGATAAGTAAATTTGGTGACCTTAGTCAAGGGTGATTTGAAGGCTCCCTTTTCAACAGCTACTACACTGAGGTGTAGGGGAGGGCACTACTCCATTCCATGGATTTCTCCACTACACTTGATCCTTACTTTATAATGCTGAGTGTTAAGCAAGGCAGTATCAAGTACCATTTAAGTCTTTGGTATGACTCGACCTGGGATTGAACCTTGGTCTTCTGGACCATTGGCACACACTCTACTCATTAACCCAATGGCCAATGTTATCTCTCTTGATACAATAGCTTAACAAGAGAAAGAAAGAGGAGGAATCAAAGAAAAAAAATAGAATTGAAGAGAAGGGAAAGAAAGAATAAAGAGAAGAGAGAAAAAAGAAGAGAAAAGAGTGGAGAAAGGGAGGAAAGAAAAAGAATGGAGTGGTGAAAGAAAGACGAAAAAGTTGGGAGAAAGTAAAAAACATATGCACATATATTTCTCTCCACATGGTCTGATTATTTTTCATTATTTACTTATATATATAATAATAATAATAATGCATTAAAAATGTCATATTAATGTTTAATTTTTGTTGGTTATTTCTAATTAAACTGCCATGGAATTTCCATGGGGTTATATGGATTACAGTTTTAAGTTAATTAGGATTGTAAGCTGTTTTGTATCTTATACATTTTTTTTTTTTTTTTTTTTTTTTTTTATAGGTAATGTGAGAAAAGCCACAAACCTTGCAGTTGGCTCCTATGCAGTTATGGCTACAATTACATGGTACAGTTATTATTTTTATACTACTTGTTTGTTTTTCCCCTCTTTATTTCCCCTCACACTATGCATCCACAAGTCGTCCATGAATAAGCTTAGACAAACTCATTGTTCTAACCTGGTAGTTAATGAAAACTGTGTGTGTGTGTGTATGTATGTATGTGTATATATATATATATATATATAGGCTCATTGGCATAATGGTTAGACTGTTTGCCAATGGTCTGGGAGACTGAGGTTCAATCCCAGGTTGAGTGATACCAACGACTCAAAAAATGGTACTTGATGCCTCCCTCCTCAATACTCGGTATCATAATGGTATGGATCAGGGGTGTGGAGCAATCCAGGGAAAGAAGTGCCCTCAACTACAGTGGGCTAACTAATATATAAAGGGGTGTGTGTGTGTGTGTATATATATATATATATATATATATATATATATATATATATATATATGGGTGAGTGGGTTTGTGTGTGTATTTACCAACCCCTCCACATGGGCAGGATGTGATACAAGGTCAATTTTTAAGCAGTTATATCTCTAGTCAAAACTAATTTGTTTTATTCCATTATGTGTATGTACATCTGTAACTCATCAATTTATCCACCTATTCGTTTTTCAAATTCCATTAACATATTATCATACACACTTTTATTTATATATAAATTTTTTAATTTGCTTGAAGCATTACACAAATTATTTTATTGTACTTGTTTAGAGGGCTATTGCAATGCTAGATAAGTAATCAGGTCTAATTAATTTCAAGAAAACTTCAGACATTTTTTTAATATGAACTTGGTGTTGGATGTTCAAAACATTTTTGGGCATTGTAAACATGATGTCATGTGGGGTGTTGGAATACTATGTTGAGTGTTGTAACCATGGTGCCACGTGGGGAAGAGATGTAGCATTTAAACACCCCACATGACACCATGTTTACAACATCCAAAAAAAAATTTGAACATAAAACACCAAGTTCATATTAAAAAAAAAAAAAAAATGTCTCCAAACTTTTTACTCCAAAATTAATGAGACCCGATTAACTATTTTGCATTGTAATAGCCCTCTAAAAATATATATATATATATATATATATATATATATATATATATATATATACACACGCATATGATATATTATAGCTTCCAACAGTGTAGTTAATGAGTTCACTATTACATGCCCTTTCAATCTAATACTCATATTTATTTTTCTGTAAATTTCGCCTGTTTTAATGACTTACCGTGATTTACTGCCATTTTGAATAGCTTCACAACAAATGTTTTTGTGTGATGAATTTGATTTTTGGCTAAAACTAATTCCAAACAATTTAGATTTTACTCTTATGAAAAGGATTCTAAAAAAAATATTTATTTTGCTTCTTTTTCTTTTTCTTTTTTTTTTTTTTTTTTTTTTTTTTTTTTTTTTTAATATTCCCCTTATTTATTGATTGATCCTTGTATATGTCCCTTCTCAATCAAAAAAATTCCCCTTATTTCTTAATTAACCCTCATATATATTTTACTCATATATAAGTTTACTTTTAATTTCTGGTCATAATTTTAAGAATTATGGAAAAAAAAAAAGTTGACCCTCTAATCCTTCTCATTGTCTGAATTTCTACCTTACAAATTTATTACTGATGTATCAGTGGGGCACTTATGTTACAGTTAACAAGCTAGACTGGCAATGAATTTGAATTTCTGGCCTTGTATTAAACTAAGCAAAGCATAGTAAATGATTACTGTGATTATTGTATTTGATGCAGTTTTTTACTTTTTTTTTTTTTTTTTTTTTCCTTCAGATTTTGTAGCCCAAATTTTAGGGCTGTGTATTATACATAAGAATAATGTAATTAACTTTTTTCTGGCCCTATGCCTCTCGATATTCAGGACACTATGACCAAAATAAGTTATGTCTTAAGTGAAAACTAATTCCCTTACAATTATTTATTAGGGGTAAAGCAGATTTTTATATGTTCACACACACATTTCTTTCTTCTTTACTGGCAATCTTTTTTTTCTCTTTTTGTTCTTCGGCCTTGATTTCTTTCCTCCATTTATTTGCTTGTTTCTACCAACAGTATGACTATTTGTTGTGGACCAGTAAAAGGTCCGGGAGAAAAACATGAACTCGGGATTATGTGAAACGAGTATATTGAATGAAAGTATAAATACAGCATAGGTAAAAGTGTTGAATGTCAGTCTGACTGCCAAAGTGTTAGGTTGGAGTTAAGTTAACACCGAGATGAATATTCTGGTATTCATAGTAATAGGAAGAGTTCATTATAGTCCGTAAGGTAGGTACCATAACACTATTTGACAAACAAAGTATCTCAAAACTGATTCTGAGCCTGTAGAATACATCGACTGCATCTCTGCAGAGGTAAGACTCCTCTAATGAGTGTCCTGATATGACTCTAAACAATCTGATCAGGAGGTTTCAGTAACACTGGAGCTTCAGGGAATGTGGAGTAGCCATTCATTGCCATCACTCTCAGGTCTACTCTGGCTTGGAATGGTAGCATCTAATAGGATCCTATCTATGGGTCAAATTAAACTGTTTGACATTTAAACTGTGCAAACAAATGGCTTAAGCTAAATTGAATTGCTTGAAATAGAACTGTTTGTCATTTAACTGTGTGTAAACAAATGCTTAATTGAATTGTTAGTGATTCGGAGCAATACTTGGTAGCATTTAACTGTGCATGAATGAATAAGTAATGTTAAATAGCAATATTTGACACTCTTTAACTGTGTGCCTAAATTGAATTATATGTATTAAATAGCAGTACTCAGAACCACTTCATTGTCTGCAAACAAATGATTGATATTGAATAGAATTATTAGTGTTAGATAGCAATAATTGAAACCATTTAACTGTGTAGAAACAGTAGCAATACTTGTGTGTAAATAAATTTGTTCTAACTCATTTAGAAATGAAATTATTTCCTAATTATTCACTTAAAAATCATATGTATATCCTTCTGAATGTGTGCAAAAAAATGACTGATGTTATTAAATTGTTACAATTATATAACAATACATGAAACAATTTAACAAATGATTAATAGTTGATAAAATTATTTGATTGATAGAAATACTTGAAACCATTTAATAATGTACAAAATGAGCTAAGGTTCATTTTAAAATGTAATCAATAAAATGCGTTTACAAGTCGTATAATATACAAGAGCATTTGGCATAAAATAACCTACAATGGTTGATATGCCATAAAACCAAACCATATATATTTAATATATATGTATAAAGATTTGGTATCAAATTACCTACAATTGTTGATATGCCATAAAATCAAACCAAATCCTATATATTTAATATATATATATATTTAAAAAGGAATTGGCATTAATTAACCCACAATGGTTGATATGCCATAAAACCCAACCAACAAACCAATGATTTTTGTTTCCAGAAATTTATAGTCCAAAGTTAAGGATGTGTACTATACTTGAATAATCATGGTACTTGCTTTTTGATGTACAAGTTTTTTCTTTCTTTTTTTTTTTTTTTTTTTTTTTTTTTTTTTTAATACTAAAAATAATGAGATCATTAAAATACAACTTAAATATGTGTATATTTGTATAATTTGTGAGTGTACAAACTTTGATTTTCTTTTTTTCTTTTTTTCTTTTTTTTTTCTTTTTTTAAAAAACATACAATTATTTTCCAGGTCAGTGTGCCGCTACCAATTTTCACAGGATCGGTTCCAACAGCGAAAGATCAAAGAAGCCATGGAAACGGTAGTTTTTCAAAAAGTAGAACAATCTGATGAGAAAACGAATTGAAAAAAATGTTTTCTTCATATTTTTTTCTTTAATTTAAACTATTTAAATAATGACTCTCTTTGCAATGTGGCGGGAGTGGGGGGGTGTCTAAAAAATATTGTAAAGAAATGTACATGGTTTTCTAGTTTTTTTTTTTTTTTTTTTTTTTTTTTTTTTTTTAGTGTGTCCATCATCTAATCAGGACTTTGGCCATCTTAGAAAGTAGTCTCACCCCCACCACCCCAACTTTTTTGCTATTGTTACAGATACTACTAACTCCCGAGCTGAACCACATTTTAAAGCCACTGGGTGAGTTATAAGTGAAATATTAATAGTCAATGCAGCTGTCTCGATTTTCCCCCTCAAATACAAGGTCTTCAACAAATACAATTCTTCACAATAAAAGAATGTCTCTGAACCGCTGTGTTTGGGTTAACGAGATTAATAACAAGATTCTTTTATTACATAAAAGAAAGAAACCATGAAAACAAGACAATTCAGGTTGTGGCCTTCTTGGGATTTTTTGTGTATTATAACATGCAATATAAACTTCATTTAAAACAAGACAAACAAGGAACATCTAAAGTTTTGAACAACCTTTATAAACAATAAAACATTAACTTGAATTTGCGTGTTCAAAAGCTCGCTTTTATGTGTAGTATTGTTTCAAAATAGTGGAAAGTAAGATGTTGGGAAAAAAGAGGGAGTGAGGAAAATGTTTATGAAGTGTACTTATTCCTTTTCTTTTCTATGATCAGGTAGTAGTCATTGGCAGAAAAGTAGTGTTTAGCTCTTAGCTCGAGGGCGAATTTTACTTCTCCCTTGATTACTGTATCTGTGATGCTTCCTTTTTGGTCTCTCTTTATTTTCTCTCTTGGTTCACAAAACCTTGAGTTTATATCTCTCCCTGCCATCTCCAAAACACATTACTCCACCATCCCTTCTCATTTTTGGCGCGACAGCTTCCCATTAGCTACATTAATTTTTATTTTTCTTTTTGACTTCTGACCGGATGGGTGCGTGGAGCTGGATTGAGCGAGAAACAGGTTCACAGGGGAAAGAAAAAACACAACAACTTTGTGGGTAGAACGCCAAGGGAGAAGGGAGAGTGTGTGACACTTTGTGGATAAATAGTTCTGGGCTAGGTCCGGCTGGTAATGTCACTGTTCGTTGTTCTTTGCTCCGGCCTAAATCAACTTTCCTCAAACCCAAACTAAGTTTCACTGCTAGGACCCAAAACGCACTTGTATGTGTATATATATATATATATATATATATACACACACACACACACACACACACAGAATATTTCATTATTTCCAGCCAAGGGACACCCACAAATAAACTCATAATTTTTGTGGCCATTTCTCTCTTTAAAAAAGTACACATAAAAATATTTTCTAGCCTGGCCATCTCCGATATATGGACATTAAATTCGGACCCTTTTAATTTTTTGACCAGAACCCAACAAGTACTTAACACTTACATACCCTTGGCCATATGTATAAAACATTTTCTTATCTAGATTTCCTTAATCTAGTTAATGGGTTTTCCTAACATTTAAAATTTGATATCCAAGCCGAATCTAACTCATCTTGTCACACACACACACATATATATATATATATATATATATATGTGTGTGTGTGTGTATATATATATATATATATATATATATATATATATATATATATATATATATATATATATATATGCACCCACACGTGTGTATACATGTATGTGCATATATCAATAGTGTCACACACCTCCCCCAACCATTTTGTTATTTATTTCATAAATTACACAAATAATTTAACAAACATTAAGACACTATGCATCTCCACTCAGCATATGATGACCCTGCTCGGGGCGACATCAAAGAGAGAACAGTTATAAAAAATGTACAGGTCAGAAAAACAAATTACCACAGAATTTACAACAATTATCTCCCCTCAAACAGTGGTGGGCAACAAGATTCAACAAAAACAATATGAGACTATGCCTCTCAACTCGGCCAAGGAGAAAACAAAATAATTAAACAAACAAACAAAAAAAAAAACTGCATAGCCAACACCACACTGGGGTGGTTGGGATCACTCGCCCCTTACAATACCATCATACACATAAGAAAAATATTGTTGGATTCAGCTTTTCCACTTTGCTCTCCAATGAACAATTCTGGGGTCTCCTGACTCATTCCAGGAGGACTTTTCGATTCACCGCCAACATCATTCAATTTTCCAACATTTCGCCCCCACCCACACACAACAGAACACAGGAAATTTAACCACCCCTACCCAACAATTCAGGAGTATTTTTGGACTTGTATTTCCCCTTTCCTTACAACATGGGAGCATCAATAATCTCCACAGTTTGATCGGTGTCATAACAGGAATAATGTTTTGGAAAGCATTGTGGAATTCACCTCCCAACTTGGGGTTTTCACTACCCCTTGCAACAAACAAAACAACTCTCTCAGAGTTACTGAAAGTTCACCATCACTGACTTTCAGCCAACCATCACATGACATGACATACAACATGTACCAACAAAAAAAAGTGTTCACCCTCAATGGTTAAGTCTGGTAAAATTCAAGTTTTGCTGCTGCTTTTTTTTTTTTTTTTTTTTTTTTTTTTAGGCATTCACTTTTATGACTCCAAGTTGTAGCGGCTCTTCAAGTGGTGCCTGCACTGAACACACAGTGTCCAATTGGTCCATACTTGGGAAGAGTACAGTGTCCTTTGTTTCCTTGGTCCCTGCTATCCTGGCTGACATTCCATCTTGGTCACTATGTCTCTTTTCTGGCATATTTTTCACCCTACACTTTATCAACCACTGCCTTCCCCGGATTATCAATACCACTACAACTATGACACGACCAGGCTTTGGTGCCTGTGGGCTGATCGTACCATGCAGGATTTTCCCTTCCCACCATCTCCAACTTATACACCAGCTTGTGAAGATTAATGTTATCTATGTTTCCAGAAGCTGGAGTAATTTCACCTTAGTTAATTTGGGCTATTTCTCTAGCAGTTCCCACAGGCCCACACACCTGCTAGAAGAGACGTTTGAGAGAACGAGGAAAGAGTCCATAGTTTCAAATTCCTCCTCCACCTGATAATAGGGCGGTAGGGTGATGGACCCCCAAAAGCTGAGCCACCCATAGGCAAACTGATAGTCAGAGGGAGCGCTGCTCTTATGGTTACTGTCGACTGCCCCCAAGACACCTGAGACAAGGCTAACTCCCTCTCCAGCCCCACCACCCAAACCCCATTGGACAACCCTATGGCCCGTGGCATCATGGCCCTCTTAGATACTTCTACATGGCAAGTTTGCTGAATACTCTCCTTGTTATTTCTAAACAGCTCAACTAAACACTGTCAGTGGGTCCCCCCCAGTGGTGTACATGGGGCTTTTGGGCGTACATGATCCCAGTGTATCTGTCTTACACTTATGTTTCCCTTTTTAGTGAGCAGCATGAACTGTGTTCTGGTGAGGTTAAAAACTATACATTCTGCCCCTAGTTTATACTCGGCTACAATGCCTAATTCTTGTTTCAGGTCAAGGTAGGCGATTGGTAGGTTTATTACCTGAAAGACTTCACAGATACTATCCCTATCCAAGAATGTCATGGGCACTAGCAACCTAAGGAGCTATAATAGCGCTATAGCTCCCTAGTGGGATCAGAGGGCAACTGTAGGTGGTGAGGAAGCTCAATTTGAATCTTGAGCAGGATGTCCCGAAGATGAGTAGGGCCTACCAAGCTTGGCGATAGGTGCCCCAGGAAGAGCATGTCTAGCTGTGCCCTAACATGTGCAAGTAACAAACACAGGTACTGTGAGGTCTGCTAAAGTCTTGATAGTTGCAGGAACTGCTTCACAAAGCCTCTCAGTCTCTGCAGTTCCATTGACATGGACTGTGTTACATTTCCCAGTTCACATTCCACATATAAGACACCCTTAATTAACTGGTTGATGGCCTGTCTATTTTTGGTTAGGTCTACCCTAGTGACATTTAATACTGACAAACTGCTCTTTGCCTCCTGCACCAGGACCCTCTCTCCTTCCTCTATAGCTATCAACTTTTGTTTGATTGCCCGTAATTCTGTCTCTGAGACTGTTCCAAAAAGGACATTAAGCACTTTACCAACTAATGGGAAGCACTGCCCTTCTTTTTCTAGGTTGTAGCAGCTTCAATTCCCCCAGATAGTTCCCCATCCCCTCCTGCTGGTCCCCTAGCGCTTAGATCTCTTGCCTAAGGGAATACATGATACCACGGTATCTATCAGAATAGTGATCCGTAGCTATCTCATCCCCGATCACTCTTACCTTCTCTATTTCGGATGCTGACCTCTCCAATAGATCATTATATGGTTTCAGGTCGATCATGAGTGTGATGACCCATTTCAACCCTGTAATTACCACTTCTGTGGACTTTTTAAAAATGGTTCTCTGACTGTGCCTCCATGCACCAGTTGGCATCATCAGAATGAGCAGTAGCAAAATCCTCTCCCCAGCCATTCTGTAATGTAATAGGATGCAGAGTTACTAGGGATGAACACACTATAAGGAGAGAAAACTCACGTGACACTACACCTCATTCCCGTTCTACTTCCTTCTATTCTTAGCAGCAACTATCCTCTAGGGATGTACAACTAAAGGTTGCAACTCTGAGAGGGTGGAGCTCCTGCATCTATTTCCTCAGTGCGAAATTGAACCCCACCTTCCTGGGGTAAGTTTTCCACTCGCAACCTGACCTATACCTTACTCAGAAGCATATCTTCATCGTCCATTCCCTCTTCCTCTGGGGATTTGGCTAACCTTAATTCTGCAAGTGGGATCTCATCCTCAGAAATCCACCGATGTAGTTCTTACTAAGGAGGATAGAATCCTGCCCTAGGATCATGAGCATCTTCTGCCATACTTCATCGGGGTGATTCTAACTCGTAACTCTATCGGAGGCCAGCTCCGAGGGGGGTGCAGCTGATGTTGATTGCCTAATTGACCTTCCGTTGTTTTCAACCTGTGGGTTTTCCTACTCTCTGAGCTTAGCTAATTTCAAATCATTAGCATGGACCCTCTTCACCTTTCCCGCTTGTTGGTCCCATATTACGAAAGTAACAGCGCTCGTTTTTCGACTATCCTATAGTATGGCCTCCACTTTTCATCTAGTTTACCCTGCCTATTGTGAGCCCAGTAATGTACTGGGTCTCCTACATCTAACTCTACTTCTCGGCGATCCTTGTTTATGGCATAATTCCTCTTTTTCTGTGCACATCTAATCCTGTCCCGAGCCCTTACAAAAGTTTTATGCTGTTGTTCAATGAGACGGTGGTGGTCCTCACCCATGTATTTCCTATGAGGTTTAGCAAATTGTCTACTGGTAGGACATCACGCCCAACAACATGTAGTATGGTGAGAATTATGTTGTTTCACACATCGAGAATCTCACTGTGGCTAGTGTCTGAGTTAGGTACAGATCCCAATTATGTCTGTCACTCTCAGTCAATTTAGATAATATATCACCCAAGAAACAGTGGAAACGTTCTACCTTGGTATTACTCTGTGGATGATATAGAGACGTTGTTATGTGTTTTATATTGAGGCTTGCCATTGTTTCCCTCATTATCTCATTCACATTTTCTGCTCCATTGTCGGTCCCTATCTCCAAGGGAGCCCCGTAGTGCAGAAATATCTGTCAAAATCAGACTAGCTAAAGTTTGAGCCTTGTCTGCTACAGCGTATGCCTCTGGCCAATTAGCCAATCAACAAAACTAACAATATAGACATTTCCCCGCAGGGTTTCACCATATGGACCAGAGATATCCAAGCTAACCTTTTCAAATGGATAAGCTGGAACATCCATCTCCTCAAGAGGGGCTGTCTCACACCTGCTACTCCTGGCCTGACAGGTGACACAGCTATTCGCGTTGTAACCTGTTTGTACTGTCTGGGCCTGTAATATTTCCTACTAATGAGCTCGTCGGTCTTATCCATGCCTATGTGCCCTATGGCATTATGGTACTGTTCCAGTATCTTATTCTGTAGTGTATGGGGATGTACAATCGAGGTCTAGCTTCCTCATCCTTGTTAGAAATAAAGTATAACCGATTAGGTATCTACTTGCACATGCTTCTGTTACTTTCCCTGCCTCTATCACTTCTTTTAGTGTCCTAATTTCCTCATCTATCTGGTATTCGCCAACTAGTTCTATTAAATGGTGCTGTCCTGTGGCATTTGAAGCATCACAGGTTATATCATCAGCGCTTGGCCCCTTTTCTATTCGGTGGGAGTTGATCGCATTTATCTGATAGGCTCGATCATCCACTTCTGGTATTACGCTAATTGATTCCTGCTCCAACTGCTTAGGAATTTTCTCTACCGGCCAGGTATTCTATTCTGCAGTTATACCCACTTAACTTAAGTGCCCATTGTTGGATCTTTTTATTGGTCCAGTCTGCTTCGAACAGATACTGGAGGGGCTTATGGTCAGTCTTAATTACGAAGGTAGCACCACTCAGGTAGTAGTTCAGCTTTTCTAATGCATTAACTATGGCATAAGCCTCCTTTTCAATCACAGGCCATCTCTGCTGACTTGGAGACAATTTATGGGACAAGAAGTAAATGGGTACTTCCTCTGGCACACCTGGTATGGGGCCGTCCCTCTCGGGGCATGGCTGAGTAAGGCAAGCACTGATTGCTGGCATCTGTGTACAGAATCATTGGCCTACCCAAATCCAGGTAGGCCAATAGGGGGATGGCGATCAGCTGTTCCTTCAGCGTATTGAAAGATCGCTGACAATCCTCTGTCCAACTAAACTTCTTTGTTAATTCTATGAGTGGTGTTGCTACCCTTGAAAACGCTGGTATGAATCTCCTATAATAGCCTATCACCCCTATAAATCCTCTAACTTCCCTAACAGTCCGTGGTTTGGGCATAGCTCTAATTACTTCAACCTTATCTATATCAGGGTGTACTCTACTTTCGTCAATAACGAATCCTAGGTATTTTGTCTCCTTTTTCATAAACTGACATTTAGGTAACTCAATCTTCAGTCCATGCTTCCTTAACCGAGCAAACACTGTCTTCAGGTGCCTGAGATGCTCATCGGCACTGGCTGAAAAGATCAATATGTCATCCAGGTAGGCCATAGCAAACTGTTCCAACCCCTCTAGCACCACAGACATGAGCTGTTGAAAAATACCAGGCACATGAATCTAAACTGATAAAGTCCCACTTGACATGCAAACGCGGTCTTTTCTCGATCGGCCTCATCCAAGGCCACCTGCCAGTAAAAGTAGGTTGATTTCCCAAGCTGAACTAAGATGTCATCGATCAATGGCAGGGGGTAGGCCAGGGGTTTTGTGATATTATTCAAGGCTCGGAAATCCACACAAAACCCATTCCCCCATCCTTTTTTCTGATTATTACTATTGGAAAACTCCATGGGGACACTGAACGTTCAACACCTGCCCTCAGCATATCTTTAACTGCCCCCTCTACTAGCTCCCATTTGTGCAGTGGGGTTTGATATGGTTTTAGTCTTATAGGTGGATGGTCACCAGTGTTGATTTTCATCCGAACTGACTGAGTTTGACCTAACTCTTTATCAGAGTTGGCTACTACATTCCTATTCTCAATTATAACCTTGCTCATCTTATCCTCATGTTCAATGGGTACTACTATTTCTTTAACATTAACTACTCTGTGTGTGTGTGTGTGTGTGTGTGTCCATCTCCAGAATCTGCCTCACCACATTCTCCCTTATGCTTGCAGATACCGCCCTTTCTACTTCCCTGTCTCTCGGTATTTTTATTGTGGTGTTAGCCAACGTAATCAGAATCTGGCCTTCCCCACCAACTTCCACCACTGATTCGAATAGCGTAACCTCCTCCTCTTCACGGATGGGATTATCTATGGGGGTTATTTGTAAAGTACCCCTATGCTGTTCTTCTGTGGGAGACAGCCTGCCGTGACAAGAAACAGCTGTACGAGGGCGAATAACAAGGTCCTCAGCAGTTACCACCATAGATTTCTTGCTCATGCAGTTTTCAAGTGGTATCTCCTTTCCACCTAATTTCAGCATAACTGGATTGAAAATCATGTGTGCCTTGTTTCGTTCCAGCCAATCTCTACCTAAGATCATTGATCTACGAAGAGTGGTTGCTACATATAATGTTTGCATAGTTACCACCTCTTCTACCATCACTGTCAGGCATATCAAACCAGATATTTTTATTTCCCAACTGTCAGCCTGTACTACTCTTAAATCTGCAGGTTTTAAATCTTTGCACCTAAACCCTAATCCTAACAAGTCCTGTCTAATCATCGATATGGATGCCCCAGTATCTAATAATGCTTTTATCCTTTTTTTTCACTATCTCTACTTCACAATTTATCTCGGTGCTCTGACCAAATAATCCATAACTTTGGGCCACCCTTATTTCCTTCCACACACGTTTCCTTGGATCCTTCCAACAAGCCTCCTTCCCCCTGATGTACCCCCCCCCCATTCTGGGTATTCCTTCCATGTGTGACCCAGCTGTCCACACTCCCAACACCCCATTTGTCTTGGGTCAGGAAGTGACCTTCTCCAGCTCCTCTCATGGGGGTGGTCTCTCCAACAATAACCCAAATGGCCACCACCACCCCCCGTCCCAAGCAACAGGAGTCGTCTCTGCTCACCTTGTTCTCATCTCTCCTGACCATCCCTTTACTTCTCCCCACCCCTGGGAGGCTGTGAGCCTATTATAGAGCCTAAGACTCTTTCCTGCTGTCACAAATGCCTCCGCCAGTGAGGCTGGGGCCGCCCTTGCTGTGTCTTCTCTTATGAACGTATTTTCTGTGGTGTCCATGTAGTATTCAGCTAGCTGCACTTGTACTGCCTCCCCCTCATGTTGGACGGTGTCTTTGTATGCAACCTTACCTAACCCCAAAACAATGCCAGCTAGTTCTGAGAGAGTTTCTCCCTCCCTTTGCTTAATCTTAATTAAGGCCCAAGCAGCATCAGTCGCACTGGTATAATCATTGTATTGGTTAGTCAGCTGTTCTAAAAAGTCCCCCCAGTTACTTTCAGGATTATCATCTGAATAATCCTATGTACTCTGATACCACCCTGTCCGAATAGTCATAAGCCAAATTCACCAACTCTGTCTGTGTAAATTGGTAAATTCTAGCCTTTTTCTTCAATTGGTAAATTCTAGCCTTTTTCCAGGCCTGAAACTTAGAAGTTTTTCCCGTGAATATAGGGATCTTAGATCTACTTGCGGCTTCCTTAAAAATAGGGCGCGATGGGACATCTATATCCATCCTATCCATATTTCTATTAAATGCCCGTGAGACACACTAATTACAAAACTATAAAGACCAAAAAAAAACAATAGAACAATTTTTAGCCTACTTTGCTGGGACCAGTATAGATTTCTTCTGTTCATTTACGTGTTCGTTTCCTTCATTCTCCTTGTTGAAGTGGGGAAAAAAAATATATATATATATATATATATATATATATATCCAGTACTTGAAGTGTCCATTATCTAAGTGGGGGAAGAAGTGCGTATCTGTCTGTCCCTCTTTTCTTTCTTCTCTCTCTCTCTCTCTCTCTCCCCCCTTTTTTTTTTTTTAACTGTTCGATTCTGTTTCCTTTCCTCCTTTTTCCTAGTTTTTTTGTCTTGGTTTGGTTGCTTTTTGTTTTTCCTTCTGTTTTTTGTTTGTTTTTTATACACATGCGTCTATCTGATTATCGAAGCCTTCATATTGAGTGTTTATTCGGCTGAGTCAATCTTTCCTTCCTTTTCCTTCCTCCACAAGGTCTATTGTACTAACGTGTAACCCAAGGTCAATCCTTATCCACGGCACAAATGTGGCAATATCCACCTCTGCAGCTCATTGCACAAAGATACTAACCCCACGTCGAAGAACTTCTCTGCAGCCGGATCGAGTGAGAGGCAGGTTCACTGGGAAAAGAAAAAAAAAAACAACTTTGTGGGTATAACGCCAAGGGAGAAGGGAGAGCGTGTGACACTTTGAATCAATAGTTCTGGGCTAAGTCTCGGCTGGCAAAAGATTATCTTAACTAGCTAGGTCCAGCTGGTAATGTCGTTCTTTTCTCCAGCCTAAATCAACTTTCCTCAAACCCAAACTAAGTTTAACTGCTAGGGCCCAAAACACACCTGTATATATACAGAATGTTTCATTATTATTTCCGGCCAAGGGACACCCATGAATAAACCCATAACTTTTTTTGTGGCCATTTCTCTCTTTAAAAAAAGTGGACATAAAAATATTTTCCAGCCTGGCCGTCTCCAATACATAGACATTAAATTCAGACCCTTTTTGACCAGAACCCGACAAGACCTTTGGCCATATTTATAAAACATTTTCTTATCTAGATTTCCTTAATCTAGTTAATGGGTTTTCCTAACATTTGAAATTTGATACCCAAGCCGAATCTAACTCCTCTTGTCATATATATACACACACACACACACACACACACACGTGTATATATCCAAGTCAGTGTCACACATCCAGCCAACTCTGTTTTCATACCATGATCACAGTCTTTAGGGTTTGGTGTAACCTTTCCATAATCCCATTGGTTTGAGGATGATATGCTGTTGTGCGAAGTTCACTTTCAAAATGGCTTCCTCGATTTGTCAACACGTGTAATGGAACCCCAAAGCAGGAGATCGCTGTGTTTACAAAGGCTAATGCGATGGTAGATGCAGATGTCTTCTGTAATTTAGTGTGCCTGGAAATTTTGTGTTGTTAACATTAAAGACAGCCTTTTGCCCAAGTTCGTATACTTCTGTCCATGTCTGGCCAAAAGTATCTTGATTTTATTAACTTGCTTGTTTGTGTCGGTCCTGGATGTGAGATGTCGTAGTGGGAGTGGATATATATAAGTCACACCAGATGGATGACCCTTGTATTTCATAAGTTTTCAACTGACTTTGGTGCTTTTCAAGTTCCTCATCCATTTTCTGTGATTCACTGATAGCTGGTAAATCACAAGGATCCATGGTCACTGCGCACATTGGTCGAGATAGACAGTCAACAACAATGTTGTCTTCTCCTCTGATGTAAGACATGTCTACAACATATTCCGTGATGATTGATAGATATCGCTGTTGTATATCAGATTTCATTGGTGTCTTTTTTTTTTTTTTTTTTTTTTTTAATGCTAGGGACAGTAGTTTATGATCGGAGAACAGAGTAACATTTCTACCTCCTATTTGAGGTTTAAAATACAAGACTGCCTGGTATGCCACTAATAGTTCTCTGTTAAAGGTGAAGTACTTCTTTTGGCTCTCTGATAGCTTTCACGAGTAGAATCCGATAGCGATTGATTCACCATTTATTTGGTGCAGTGCTGCACCTTCAGCATAGTTGGAGCTATCAGTGACTAGGTGGAATGCTTCTTTTTCAGGTGGGCCTTATTCCAGTGTTTTAGCTGCAGGATTGTGTTTTATGGCTTCAGTCAAAGGCAGTAGCACATCTGCAGCCTGTTGGATTAATTTTCTGTAAAAATTCACCATTCCCAGGAATCGTCGGAGCGATTTGGAGTCTGTTGGTTCTGGGAAGTTTTTATATCTTCAACTTTCTGTGCTGTTGGCTTAAGTCCTTCAGCACTTGCACTATAGCCCAAAAATTCAATATTGCTTTTATAAAATTGGCATTTGTCAATGGAGATTTTAAGATTGTTTTCCTCAAGAAGTGAGAGGACCTTTTTCAAGGTCACTGTGGTGTTGTTCTTCTGACTCAGAAAACACCAAAATATGATCAATATACACAAAAACGCAGCCAACATCCATGAATATGCTGTCCATAAATCTTTGGAAAGTCAAACTGCTATTTCGCAATCCAAATGGCATAAATAAATATTCAAAAAGGCCAAACAGCGTTATCACTGCAGATTTTTCAATCTCAGCCATTTGAATAGGAATTTGGTGATAGGCCTGTAGTAGGTCAATCTTTGAAAATATCTTCTTAAAAAGCTTGGATCCGAGGCTGTTGATGTTTGGAATCGGGTATCTGTCTGGTTTTGTCAGGTGGTTGAGGTGTCTGAAGTTACCTCATACTCTCCATTTTCCTGTAGTTGATTTTGGAACTAGATGGATTGGTGAGGACCATGGAGATTTTGAAGGTCTTATTATGCCAGCTTTTAAAAGTAGGCTACCTGGTGTTTGTTCAGCTTTTTAGAAAAATAGCTGATTGGCTGTAACTTTCTATCTTCATCCTCTTGCATCAGGACCGCCCCAATACCTCTATCACTAGCGTCCACTGCTAGATAGAATGGTTTTTCAAATTCAGGTGCCATTACGATCGCTTGTTTGCATAGCGCTCTTTTTACACATTCAAATGCTTACTGACATTCATCTGTTCAATGGAATTTTCTTCCCTTCTTCAATAGGTCTTAAAGGTGCCGTCTTCTCGGAGAAATTCTTACAAAATCTGTAATATCCTGCCATGCCTAGAAATCTTAGGCCCCTCACATTGCTGGGGATCGAGTTTTCCTTTATACAACTAGCTTCATTCGTGGCCACTTTTCCATAGCCAATGGTATGCCGCAAATATTTCACTGTCGCTGATCCAAATTCACTTTTCAACAGATTTATGGTTAGATTTGCTCTATCTCACCTCAAATACTTTTCCCAACGTGTTCATGTGTTCTTTCCAGATTTCGTTGTACACAACGATATCAACATACATGTTGACTCCAGTCAAGCCTTCTAAACATTTGCTCACCATCCTTGTAAATGTGGCTTGCAAATTCCTCATGCCAAATGGCATCACTTTGTATTGGTACGCCCCGTCAGGTACCACAAAGGCTGATATTTCCTTAGCTTTTTCTGTCAACGGTATAGCCCAGTATCAGATCACATTTTGTTATGATCTTCGCACGACCTATCCTGTCGATGCAATCCTCTATCCTACGAATAGGGTAGCAATCCGCCTTGGTTACTGCATTTATATTTTGATAATCCGTACAGAACCTCATCGTTCCATCTTCTTTCTCCACTAGCACATACGGTGATGCCCACACACTCTCACTCCGTTCGATAATTCCATGTTTTAACTTATAATCCAACTCGGTGTTCATAATTTCCCTTTTCCTTGGGTTCAACCAGTATGGATGCTGCTTGATCAGTGTTGTATTGATCAACTCCAAATTGTGTCGTGCCAGTTTTGTTCTTCTGGGTATATCCGAAAATAAACCTTTATACTTGGTTAACAAACTTTCCACCTCTTCACGTTTGGGTTTTTCTGGGCTAAGTTATTCAAAATGACTGAGTTCTCCAACCTTTTACAGGTGGATTTTCTCCCGCCTTATTTCCTTCTTTCAATTCATGTTCTCCATTTCCTCCATTTTCGCTCTTTATCGTAAAGGTAGGTTGGCCCTGACGATCCACGTATTTTTTATTCTATTTACGTGGTGCACCTGGGTTTTCCTCCTCCTTCCAGTTGTGTTTATTTCGTAATTCATACTGTCTATTTTCCGCACTATGGTATAGGGTCCTTGAAATCTTTTGCAGAGCTGTGTTTCTCTATTTGGCAATAGCAACAGCACTTTATCACCCTCCTGAAATTCTGGGTTCTTGTTTTTCGGTCGAATCTTTTCTTCATTTTATCCTGTGCTTTAGACAGGTTTCTCCACGCTAAATCTTGTACTCCAGCTAAGTTTTCTCTTAATCGTTCCATATAAAGAGAAGTTTCCTTAGGTAGTGGATCTGGTTCTATCCACTGTTCTTTCGTTGCTTGTAACAGGCCTTGGATCGAGCATCCGTACACTAGCTCAAAAGGACTGAACCCCAATGATTCCTGCACCGCGTTCTGCACTGCAAATAGGACGAACAATAGCCCCTGGTCCCAATCCTGTTGATGTTCCAGACAATGGGTTCTCAATATGTTCTTAAGGGTAGAGTGGAATCTCTCTAGGGCTCTCTGCGACTGTGGATGGTAAGCACTTGATCTCACATGCTGTATTCCTAACTGTTCTGTAACTCTCTCGCGACATAACGTGAGAACCCTTATCCATCTGGATAACTCTAGGCAATCTGACTCTGGCAAAAAAAAATGATCATTGCATCTAGTACCTTTTTCGTGGAGATAACTCTGGGAATCTTGTAGCACTGCACATTATCGTTAGAATGTACTTATTTCCCATTCTTGTCTTGGGTAGTGGTCCTACACAGTTCATTAGTATACGATCGAATGGTTCACCCGTCGTTAGTATGGGTTTCAATAGGACTGGCGGGATAGTTTGCTTCGGCTTCTCGGCAGGTTTCACAGGATTTGCAAAATTCCTTTACACTCTTTTCTATTCCAGGCCTGTAGAAGTGTTTCCCCTAGATCTTCCGATTCAAGAAATTTCATTGACTTCCTCAATTTCCCCACCTCTGGATCCGTTTCGTAGGTTGTAGGCTTTCTCTACTCTCGTCGTCATCTCATCCTTTCTGTTTATGGCGTTTAATTCTGTCCTTTTCCTAGGAAATGTAGTACTGGCTCCTACATCATTCCCTAGTAGTAAGGATAATCCCCTCATTGGCAGACTATCCATTACTCCAACTATAATTGGGCCAGTTTTCCACTTAGACTTGAGTTCTACCTCACATAAGGGAATTTCTACTTTTTTCCCTCACCTATTCCTTTGACAGATTTTTTTTTTCTGTGTGACTTTTTTTTTCTTTTAGGAGAATTTATTTGGGAGGCTCCTGTATCTCTCAATATGGTTATTGGTATTTTCTCCTTCTTCGGTCCAAATATATGACCTCCTGCAAATGGGCGATAAGTCTCATCTATTTCCATATCGGTCGTAACAGCTCCCTAGGGCTTTTCTGTGGGCATTCAGCCTGTCTCTGGTCCTCTGCCTGTCTGACATTTTGCTGCTATATTACTGACCTTTCCACACCGGTAACATGTTTTAACTTTATTCTCCCATCTCAGGGTGTTTCAGTTTTCTTCTTTTATTCAACCGTTTACTCATTTTTCTCCGTCTCTAACTGCTTTCAACCTACAATCATTTTGAATTTTTATGCCAATTCGGTCTCTACTCCTTTTATGAGTGATAAAATATTCGTCTACCACTGCAGCTAACTCATAACCCGTAGTTGTCTTTTTGTCACTGAGATAGACCCTCAACTCCTCCGGCATGCATTCAAAAATTCCTCGACTAGAATGAGTTGCCTTAACTTTTCAATGTTCCCTCAGACATCTTTAGCAGAGCACCACTTGTCCAGTAGTCCTTCTTTATCTCTTAGAAATTTGACATAGGACTGTCCCTCTTCCTTTTTCTTGTCTCGAGATTTCTGTCGATATGCTTCAGGCACTAGTTCAAAATTTTTCAGGACCACCATTTTGACTGCCTCGTATTCTGAACATTCCTCTGGAGATAGGGTTGCATAAACTTTCAGGGCTTTACCTGTTAACACTGTCTGAAGCAGCATTGCCCAGCATTTTTTTTTTTTTTTTTTTTTTTTTTTGCCAACCTAAGTTTACAGCGGTTTTTTCAAAATGCACGACATATTTGTCCACATTTTCTTCCACGAATTTCAGCACAAGACGGGCCTGCTTGGTTATGTCGAACGCGAGGTGTTCGTCTCTTTATCTGGTTCTCATCAATTCGAGTTCCAACCTTCTAATTTCTTGTTCCAACCGTGCTTTCTCCAGTTCGAGCTTAGCCTGTATTTGACTTTTTTCCAACTCCATTTGTTCAAGTGTCATAGTTGTTGATTCAATAGGCAAATCTTCCAATATCTCCGCCTCAAAAATATCTTCGTCCACCATGTGCTCTGCTATAGTCCTGATGAGTGCGTTTCCTCATTGACCTCCGTACCTCCAGTTCTAATTTCTCTCCTATCTTTGAGTTCACTTTTCCTGAATTTCTCCAACTTTTCCATGGAAGGTTCTTCTAAAAATTTGTTTTTATGTCCTTCATCTCCATCTTAAAGATGAAGACAAATTTTCTCAGGACAAGTTCTCTTCTATTCTTCGAGGAAAATCACAAAAATCCTTCAGGTGGAGCCCCTATTTAGTATCTGTTTATTATCAGACAAATAAAGAAAAAATTTCATGTTTATTTGAAAATCTTAAGTAAAAGAGAGAAAAAATTTGTCAATTTATTTATTTTTTTTTTTTTTTTTTTTTTTTTTTTCTTGTCATTTTAAAAATTTTAATTAAATATTTTCTCTTAATTTGAAGACAAATAAACATCTTTTCCTTTGAGATAAAATTTAGAATTTTTTGGAAATTCATGCAAATTTCCAAATGTATTTTTTGGGGGAAGGAAAAAAGTGAAAATTCTTGATGCATTAACAAGAAAAATTTGTCCTGAATCAGTAATAAAAAAAAAAATCAGAAATTAATTTCTTTCATTAGAATGATTGTATTTTCTTTCCTTCTTCAGTAAAACAAAATAGTTCAGAAGGCCCATCTCTTGCCCCACAAATTGTCCCAGTTGTGTGATCTGCACAAATTCGTGGGGGCACCGCTAAGGCCTGGAATACCTCTCCTCAATGTCAATAGCTTTGATAAAATTGCCTTGTGTTAAGAAATGTATTTTAAAATTCCTTGAATCACAAATCAATATGTTGTTTTTGTATTTACATACAGAAATAGAACGAAAATACGGTACTCTTTCTTTCGGAATTATTTTCCTGATTTCCAAAAAAAATCGGAGATTTTTTTTCCTTTGCAGAAAAGTTATATAATCTTCCCACCCCTCTAACCAACAAATTGCCACCAAAATTTCTGAAGAATAAAAAAAGATTTTTTGGGGGTACAGATACTGTCCATTTTTGAGTTTTAATGTTAGTTCAACAACAAAATCCCCAGTTTCAGTCAATTCAACAATGGAACAGTTCAAACTGTCAGCAAGAAAGAGATGTTGATCTTCATCACTGACCCCATTGAATGAATCCATCGATACCTTTTCAATTCTGGAAAACTCCATTCTTTTACACACTCAATGGAAGTGACCCAAATTGGTTCCAGGGACAATTGATCAAGTCGGCAAATTTCCAAATCAACATCTTTCCTGGCCATGTTTTCATTTAAAAAATAAAGTTCAATTTTTTTTTTTTTTTTTTTTTTTTTTTTTTTGTGTATTGTTTGATAATGATAAGCCTCTTTTTTTTTTTCTTTTTTTTTTTTTTTCTTTTTTTTTTCTCTGTGTTCTCTGCGCAGCATTATTTTGGACTTTTACATCTTCACCTGGTGATTAAAAAATGGCCACTAACTTCTTTCTGTAATTCTCATTTACTACTATCGTCTGCTGACAGCCAAATGTATCAGGATGTCGTATTTCCTTGTAACGCTATTCATCTATAACTGAAGCATCTACTCCTGGCTTTTGAATTCAAAGTTGCCCTTCTTCTACACTGGTTGCCAATCAAAGCTAAAGAGTTGTGGCTACTCTACATTTTCTTAAAAACCTTTTGAACCCAAGCAGTCATTATTTGTGCTGCTAACAAGAATTACAATAACCAGGACAGCTAGTATTTCAGATGTGGAATTTTATATTCATATATCTTTTGATTATTTTTATTATATTTTAAACTGTTTATAAAATGTTATTTTTGGATCTTTATCTTATCTTTCGGCAAGCAGTCATTCTTCTCCTGGCTCCATCTTGTTCACTGCCCCACACTGTTTCTTTTCTTTTTTGGTGGAATATTCATTATGAAGACTTTTTCTGTGTGCACACATTTATTTATTTCAATATGTCTTCTTACATGTTACCAACTTCATATGACAGTCAGGAATTGGCCTTTGGACCATTAATAAAAAATAAGGACCATCAGCTTCAGCTAACTGATCTAAAGTTGAAATCTATTTCCTAACTTCTAAAATTTTAGTCAAGTGACTGAAGGAAGACCTAGCTTACCAACTGTCTTTAAAGGTCATTGCTTGTCAATTACACTGAGTCAAAACAACTGTTTCTGAATGCAATTATTTAAATCTTTTCAAAATTATCTACACTGCATGCTGAATAAAAGATTGACTAAATCTATTATTCAACAGTTGCAACCTGTTATTTAACAGCCCTTAAAGTGTTTAAATAACAGATTGTTTTATATTTTCAACTAGGGTGGAGAAACCTATAGTTATGGGAAGGTCAGGGTTCTAAGAGTTAATTCTCAAAAAACAAATGTATCACTTTTTTTTTTTTTTTTTTTAAATGGTCCTAACGGGTTTTACAAAATGTTAATCAAGTTCTCTTCCAAAATGTAAATGAAAGACGGTTACTTTTTCTTAAATAAAATTGATTTTAAACTTGGATCAAGATCCTTTGTCTTGTACTTTTTAAATTTGTAGCCCATTAAGACTTTATACTAGAATGAGTCCAAAGTTTTGCAATATTTTGGTAGCATAAGACACAGTTTTCCTGAGGTTGTGAAGGTGGCGAACTGCATGAGACTATAAGATACTGACCCAGCCTGATTCTCTTCAAGTGCTACTCTATGACTTGGAGCATGGCCTCAGAATCCAGTTTTAGGCCTGTAAGATCATTGAGGTTCATGAAATTTCTTAAGCCATCCAGTCACTTTACTGTAATCAATTAAACCTTCAACATTTTGTACACCAAATGTTTTTGGCTGCTTCCAGTGTTATGGCCCAGTTCAAAATTGTGAAGCATAAGTTTCTGAATTAGACTGTTGCATGTTCATCTGTACGACTTTCACATCGCACACACACACATACAGAGGGGGGTGTCCTCGTGGTGTAATGGTTAAAGCGATGAACTGCGGAATCGTAGTACGCGAGTTCGTACTCCAGTCACGCTATTACGTTCACTTTCGGGCAAATACCCTTGGGAAAGGTATGAACCCCCTTATTCTCCCTCCAGCTATGGATAAATAGTAGGACGGACTAGGTTCTTCAGCCTTGGTGAGGCAACTAGTCTAGGAGAAGGAAAACTCTGAATTCAAACCTGTTAAACTCCGCTTAAAAATTGACCTTGTGTCATATCCTGCCCGAGCGGAGGGGTTGGTAAATAGTACCACAATACTATTAACCGCAATTGGTACTTTCACAGCTTGAACTGCTTTGGTCATGTGATATCTAGCATGTACCAAAATATTGCAAAACTTTTGACTCATCTTGGTATCTATTCACAAACACACACACACACACACAATACCTGTCAAAAATGACTGGGTTATGTTCATAGTCAAACAAGTTTTGTTAAAAACCATGGAATATTTCTTCTTTGTTTTTCAAGTGTAGATATTCAAGTCTTGTTTTTCATACGTTAGGATTAAGATGATCAAGAAAGTGTCCCATATTTTTACACAAGCACATGTTGCTGGTTGTCCTCAGGAAAATAATTGGTTGTGGTGATTGTTTGTGTAACATACTCGTATGCAGATGCATGCAGAAACATATTCAACTCAATAAGGACAAGCGGACACAGTTCTTTAGAAAAATATACTTCTCCCTTTATTTGAAAGAGTTACGAAAGGTATTATATGTGAGTGGTGAGTTGGCGACTGAACAGAACTGCAACATATTGACCCCCCAATTCTTCTGGCTATAACAGCATTTCTTTCCCGTTCTCTTGGGCTGCTAAACCAGGGGCCTGGGGGCCCAGCCTCTGCTAGGACATGGTTCTCATTCCAGCATCTTCTCTCCAACTGATCTGAACTTCCTGTCGCACTGGGTTATGTAATAATTTGACGCCCACCTACTTCTTGCGAGTGTCACATTTGCACTCAATATGTGCACCTAACTAACCCATGCACTAAGCCGAAAGATTCTCAGCTTAACTAAACTGAAAGGTAAGATATACAAAACGAAAAATGATAATATAAAAAAAATCCTTCCGCAATTATATAACATTTGTTTGGTGTGAGTTTAATTTATTTGAAAGATATTTTGTTTGTATTTTTTTTCAGTGAGAAGGGTTGCTAAGGTTAGTGTGTTATTAAATATGTTTAGTATATTTGGTACCAGTGTTAAGTGCTATTTTGTTTATGTTATGTTGCAGTAGCAAGAGACATATCATGTGGTGTTACTTGTTCAGTAGTGTTAACAGAAAAAATGTTCCCCTTGGAAAGTGGTCCTTCAACTTGATCTGTGCATGGAGTTAAAGACAAAGAAAATAGAAGCATGGGTTGTAAATCTAATTTGCCACATGACTATTTACCCATAGCTGGTTGGAAGAGAAGAGAGGCTTTCCTGCCTTTCCCAAATAGCTTCATCCTGGATTTGAAATCTGGTCACCATGTCCATTCACTCTCACAACTTTATACAAAGTGTGCCCTTGAGTTAAACATTTAATCAAATCAACAAGAATATTGACAATAAATATGGTTGCCATGAGCATGTTCAAACTGATACATTTCGAGTTTCACAAAGGGAAATCCCTGTAGCCTTGTGGCTAAAATTCTGGACTGTGACCTCAAAATAATAAAGTTTGAACTCCAGTTGTTCAATTAGGTTCACTTTTCAGACAAATACCCTTGGGAAAGGTATGAACCCTTTTATCCTTCCAGATATGGGTTAAATAGTATCACAGCTGTTCTTCTACAAGGATGACTTAGGCATTGAATAACTCATGAAGGTTGATATGCCATTAAACAAAGAAAAGTATGAACTCCCTTATCCCTCCAGCTAGGGGTTAAATAGTATCACCGCTGTTCTTCTACAAGGATGGTTTTGGGTTCAATTTAAAACTCCCTGAAAGTTACCACGGCAAACAGTGCCTAAAGAATGCCAGAGAGTAGTAATTTACGAAGGTCTTTACTTCGATTTAGCACAAGGCCAAATGAATGGGGCACCCAATGAGACTCGAACTCACTCGTGTAGGTTTGCTAGTCTAACTTGCTAACCATTACACCACCAGAGGTGCCCTTGCCAGAGAGTATGGTACTATTTACCAACCCCTCCGCTCGGGCAGGATATGACACAAGGTCAATTTTTAAGCGGAGTTTAACAGGTTTGAATTCAGAGTTTTCCTTCTCCTAGACTAGTTGCCTCACCAAGGCTGAAGAACCTAGTCCGTCCTACTATTTATCCATAGCTGGAGGGAGAATAAGGGGGTTCATACCTTTCCCAAGGGTATTTGCCCGAAAGTGAACGTAATAGCGTGACTGGAGTACGAACTCGCGTACTACGATTCCGCAGTTTATCGCTTTAACCATTACACCACGAGGACACCCAGAGAGTATGGTGACCAAAATATTGTGATTATAAAAACCAAGATGAAGATGATAATCCTTTGTACATAATAGATATTCCTCATCTCATAAATTTAGACTCTTTTTAACTTATATGTGTCTCTGGATAACAGTAGTTAAAAGTTGGCTGACGATAGTCGAGGTCGACCCAAAAGCTCCCTTTTCAATAACTATTACACCAAGGTGTAGGGGAGGGTGCTAATCCTTTCCCTGACTTACTCCACTTACCTTTGATCCATCCCTTATTATACTTAGTGTTAAGCAAGGAGACATCAAATACCATTTGTGCCCGTGGTGTAATGGTTATAGTCGTAGGAAATGGACACAAGTTCAAATCCTGAACGAGGCTGATTGCAATTCACATAGCACTAATACCCTTGAGAAAGGTATGAATCCATTTATTCTCCCTCCAGCTATGGGTAAATAGTAGGACAGACTAGGTTCTTCAGCCTTGGTGAGGCAACTAGTCTAGGAGAAGGAAAAACTCTGAATTCAAACCTGTTAAATGTCGCTTAGAAATTGACCTTGTGTCATATCCTGCCCGAGCGAAGGGGTTGGTAAATAGGATCAAATACCATTTTTTGAGTCTTTGGTATGATTCGACCTGGGATTGAACCCCAATCTCGCAGACCATTGCCAAACACTAACCATTATGCCAATAGTTATAAACAACCAAATTTACAAAGAAGGCTCCCTTTTCAATAGCTACTACACCAACATGTCGGGGAATGGCACTCCTCCTTTCCCTGGATTGCTCCACTTGCCCTTGATCCATACATTATAATGTTGAGCATTTGAGTCTTTGGTATGGCTCGACCTAGAACAGAAACCCAGTCTCCCACATGATTTGCAAACACTCAAACCATTATACCAATGAGCTGGTAGTTATAGATAACCCAATCAACAAAGATCTAGCACATAGATAACTTGAGCATTTAACTGTAATGGTTGGCTTGAGCATTTTCAATAATGTATGTTTCATAAAATTGATCAATCAAATAAAATATTGTCAAATGGTTTAGACTGAGGATTTCGTTTCGTTTCGTTTCATAGCATATCAACCATTGTAGGTTATTTATTGCCAAATCCTCTTTATACATATATATAAAATATATATGATTTGGTTTGATTGAGTTTTATGGCATATAAACCATTGTAAGTTATTTAATGCCAAATCCTGTTTATACATATATATTAAATATATATGATTTGGTTTGATTGAGTTTTATGGCATATAAACCATTGTAGGTTATTTAATGCTAAATCCTCTTTATACATATATATTACATATATATGATTTAGTTTGGTTGAGTTTTATGGCATATCAACCATTGTAGGTTATTTATTGCCAAATCCTCTTTATACATATATATTAAATATATTGGATTTAGTTTGGTTTAGTTTTATGGCATATCAACCATTGTAGGTTATTTAATGCCAAATTCTCTTGATACATATATATTAAATAGATATGATTTGGCTTGGTTTTATTGCATATCAACCATTGTAGGTTATTTAATGCCACAGTCCTCTTTATACATATATTGAAAATATACGATTTGTAAACACATTTTCATAATAAAATTTTCATTATATTTTTTGCACACAGTTAAATGTTTTGAAATATTGCTATATAACAATCACAATTTGTTTGCACACAAGTATTACTATTGTTTCTACAGTTAAATGATTTCAATTATTGCTATCTAACTCAAATAATTCTATTCAATATTAATCATTTCTTTGCAGACAGTGAAGTTGCCACAAGTATTGCTATTTAATACTAATTATTCTATTCAACATAATTCATTCATTTGCACACAGTCAAACAGTTCCAAGTATTGTAATCTAATACCAATAATTCAGTTTAGGCACATGGTTAAAAAGTTTCAAGTATTGCTATTTAACACTGTAGGTTTTGTCAGGTTGCATAAGGCAATTAGTTGCAATAGCCGAGAGTAATTAGACGCTTTAGCTAAGAGCAATCAGTCATGTAGACAGAAAGCTAAGAATTGCCACGACTGAGGAACAGGAGCTATTTATGGTGCCTTGGAGCATCCCATTGTGCACAAGTGGGCGATTCTATTGCATGGGTTGTGGTTGGCTGCTGGTAAGTGAGTGAAGGTATTTCATTATATAAACCAGCTTTAGTTTAGCATTGTAAGAAAGACTGTACTGAGCTACAACTTGCTTTATTTTTGTCTACCAGCTGGATGCTTTAAGGGGGCATGTGTTATTGTTATTCTACAAACACCAACAATTAGACATCAGTTGTTTGTTTACACACAGTTAAATGATCCCAACTGTTCTGTTTCAAGCAATTCACTTTAGCATAAGTCATTTGTTTGCAGTCAGTTTAAATGTCAGACAGTTCTGTTTGACCCATAGATAGGACCCTATCAGGTGCTACCACTCCAGGCCCAAGTGAATCTGGCAGTGATGGCAACAAAAAAGTTCTCCACATTCCCCAAAGCTCCAAGAGTGAAGCCTCACCATCAGATTGTTTAATATCATATCCAGGACACTGGTTGGGGAAGTCATACCCCTCTGCAGAGATGCAGTCAGTGTATTCTACCAGCTCAGTCAACTGGGCTAAGTAGACTGAGAAAATTTCACATTAGATTCATCTCTCACTCTTTAAGGAATATGTAGAAGGCATTTACAAGGGTCGTTCAAAAAGGTCAAAGCCTCAACAAAATTTTAGGTTTGTCACACCCATTTATTCACCTGGGGTTATAAAGTACATGAACTGTATCTCTGCTGGGGAGTAAGACCCCCAGCACTACCCAACTTGTGTCTTAGGTATGACACTAAACCATCTGATGGTAAGGCTCCAGTCCTGGAGTTTTGGGGAATGTGGAGTATTTTTCATTGCTTATTACTCCCAGGTCCACTCTAGCCCGAAGTAGTAGTACCTGTTAAAGTCCCATTTATGGGTCAAATAGAACTATTTAATCATTTACAATACTTGAAACCATTTAATAGTGTGCAAATAAATAAGGTCTGGTTGATTTAAAAATAATATTACCTACAAACTATTTACTTACAAATTATATATCACCCCTAGGCATTAAATAATGCCTAGGGGTGATATGCTATAAAGCACAACCTAACAAAACATCTTTCACCTTTGTATGGACCTCACCTCCACAGCAATTAAGACAAATCTGAATTAGTAATTTCTAGTTTTATAAGAAGGGGCAGAGTGTTGTCACAAGAAAAGTTTTTACCATTGAGGGTATTCAGACTATTGTCTTCATCTTTATTGTTATATTCACAATGTTTTAGCCAATGCATCCTTCTTCAGGTGTTTCATAATGCAACAAAAATGTTCAGCTATGGCTTTTCTTTCTGTATGAGGCTTAGAAACTTTGGTACAACCATCATATATATATATACTAAGTTGTCTGACTGTAGTCGAGGGCAACCCGAAGGCTCCTTTTCAGTAGCTACTACACCGAGGAGTAGGGTAAGGCACTACTCCTTTTCCTGGATTGCTCTACTTACCCTTAATTCGTACCTTATAATACTTAGTGTAAAGCAATGAGGCATCAAGTACATTTTTGGGGTCTTTGGGAGGACTTGACTAGGGAGTGAACCTGGGCTCCTGGATCATTTGGCAAACATTCTACCTATGCCAATGGGCTGGTTTATATATATATATATATATATATATATATAAGTGTTTTGCTACATTAATAAATAGGGTGTTCAATATCAGTGGTAGAGTATATGTAGATCTAAGTTCAAATATCATAGTATGTGAGCAAAGTCTTGGTTTGATGATCACATAGGAGAGAAACTGACTGTCTCGATATATATATATATATATAGAATGCACTTGTGGTGTAAGGATTATCACTGTAGTAAATGGACATGGTGACCCTCATATACTTCAAAAGCAATATAGCTGACACAACAAAGGCTTGGATGCTGGAATAAAGCTAGCACAAGATCCAGGCTTTTCAACTGCTAAATATTGTTGTCTCAGTGGTGCCACATGACAAATCACCATCATCATCATGGAGGGACCCGTGATATAATGGTTATTGTCAGAGGAAATGGACACAGCGACACGAGTTCAAATCCTGGACAAAGCTGATTGCATTTCACATAGCACGAATACCCTTGAGAAAGGTATGAATCCAATTATTCTCCCTCCAGCTATGGGTAAATAGTAGGACAGACTGGGTTCTTCAGCCTTGGTGAGGCAACTTGTCTAGAAGGAAAACTCTGAATTCAAACCTGTTAAACTCCACTTAAAAATTGACCTTGTGTCATATCCTACCTGAGCGGAGGGGTTGGTAAATAGGATCATCATCATCATGTCGTGCCGCCAGCATGGATATCCCAGAATCTCTCTCGCCACTTCTCCCTATCGTTCATTGCCTCTGGCAGGTCTTCAGAGCTACATCCCGTATCCTCACAGAGCTGCTGTACGTAGGTTCGAGCTGGTCATCCTGCTTTTGCTCAGCCATATTTGGGGGTCCATAGGAGTATAACACTTATGAGCTCGTCCCTGCTTCTTCAGCAGTGTCCTGCATGTCTGGTTCGTCTAACTTGGATAGTTTTTGTGATGGGAGGTAGGTGGCCGTATAGTTGGTGCCTTGTTGGGTGTTGCCTCCAGGACTTGTTCAATATTGCTCACAGTATTCTTGTGTAATTGCCATCTAGCTTCTTCTCCAGCCATTTTGTTAGCGTCCAAGTCGTGCATCCATATAGCAGTATTGATATGACCACTGCCTGGAAGAAACTGCGTTTCATTTTATTGGTCAGGTCTGACTTCCATATGATCGATAGCTTATCGAAAGCTGTCCATGCCTTCGTTAGCAGCGTGTCGATGTCTTTTTTGGTTGATGAAACACTGCTTCCTAGGTAGGTGAATTTGTCCACCAGTTTCAGAGAGCTTCCATCTAGTGTGGAAATGTCGATTAAAGCACATGTATTCAGTTTTGTGTGCATTGACATGGAGGCCAATGCCTGTGGCAACTTGTTCCAAACTATGTAGTAGTGTTTCGGCTTGCTTGGGTGTATTTGTCAGAATCGTTATGTCATCGGCGTAGTCAGCGTCAGTAATTGTTTTTGCAGAGTACCTTCTGCTTCATATCTTTACAGTTGTGTCCTTTTATAAAAGACTGTGGTATTTATCCGACCTCCCATGGTGCTGGAAAGAGCAAGAAAGTTCAGTTTAAGGAAGGGACTCTGCAGGAAGCAAAAATCAAAGAGTGCAGTGCTAAAAATAATAAAGTTTCGTCGCCATTCTTCTTTCAGTGCACTGAACAATAAACTCAGCCATTACATCTTTAGAAAAGGGGCCAAATGCTGCATGGGGAGCAAAATCCTCTGAAGCTGAACTGACTTTTTTTTAATGTACCAACAAGCACAAATACAGAAGTATAAATGACCTCTATGTGTGCATGTACTTATATAATACAGGTATTATGCACATTTATACATATATATATATATATATATATTTAATTATGCTTATATATATATATATATATATAGGTTTGGTTTGCTCTGATTGTTTAATGGTATATCAACCTTCTAGGGTTATTTAATGCCAAATCCATCCTTCTAGAAGAACAGTAATGGTACTATTTAATCCATATGTAACACTATGTAGGAGGTCCGCCAAGCAGACAATTCCTTTGTCTGTTTTGGCGCGAAACCAGACAAAGTGTTTTGGACTCGAGATCTCAGCATGACCGGAAGTGGATAAGGGAACGCGAGTAAGAGAGTTGGACAAAGGGACGAGAAGAAGGCAGTTGGCGACGGATGACGGACTGGGGAGTCGACACCGGACAGCAGAGAGACGAGTCGGCTTGAGAGATGGTCCAGATCAGTGAGTGAAGTCCGGTCAAGATAGGTTGGCATTCCAGTAGCGTTGTAGAATTTTTCGCTAGAAATCCACGCTAGCGTTAGTCTACATATGCACAATGTTACATAATTCCCCTTCTGCACTAGAGTTAACCCAAGCATATTGTTCGTTTGTTCTTTTTTCTCCCACTCTCTCGATTGTGTTTCTTGTAGCGGTAAAGAAATGTGCGATGCCCCAATCGGGACCACTAGTTGATCACCGGCCAAGAAGTGAAATGGTTCGAAGAAGTTAATGTAACGTGGGGGCCGAGGGGATATCGTCACACATAGCTGGGTATATTATGGGTATTATGCTTATATATATGTATATATTATAGCTATGATACATATATATATGTATATATATAATAATATAGCTGGGTATATTATGGGTATTATGCTTATATATATGTATATATTATAGCTATGATACATATATATATGTATATATATAATAATATAGCTGGGTATATTATGGGTATTATGCTTATATATATGTATATATAATAGCTATGATATATATATATGTATATATATAATAATATAGCTGGGTATATTATGGGTATTATGCTTATATATATGTATATATTATAGCTATGATACATATATATATGTATATATATAATAATATAGCTGGGTATATTATGGGTATTATGCTTATATATATGTATATATTATAGCTATGATACATATATATATATGTATATATATAATAATATAGCTGGGTATATTATGGGTATTATGCTTATATATATGTATATATTATAGCTATGATACATATATATATGTATATATATAATAATATAGCTGGGTATATTATGGGTATTATGCTTATATATATGTATATATTATAGCTATGATACATATATATATGTATATATATAATAATATAGCTGGGTATATTATGGGTATTATGCTTATATATATGTATATATTATAGCTATGATACATATATATATATGTATATATATAATAGATATTATACTTATATATTATATTTATATACATACACACACACACACACATATATATATATATATATATATATATATATATATATATATATCATCATCATGTCGTGCCACCAGCACGGATATCCCTAACCCTTTCTCGCCACTTTTCCCTATCGTTCATTGCCTCTGGCAGGTCTTCCGGGCTATATCTCGTATCCTCACACTGCTGCTTTGGACACTAACAAAACGGCTGGAGAAGAAGCTAGATGGCAACTAAACAAGAATGTTTAGCTCGGGAATATGTGGGGGTCCATAGGAGTACATCACTTGTGAGCTTGTCCCTGCTCCTCCAGCAGTATCCTGCGTGCCTGGTTTGTCTAGCTTGGATAGTTTTCGTGATGGGAGGCAGGTGGCCGTATAGTTGGGGCTTTGTGGGGTGTTGCCGCCAGGACTTGTTTAATATTGCTCGCAACATTCTTGTGTAGTTGCCATCTAGCTTCTTCTCCAGCCGTATATATATATATAATTAATATGCTTTTATATATATATATATATATAATAATGTATTATGCTTTTATATATATATATATATATATATATATATATATATATATATATATATATGTGGAAGATATTATGCTTTATATATATATATATATATAGGTATTATACCTATTTTATATTTTTTTATATAAAATAGGTACTATGCTTATATATATATATATATATATATATATCATGCTTATATATATAATAGACATTATGCTTTTTATATATAATAATGTTATTATGCTTTTATGTGTGTATATATATATGTATATATAATAGATATTACACTTTTTAGGTATATATATATATATGTAGAATTGGTATCATGCTTTTTATATATATGAGGTGCATACACACACACACACACACACACACATATATATATATCATCATCATCATCATATCGTGCTGGCAGCACGGATATCCCTGACCCTCTCTCGCCACTCCTCCCTATCGTTCATCGCCCTAGGTAGGTCTTCAGGACAACAACCTGTATCCTCACATAGCTGCTGAATGTACGTTCGTGCTGGTCGTCCTGCTTTTGCGCGGCCGTGTGTGGGGATCCATAAGAGTACATCTCTTATGAGTTCATCTCTGCTTCTCCAGCAATGTCCTGCATGTCTGGTTCGCCTAACTTGAATAGATTTCGTGATAGGGGGCAGGTGGCCGTACAGTTGGTGTCTTGTGGGGTGTTGCTGCCAGGACTTGTTGAGGATTGCACGCAGCATTCTTGTGTAATTGCCATCTAGTTTCTTCTCCAGCCGTTTTGTTAGCGTCCATGTAGTGCATCCATATAGCAGTATCGATGTGACCGCTGCCTGGAAGAAACTGCGTTTCATTTTATCGGTTAGGTCTGATTTCCATATAGTCGATAGCCTATTGATAGCTGTCCATGCTTTCGTTAACCTCGTTTCGATGTCCTTTTCGGTTGATTCGACGCTGCTTCCTGTTCCACTCTAGAAGGAACACCTATATATATATATATATATATATAAAGTAAGTAAAGTTGGAAACCATAGCTGAGGGCGACCCGAAGGCTCCACTTTCAATAGCTATAACATGACAGCATTGCTAAGAACGGCCAGAATCCTGAGACGAGTCCTGGAGACTTGAGACTTGCTGTCACTCAAACTCCAGTGTAAAACCATCAGTTAACACTGATGTGAAAAACACTAAAGGAGTAAATAATAACAATAAAAAAAGAAAAAAATTAATAACAATAATAGGATAAAATCAAATTGACAGTATCAATATTACAATTGATATTATTAGTCATGCAATAATAATAATTTTTTTTTTATTTTCATCATACAACGTGTGAAAGCACGTGCGATACCATGTCCTCATCAGCCGCCATCCAGGGGTGATAACACAGTTTCGGTAGTTCAAGGCGGTACTGCCACCCCTGGCGCTACCAAGCAGCTTTTACCACCGGACAGGGTATTAAGAGAATCATACATATATATATATACACCAGATCAATTAAATGCAGAGACTACATTGGACGTTAATCTTCATTTTCCGAGTGCAGTTCTTGATTTTAAAAAAAAACAAAAAATGCGTTTACTTTCGGCGGTTGATGTTATTACGCGTTTACAGTAACCGTTTCTTACGTAATCACACGGGAAAGGTGATTCCGCGTGTATTACCTTTATGCTGAAAACTTTCTCGCTTTTGACCAAATCCAACTTGATGCATATCGCACCGTGTTCTGAAGACGATTCGAGGCAACTTTCAAACTGCGGCCAGTGATTCCTATTTTTGAAAGAAACGAAATGATTGTGTGTCCTATAAAGCCACGACAACCAACCTCAATAGGAATCACATGGCATATCCAACCCTTTTCCACGCAGTCGGCACGCAGTGTCTCGTAGCGGTTTTTCTTCCGCTCGTGTGCTTCCTCCCGGTTTTCTTTCCAAGGGACAGTCAATTCTATGAGGAGGACACTCTTCTTTGAATCGGACCATGCTACAATGTCCGGCTGCTTTTCTGTTTGAATAATGTGAACTGGAAATTGTAGAGATGTCTTGAGATCTGCTGAAACTTTCCAGTCACTAGCTCCGTTCAGTAGCTTCATGTTAGGATTTTTTTGTTTCCTCACAGGACATTCTCCTTCCTTGAGAAACTGAATTATGGGTTCCTTGGCTGTTATGGATTGCTGATTTGCTGTCTCACATTGTGCTCTTAACAATTCTATTATCACTTCTAATACCTTGTTATGTCGCCATGTGTACATTTGAAGTGAGTGTGGACATGCAGATAAGACGTGGCGCAAAGTACCCCGATCACTTTTACACGACAAGCACAGGTCTGAATTGGTATATCCCCATAATTTTAGGTTGGTTGCATTTGGTAAGAGATCATGAGTAGAGCGAAGAAGGAATGATATCGCCAGTGGTCCCATTGCAATTAAGGATTTCCACGATAATTTAATTGGTTCGATATCATTCCATTTTGTCCAAGCACATTGTTTGGCCTGAGTAACAGCACTGGCTTTTCTTTGCTCTTCCTCAAACATCCTGACTTCTTCGCTCACCATGTCTCTTTTTCCTTTTGGGTCCATTTTGAAGAATACCTTTTTGCTCGTGCCACCCAACCCAGCTCGATTGGTTTGAGTGACGCCTATGATGTCTTTGATTCGTAGGCTGCATTCCGCCTCCTGGGCGGTTTTAACGGCCGACCACTTCATACCTGATTTTATTTCTGGATACGCCTTCCGAATGATCTCGTCGGCTGAGTCCTTCATCATCATGTGAAGGCGTACTTTCCCAATTTTGAATTCTTCTACCAGTGAGGATATTGGGAGCTGTAGGTTTCCAGAATTGGTATATAAACCCACTTTCGAAAAACAAGGAGGAACTCCGAGCCACTTACGCAGGTATTTGTTGCTGTACTGTTGGATCCGTTCAACACGAGATATCGCAATCTCGAACATCTGTAAGGGCCACAAAAGACGGGGTAGCAGACCATGTTGGTAACACCAAGCCTTCATCCTTCCGGGTAAACAAGTTTTATCTATTGATCTAAGTCCCTTTAAAGCTACTTTCTGGACCTCTGTACCCCTATGACGATCAGTCAGTGGGATTGAATAAAGACGCCCGAGACTCTTTACCGGCTTCTCCCTGACTGTTGGGATCTTATCACCCCCAATTTTGAAATGGATCTCCCTGACAGATCCTCCGACTAACGATAGGCTTCGACTTTTCTTTGGCTTAGCCTTCATTCTCGCCCATGTGAAAAGGTCATAATACCTTTGTAGTAAACCATCGGCAGAGATTTGGGATGGGACGAGAATGGTGATGTCGTCCATAAAAGCTCTGGAAGGAGGAAGAGTCAGATGATCATTTTTCATTACTCCTTCCGACGTATTTGCTGCACCTCGTAAAATGAGTTCCATAGCTAGAACGAAAAGAAGTGGGGAAATCACACAGCCCATCATGATGCCAATCTCAAATGCCTACCACTTGGTGGTATAGTTTTTAACGGTAAATTTCATGAAAGCTGAATTGAAGTATTTCATTATGATTTCCCCAACCTTGCTAGGGAAGTTGAAAAATTCGAGGGCCATTCGGATTAAGTGGTGTGGAACTGAACCGTATGCATTAGCAAGATTAAGCCAGATCACATGTAGTTCTGTTTTGTCCCTTCTAGCTGAGAGTATTGAGTTCCATATCATTTGTGAATGTTCCAGACATCCGGGGAAGCCAGGTATCCCAGCCTTCTGGACAGATGTATTTATATAATGATTGCTCATCAGAAAGGTTGTCATACGACGAGCAAGAACTCCAAAAAATATTTCCCCTTCTACATTTAGGAGGGATATAGGGCGAAAATTTGTGATACCTTTTGACTGCATTTCCTTTGGTATCCAAATACCATCGGCCAGACACCATTCCTGTGGTACAATAGCCTTCTTCCAAGTCTGCTGAAGGAGGATAGTGAGTTTCCTGAGGACACATGGGCAGTTTTTATATAACTTGTACGATATCCCATTCAAGCCCGGGGCACTACCTGCGCGGGCCTTATGGACGAAATCTCGAACTTCTTTTAGTTTTATCCCGCTATCATCAAACATTACCGTTGGATCTTGGGGTTTTGGTAAATCTCTTAGAGGAGGTATTGGGATACCGTTTAAATCATCTGATTATGTCATCTTCAAATGATTCTCGAGTTCCTCCTTCGGTATATCAAGCTTGCCACTCTTTGATTCCACGAAAAGCTTTTTTGCGAAAGCGTAAGGATTTGAGTAGAATGCTCTCCGAGCCTGACGCTTTTTCTTTCGATGTTTTCTCTGATTTTCAGCTCTGGAGATCACTAAAATACTTTTTTAAATATCATTTAGGATATTTTGAAATTCCGGCCTTCAGCATTCTCTGTTCCGATCTGTCGTCTATTCGGTCGTTTTCCTTCGGTTTTATCTTTTTTATTCGTTACTGCACCAAACCATTTCAGACAAACGTCATATATAACTCTGCAGAAAGATGACAATTGATGATCAATGGGGCCCTTAAGATGGGTGGTGAGCAAAAAAGAAAGCTCCTGGTCTAAGTTTGTCCAAGTAGCTGTCTGATTACCCTTGGGCCACTGAATTCTTGGCTTGTGAGGAATGTCTCCAGGACGCTGTCGCTTAACAATGGGCCCTTGAACACTGTGGGGGTATTCCTGATTCATAAGCCCGTCATTCGATTTACATTCTCCTGAAGGAGAATTACGTTGTTTGCACCAGCGTGCCTTGTGGATTCGTAACCCTCGCAATAGTAATAATAGTAACAATAATAATAATAATGATGATGAATTATCAATAATTTCAATGATAGTTACTTTTTATTATCGATAATAATTATAATAATATTATAATAATATTAATGGTAATTAGAATGGCAATATTCACCTAGTTTTTCTTAATAAACAAGGGGGTGTCCTCGTGGTGTAATGGTTAAAGCGACGGACTGCGGAATTGTAGTAAGCGAGTTTGAACTCCAGTCGCGCTATTACGTTCACTTTCGGGCAAATACCCTTGGGAAAGGTATGAACCCCCTCATCCTCCCAGCTATGGGTTAAATAGTACTACTACTGTTCTTCTAGGAGAATGGCTTTGGCATTAAATAACCTAAAAAGAGTTGATATGCCATTAAACAAAGAAACCAAACCTTAATAAACAAATAAATTATAATTTTTAATGGCATATCAAGGACCAGGGACCGATGGCAATGAAGGGTTATTCTGCATTCCCCAAAACTCCTGCATTACCGGAACCTTACCATCAGATAGTTTAATGTCATATCCAAGACACTTGTTAGGGGGGATCTTTAACTCTCTGCAGAGATGCAGTCAGTGTACTCAACAGCTCTAACTGGCCGGGCTATTTCAACTCAAGGGGTCTCTGTTTCATAGTGGCTAAAATACTGGATTGCGACATCTCACCAAGCATATTCCAATCACTCTAATATGTTGACTTTCAGATTAATACCCTTGGGAAATGTATGAACCCCCTTATACGCATGAGTTAGATAGTACCACTATAGTCCTTTTAAATGATTGCTTTGGCATTGAATAACCCATGAAGGTTGATATATTCAACAAAAAAGCAGAAGCATTTCTTAAATAAAAAGAAAAAAACATTAAGCAGAGAATTTGGAGTTATTTTTACACATGCTGTTAAAATTTGAGATCAAATAAAAATTGGTTATTAAATTATGAAATGATATCAGTTTTTCTGAAATACCTAATGCATCTTTAGATAATATCAGTTTTTCTGAAACATTTTGTGCATCCTTAGATAATATCAGTTTTTCTGAAACATCTTGTGCATCCTTAGATAATATCAGTTTTTCTGAAACATCTTGTGCATCCTTAGATAATATCAGTTTTTCTGAAATACCTAATGCATCTTTAGATAATATCAGTTTTTCTGAAACATCTTGTGCATCCTTAGATGATATCAGTTTTTCTGAAACATCTTGTGCATCCTTAGATGATATCAGTTTTTCTGAAACATTTTGTGCATCCTTAGATAATATCAGTTTTTCTGAAATACCTAATGCATCTTTAGATAATATCAGTTTTTCTGAAACATCTTGTGCATCTTTAGATGATATCAGTTTTTCTGAAACATCTTGTGCATCCTTAGAAGATATTAGTTTTCTGAAATACCTAATGCATCCTCAGATAATATCAGTTTTTCTGAAACAGTTTGTATTTCTGCAAAAAAAGAGATGTGACACTGCTCAGCATTGTATACGAATACAACATTCTATTCAAATAAAAATATGGACAGACAAAATACGCTTCCTATCAATAAATTAGAGATAGACATATTGGAAGGAAAAATTAACAGAAATCATAAACATAATTTAAAATTGATATTTATTTATTTATATTGTATCATTACAATTGGACTGCATTTGACCATGACCAGAAAGAGGGGTCATGCTATCTGCAAGGTGGCAACTAGTCGATACCTGGTCAGACAAGTAAAATTTCCAGCTCTTTTGAGCAGACAAGCAAGTTTGGTTGTGGAGAGAATGGCATAAGGCTATGGATCCAGTCAGGGTGTTGTGCAAGCTGGCACTGGCTCTATAAATGGTTTGTGGGTGGGAGTGTTCTGCTAGAGTTCACAAGAATCATATCTACACAGCTATGACATATGCAGATCTGGTAGGAGATCGTGGCTAGTTATGCTTGCAATGGAGGCACTCATGGCTAAATGGTTATTGTCATAGGAAGTGGACACAGTGATCCTATTTACCTAACCCCTCCGCTCGGGCAGGATATGACACAAGGTCAATTTTTTAAGCGGAGTTTAACAGGTTTGAATTCCAAGTTCAAACCTGAACAAGACTGTTTGCATTTCACATCATGGGAAAGGCATGAATCCAACTATTTTTCCAACTATAGGTAAATAGTTGGGCAGACTAGGCTCTAAAACACTGATATGGCAACCAGTCTAGGAGAAGGAAAAAACTGAATTCAAACCAGTTGTGGACCTGGAGAGAGATGGGTTCCACCAGGCTATTCATACTCAAGACACACTATGAGTGAGGCCCCCACAATTAAACCAAGTTACAGGACCAGTGAGAGATGCTTGCAATATTTTCCAAAGATGATAGTTTGTTCAAAAAAATGCAACCCCTTCATCATATGCTGTGACATGAAACTGGTTCCAAGAGCTCCATTAGCCCTTGTGCTTGCTAGATTTAAACCCCCATTGAGCATGTAGGAAATGTGTGGCAGACCACACTAAAATCCCTGCAGATTCACCAAACAAAACAAAGTTATGAACAGCCTTGGAACAAGCCTAGACAGATATACTCATGCAACAACTGCAGTATCACAGAGAATCCATGCCATGTTACATAACTCCTGTTATTTAGGCAAAGAGAGGAGCTACATGTTATTAGTTACCTGTCTTAATTTTTTTTTTTTTTTCAAATTTTTGGCACTTTAGTTTCATTTACTCTGGAACAATCATTGCTTTCACTGTCTTCATTATCATTTGATTCATTGCTGGGATTAGATTATCTGCTGTCCGAGACAATTTCTCTAGTCTGCTACCCAGAAAAATAAGGTTGTTTTAAATTAAATCAAATCAAGTATGCTGATCCCAAATATGTACACAGAATTATCTGAGCATATCAGGTATTTGATGTATTATATATGACAGAAAATGTTCTCAGTTTAAACAAGAAAGGAATTGATTTTTTTGTTTTTGAAAGGCTTAAAAAAAAAAAAGAAATGAAATGAGCCAAAAGTGTTAAATTGTAGGATATGCAGAATATGCTGTTTTATGGCTCAGACATTTTATTCTTAGTTGGGCTGAGAACTTTTCAGCACCACCTCATAGTAATAGCATACGTTCAAGGTAAATATCATATCAATAGTATATTTGTAAATAGTATGTCCAAGAAAAATTTTGATGACAATAGGAAATAATTGAATAAATTTAAACTACTTTATTTCTGATATATTCAGAAAAATCTGAGATTGTTACTCTTCAATTTTTAGTTTTCTGTTTTCCACGAAATTTGAACTGAATTGAATTTTATACCTCATTTCAATCTTGGATACGTTCCAGTGGAACTTCTAGTTCAGGTTAAAAGCACAGTTAGACTAACCCAAAGCCAAACGTTTTTTTTAGACTATGCAGGTATTATTGGGGAGCAAGAAAAGTTTTAGTAAATGGGCCAGGATTTGGTCTGTTTAGCAATTTTTTTTTCAAGCTAGTTGTCTTAGACTTTATTTAGCATCCATTTAAGTTTCTTCATTCAAACTTAAACTGATTTTAATAAATGAACTTGTAAAACTGATGTTAATTTAATTCTTCATATTTATTTCCACTTTTCAAGCTTCAGGCATGACCTTCCATAAAATTTGTCTTTGGTGTTTGTACCTTTGAATTTATTATGATCAATCATTCATTAGTTATGAAAAATATTGATAGTTGTTGTATTAGTTGTGAAATTATTAAACAAAAATCATATCTTCGACAATCATTTTAGAAAATGATAAAAAAATAACACAAATATGAACTGGTTTGTTTACCAAAACTTTTCTTTTTTCCTAATGATATGTGCATTGGAAAAATGTCTAAAAAAATTCTGCTTCGGGTTTCCCTTTAACCTGGACTATTCTCACAGTGTTTATAAGTTAAAACAACCAAATCCATTGACAAAAAAATGTTTTTAAAATCAAGATGTAAATC
>OY757940.1:43580115-43690115 GCA_963585895.1 Sepioteuthis lessoniana | reverse complement strand
GAACATTTAATATCTAAGATTCTAAGGGCAATTAAGATAGGAGCATTAACCTGGATTAAATACAACTGTTTCAAAACACATGACAAATAAGGAGAAAATATCATTTTTGTTTTTTATGGTCGGTAGAATTGTTAAGTATAAGCTGTGCTAACTTACACAGACGAAAAGATTTAAGGAATTGTATTCTAAAAAGATTTTTATATTCTAAGTTAGGCATTATGTTACAAATACGGGCCTGAGCAACATTGATATATCAATTTGTTTAATTTTGGCAAAGTTGTTAATGTCATCAATATACTTTCAGGAATGCTGTTATAAAATACTGGGGACCTTACAGTAGATTTGACCCTAAAGTCAAAAACACTAGTGAAGATGATGACTGACAGTAATTTCCTTCCAGCATGGGGAATAATGTACCAAGATGAAAATATGTTGAGGGAGAGGATCTAGGATTTAGTTAGATTCTAAGTCAGTTGGGATACAAACTCAAAGAGAAGCTGATGCTTATTGTCCGGATCCTCTAAAAGGACTTCAATGAAATGATTGTTAGAGGATTTCTTCAAAAATGACAGTGGAAGACTTTATCCATGAATAAAAAGAGCCTGCTTCTTTTAATCAACACCAAAATAAACGTAGGAATCTTTATCATAAAATATGCTTGTCAGCTTCTTTCCATCACCTTTTGACCCACCCAGTACTGGGGTCATTCAGTACTTTAGTACAATTTACCACATTCAAATCAATATAGTATGAGTGATGACATAAATCGGAATGTACAGTGATGTCAAAAATAGGACATGTAAAAGTTATGAGCCACTATAGAAAAACTAACAGATTTATTTTCATATTTAGAGACAATAAAATTTACATCCTTGGCTCCTGTTAGTTCTGTGAATTTCTACTTTACACCCAGTTTTTCAACTAGTCTTCCTCAAGGTCAGTCCACTCTTATAACACTGCAAATCATGTTTACTGCATGAAATAAATAAGATGATCCATTATATAAGAATATTTCACTTTCTGCTATATCTGATAATAAATGGGACTTCAGCTAAGTTATGTATTTTTTGCTATTTAGGTTTGGTTTGGTTTTATGGCATATCAATCATTGTAGGCTATTTAATGCCAAATTATCTGTATACATATATATTAAATATATATGATTTAGTTTGGTTTGGTTTGATGGCATATCAATCATTGTTGGTTATTTAATGTCAAATCCTGTTTATATATATATATATATATATATATATATATATGTAGAAAAACTGATAACAATGACCCAAGTGGAAGGAATGATTTATTGAGAGGTCAACACTATAGCGTTTCGGTTCTGCTGAACCATCATCAGGACCATGAGGGGTGATATTAACAATTTTGAGTTAACGATGGAGGTTTAGGAATGTGAAATACAAAAAACCTAAGAGAAAATGTGTATAATAAGAAAAAGTTGGCCGTTTAACTGGCGAATCAGTGTTTGATGTTTTAAATTATGTCATTTGACTTATTAGGAATATTGTATAGAATTTATGCATGTTTGTTTAATGAGAAAGATTTCGGGTTAGAAGGAAGAAAAGAAAGAAAGAAAGAAAAATAGAAAGCATCAAAATTATGAGATATACGGAAAATATTAACTAAGGATGGAATATATTGTAGCTATTTAAAATGTGTTTGCTCAAGTAAGGAGAAATATAAAAAATATTATATTATAAATATTATAAAAGCCCCTCATGGTCCTGATGATGGTTCAGCAGAACCAAAACGCTATATTGTTGACCTCTCAATAAATCATTCCTTCCACTTGGATCATTGTTATCAGTTTTTCTACATATTGTCGGATTACAATCCTTTATTTACTCTTCATATATATATATATATATATATATATATATATATATATATATTAAATATGATTTGTAAACACATTTTGCCACTACACACAGTAAAATGATCAGTTTTATTTCTAACAATTCAACTTAGCATAAGTCATTTGTTTGCACTCAGTTTAAATGTCAAACAGTTCTATTTGACCCATAGATAGGACCCTAGCAGGTGCCACCACTCTGGGTCAGAGTGGACCTAGAAGCAATGGCAATGAAAGGGTACTCCACATTCCCCCAAAGATCCAGGACTGGAGCCTTACCACCAGATGGTCTAATGTCATATCCAAGACACTTGTTGGGGAGGAGGTCTTACCCCTCTGTAGAGATGCAGTCAGTGTATTTTACAGCCCCAGCCAACTGGGCTGAATTTTGTTTTGTGTTATTTTCTTTTATGTGACTTCATTTGATGAATTCTTATTATAATCCTCCAAATCTCTATCCGTACAACTAAGGCTTTGCCATTTTTAACCTAACTTTCAGGAAATATTAGATTCATGCCTGAGAAAGCTTTTAAACTATACTAAGATATCTAGCTTAGCTTGGTTTTTAGAGAGGATCTGATTCTCAACCTCTCTGGCTTACTGTTCTTCCCCTTGTTATAAAAGAGGGTTCATCCCAGTCCTTATCCAATTAGTAATCATTACAAGAGGCAGACGGTTATCCTCCTTTCCTATAAGCTATTATACTCTCTTTGCCCCCCCCCCCAACTATGGGTAAATAATAGGGCAAACTGTGTTCTTGAACCTTTGTGACCAATCTGGGAGAAGGAAAACTCTGAATACAAACCAGTTGTACTCCACTTTAAAATTGACCTTGTGTCATCTCATCTATTCATGGAGAAATGGTTGGCTAAATATACATTTGATGATTTTGTATCAACCAATTCTTTGTGATGATATTTTTATGATTTTCATACACTTCTCCAAATTCTTCCCATTATGAAATTTAAATCAAAAGTTGATATTTAATAGACTCTTAGCAAAGGCCAAAATGCGACAAAAGGAAATCAAACGTAGATGCAGATGGTGTTATAGACAATCAATTTTCAAAATTCAAGTTCAAAATCCCAAACAAAACTGTGTTTCACTTTGTGCTAATGCCCTTGAGAAAGGCATTAGTCTATTTCTTCTATCACCTAGCTATGGGTAAATAGTAGGGCAAAATGGGCTCTCTAACCTTGCAGGTAGGCAAACTTAGAATTTAAAACCACTTGTGAAAGGTTAATAATTCTACTCCATAAAAAACAACTTGCTACATAAAAAATCATGGCACCATCTCTAGGTTGGTGTGACTGCTGCTACATGCACCACAAAGAATTCTACAAGAGTCATCACACACCAAAAACTCACATTGAAGGTTTCAAAGTTTATGCAATTTATGTCTAGTTTGTTAAACATTAGAAATTTTGAATGCTTATATTAATCTCTGAATGTATTTACTACAATAGGGACCAAGTAGCTGATAACTTTTGTAGACTATTATCAGCTTTTAGATTTCTATCTTTCATCATCATGTGTTGATGTAAAGCTGACAACTAGCACTAGTCCTGAATAACTACAGATACTGCTCTTGAAACTTTTAGGAAAAAAAATTTAATTTATTTTTTAGCTAGGTTACTCATTTCTTTTGCTTGTCACTGTATGACTATTATATCATTATTATATATATCAGTGTGTATCAAAAGTATTTTCTTTTTTTGCCTTGATCAAAAGTATTTTCTTTTTTAAGCCTTGATTCCAAAGCTTATTTCATATATGCATTTAAAGACAATCTAAGACTTCACTATATTAATAATACTATTACAAGCAGAAATATCACCCAATAAAATATGGAAGGATGTGCCCAGCATTAAATTCAGACTTAAAGAATAAAGGGTTTTTTCTAAATTTCCTATATTCAATCTAAATAAAACAATGGTTTAACTAACCTTAGCTTGATAAACAACATTCTTTATAGCTTTGGATGTATCTCTAATCTTGCTTCTTTTAAAGAAGAACAGCAGTGATACTATTTTAACCTATAGCTGAGAGCTTCACACCTTTCCCAAAGGTTTTCGTCCAAAAGTGAACATAATAGTGTTGCCGGAGTTCAGACTTGCTTACTTTGAGGCCACAGTCTAGCACTTTATCCATTATACCATGGAGATTCCCCCACTTTTAAAAATTAGGGTCACTGAAAGGTATTATAAGTAAAGCATTATTTAAGTTTAAAAAATATACAGTAACTGTACCTAATAAACGCAGAATTGATAAAAAAAACAAAAGAAAATACTTTTGATACACTCAAGTAAAATTTGTGACCCTGCAATGGTGACATTCTTGTTTAAAGAGTAATTTGTATCAAATTTACTTTCTTCACAATCAACTGAAATATGAAATACAATTTGACATTATATATGAGATAAAGAAGACAATATAAAAAATCAAAATGGCAGGTTTTGCTCTAACAATAGTTTCTTGAGAAAAAAAAATCCTGTCTTTCAGTTTGCTTTCTTTCCCTTTCTTCCTCTACTTTTTCATTTTCTTTCTTTTCCTTTTTTTACCTTTTCTTCTTTCTTTTGTTTTTTATTTATTTTGTTTTCTTTCTCTGCTTTTCCTTCTTTCCCTCTTTCTCACATTTTCTTTCCTTTTGTTTACTTTTATTACTTTTCTTCGATTTTTTCTTTCCTTTTCTTTCTTTTCCTCTCCTTTTTTTTTTTTTTTTATATTGCCATTATGACCATTTCTGTCTTTCCAATTCAATGTAGGTTTTTACTTCTTTTTTTAATTTTCTGATGAAGTTATTTCATAGGGAAACATGTCAGTTTAATTTTCAGTATTATCATCCTTTTCTCATATCATCAGATTTTATTCCAAACCCTATATATATATATATATATATGCAAACACACACACACACAGAGGTTGTTCATAAAGTCCTGCAGCAGTTTTAAAATGCATCAACAATGATGGCAGTCATGTTGGAGTCCAATAATGAAAATATAAGTCAAGAATAAAATTTTTCTTTCTTTCATTCTTTCTCTCCTTTTCTTTGCTTATTTTCTTTCATTTTCTTTCTCTCTTTTGATGTCAGTCATGTTGAAATCCAAAAATCAAAATGTACATCAAGAATAAAACTTGATTTTAACTTTTGTAACTTTTTCGTTAAATAATTCTATCATTTGTACAATGTGAGTTATTAAATTTTAAATCTCATAAACTGCTGTATGGACTTTGTGAACACCTCAAAAAAAAAAAAAAAAAAAAAAACAGAGAAAAAAAAAAAGAAATCCATATTTTTGAGACACCCTAAGAGTGAGTCTACAATGGGTCAGGGTAGGTGTGCTATAAAAGAAAGAAAGAAAGAAAGGAACACAATGACGGTGAATTCAACAGTTACACATAAAAACATGTTGGCTATTGGCATTAGAGAGAATAGATTGAAAAAGACAATGAATTCTGCAAAGGATTTTCCATTGTTGAGTCGACCCAGAAGTATATATTTTTGCAATTTAATCATGATCTGATCGAGTACTTCCTGAACAATTGTCCCTTAAGTCACTTTCATCTGAAAAAAAAATTAAAAAAAAAATGAATAAATAAACAAAATTAATTTTGAAAAATAATTCAAATTTAAAAACTATTGGTTTGGGTTTTTTTTGTTTTGTTTTACAGCATATCAACCTCGGTGGGTCATTCAATGCTGACAAAGTTTTAAAATAGATTCATACCGATAGTAAATACCTAATACAAACAATTACATTTACTATTAATCATTTGTTTGCACACAGTTTAATGGTTCCAAGCATTGCTTTATATCACTAACTATTCAATTAAACATCAGTCATTTGTTTACACACAGTTAAATGATCAAACAGTTCTATTTCTAACAATTCAGTTCAGCATAAATACATAGTTTAAATAATTTATACAAAATTATATGGTTTCAAGTATTCTTATCTAATATCAACAATTTATACACAATTATATGGCTACAAGTATTCTTATCTAATATCAACAATTTATATACAATTATATGGCTACAAGTATTCTTATCTAATACTAACAATTTATACACAATTATATGGCTACAAGTATTCTTATCTAATATTAACAATTTATACAATATTATATGGTTTTAAGTGTCTTACGTATGTTGTGCTCAGTGTCAACAAGACAGCAACCTATAGTATTTGTAAATAACTTTATTTTTCAATGACTTAGAGCTCATTTTTGCACACAATTAAATGGTTTCAAGTACTGCTATTCAAAACTAATACTTCAATTTAATATCAATTATTTGTTTGCACACAGTTAAATGGTCTCTAGTATTGCTATTTAATGTTAGTAATTCTATTTATCAAGTATTCCTATCTAATTTAACATTAATCATTTGCATCCACAGAGTTGATAATATTAATCATTTGTTTGCACACAGTTAAATGATCACTTGAGATCATTATTGCTATTCAATATAAGTAAAGTTGTCGACCGTAGTCAAGGGCGACCAGAAGGCTTCCATTTCAATAGCTACTACACCGAAGTGTAGGGGAGGGCGCTACTCCTTTCTCTGGATTGCTCCACTTTACCTTTGATCCTTAACTTATAAGGCCGAGTGTTAAGCAAGGAGGTATCAAGTACCATTTTTAAAGTCCTTGGTATGATGCAACCTAGGACTGAACCCAGGTCTCCTGGACCATTGGCAAACACTCTACCCACTAGACCAACAAGTAATTCTATTTAACAAGTATTCCTATCAAATACAAACAACTTGTACAGAGTTGTATTGTTTCAAATAACTAATAATATGGAGAAATAGCAGATTGAAAAAAGTGTGAACAAATGTGAAAAGATTTTTAAAAATATGAAAAAAAAAAAAACGTGAAAAAATCCAAAAAATGTGAAAAAATAAAAACGTGAAAATATCCAAAAAATGTGAAAAAATAAAAAAATGTGAAAAAAAAATATGAAAAAAATTTTAAAAAAGAGAAAAAATGTGAAAAAATAAGTGGAATAGTTGATAAATGGAAACACAGACAATGGATTCAATAAATATTCTGTTTATATTTCATCAAAGACTTCATCAGAATGTTGGTTATTTCATAGCATTAGGCATAAGAGAAAATAGATAAGAAAAAGAGGGAGGGGCAAAAAGAAGGGGAGACAGAAAAGAAAAAGGAAGAGGTAAGATAGAAATACAAATCTGAATGTCCAAGGAGTGCGATGACAGCAGGGACTACAATGATGATACATTTTTGAACATCTGGAAAGCGAGTAAGCAACAGGGGAAAGGATACCCTGGTGCCCAGCGTATTAAACTTAATCAAAATATAACCACCAGAACAAAATATCTAAATGAAGAACCATCCAGAAATATGAAAGTGTGGGAGGGAAATAAATATATCTTAGTTTTTTTATTATGAAAATTATTCCTATCCATTGTCAATTTTTATATCATTCTCCCATAAAATATTGTCTGCCAAGTAGGGTGAAATATGAAAAAAGCCATAGCCTTGTTTAATACCTAATAATGATAATCCTTTTTCACTAAACATTGAACAGCTCTATTGACCCAGAGATGGGATCCTAACAGGTACTACCACTTGAGGTCAGAGTGGACCAGAGAGTAATGGTAATGAAGAGGAACTCCATATTCCTGACATTCCAAAGCTGAAGCCTAACCCTCAGATGCAGTTTTATGTCATACCCAGGACATATTTACCATTGTACCCAACATAAAAATAGTTGGTATACATTGCATGACCACAATATTAGAATATAAAAAGCAGAAAAAACACATAGGACTGCTGAACTGCAATGCCAAATCAAGAGATTATAATTTTATATGTACTTTACCCTTGAAAATCTAGTACTCAAATCATACACACAAAAAACAAATATGGTTCTTACACATCTACAATGTACATAAAGACTTTCATTATCCCTATACTTCTAACCAAAAATCATTAAAAGTTATAGATGCTACCCATGGATCCATCAATCATTCTAACATACCAAGATTATCTAAATGACAATAAATAAAGCGTATTAATTTTAACAAGCAATTTCTTCCTTTTAGTAAAAATTAAATAAAAAAAAGGTTGAAGTTTGTTGATTGATTTTATGGCATGTCAACCCTTGTTGGGTTATTTCATGCTAAAGTCAATTTATCAATCATGAAATCTTCACTAACATTCTAAACAGGTAAAACATTTTGTTTGATTTGGTTTCTTTGTCTAATGGCATATCAACCTTCATGGGTTATTAAATGCCAAATTCACCCTTCTAGAAGAACAGTAGGGTTACTATTTAACCCTGAGTTAGAGGTATAAGGGGGTTCATACCTTTCCCAAGGGCATTAGGCCAAAAGTGAATGTAATAACTTGATTGGAGTTTGAACTCACTCACTACAATGTTGCAGTTCAGCACATTAACCTCTACACAATAAGGACTAACCCGCTTTTAAATGTTTTAAGAGCCTATGTAATGATGTAGTTCAAAATCATTTTAAACATTATCTCAAATAAATTCCTTTGACCAATGGATGAGACCCTAATAGGTATGACCACTCCAGAACAAAATGGACCTGAAAATGGCAATTAAGGAGTGACTCAACACTCCCAAAAGCTCTAGAACTTAAGCTCCACTCCAGGAGGCAGTTCAGTGTCATACCTAGGATACCCTGTTTTGATGAGGTCTTATCTCTCTGCATGTCTAGAAATGAATCTTCACTATCAAAATCAGAGAAAGACTTTATAAGGAGTTGTAATATGAAAGTTTTAAGGGTTACTATGCACTACATGGACGCTAACTAAACGGCTGTAGAAGAAACTTGACAGCAACTACACAAGAATGTTGAGAGCAATATTGAACAAGTCCTGGCGGCAACACCCAATAAGGCACCAGCTATATGGCAACCTGCCTCCCATCACAAAAACTATCCAAGTTAGACGAACTAGACACGCAGGACACTGCTGGAGAAGCAGGGAAGAGCTCATAAGTGATGTACTCCTATGGACCCCCAAATATGGCCGAGCAAAAGCAGGATGACCAGCGCGAACATACATACAGCAGCTATGTGAGGATACGGGATGTAGCCCTGAAGACCTGCCGGAGGAGATGAACGATAGGGAGAAGTGGCGAGAGAGGGTCAGGCATATCCGTGCTAGCGGCACCACATGATGATGACGATGATGTATAAATGTAATTTGGCTGACTGTAGTCAAGGGCAAACCAAAGGCTCCCTCTTTTCAAGAGCTACTACACCAAGGTGTAGGGCACTACTTTTTTTCCAAGATTATTCCACTTACCCTTGGTCCATACCTTACAATGCTGAGTGTTAAGCAAGGAGGCACACCAAGTACCATTTTTTGAGTCTTTGTTATGACTTGACCTGGGATTGAACCCCGGTCTCCTGGACCATTGGCAAACACTCTAACCATGGTGGGACTAACAGTGATACTATCGAGTAGAGGTTGAATGACTCGAAGGCTCAATAGCTACTAGCCCAAGGTATAGGGAAGGGCACAAGTCTTTTCCCAGGATTGCTCCACTTACCTTTGATCTGTACCTTATCATGCTGAGTGTTAAGCAAAGAGGCATCAAGTACCATTTTTTTGGTCTTTGGTATGACCCAACCTGGAATTGAACCCTGGTCTCCAAGACCATTGGCGAACACTCTAACCATTAACAGCTAAACACTTCACACTTTGTTGTAATCACAATGTTTTAAAAGTCAATGTAGTAAGAGTCAGTGTGTTCATAAGGTTCACAGTCCATTTAAACAGAAAAACACTTCACACTTGGGATATTAATGTTTTGAGTCAAAGTATTAATATATTTAACCAGCTCATTGGACTAATTGTTAGAGTGTTCGCCAATGGTCTGGGAGACCCAGGTTCAGTCCCAAGGACTTTAAAAATGGTACTTGATACCTCCTTGCTTAACACTAACAAATATAAGGTACGTATTGAGGGTAAAGTGGAGCAATCCAGGGAAAGGAGTAGCACCCTCCCCTACACCTCAGTGTAGTAGCTATTTAAAAGGGAGCCTTCTGGTCATCCTTAACTATGGTCGCCAACTTTACTTTAACTGGCTTGTCGCATCATACCAAAGACTTTAAAAATGGTACTTGATACATTCTTGCTTAACACTCAGCAATATAAGGTAAAGTGGAGCAACCTAGAGAAAGGAGTAGCGCCCTGCCTTACACCTTGGCGTAGTAGTTATCGAAAAGGGAGCCTTCTGGTTGTCCTCAACTATAGTCGCCAACTTTACTTTTTACTTTATTAATGTAGTGACGTACTCCTGTGGACCCCTTCATATGGACGAGCAAAGACAGGACAACCAGCTAGAATCTACATACAAAAGCTCTGTGCCGATACACAATGTAGCTTTGAAGACCTACCAGAAGCGATGGGCGATAGAGAAGGGTGGCGGGAGAGGGTCAGGGGTATCCTTGCTGATGGCGCGACATGATGATGATGATTAATGCCGTTCACAATCATTTTCAACAATATCTCAAACCAATCTATTTAACCCATAGATGGGACCTTAAATGGCACCACCACGCTGGGTCAGAAGGAAACCTGAAAGTGGCAATGGAAAGAAGACTCCACACTCTTCAGAGCCCATGAATGATCTCAAGTATTGCTATCTAACATTATTGATTCTATTTGCAGTTCTATTTATCAATTATCAAATTTAACATTTATCATCTGCAGAGTTAATAATATTAAACATTTGTTAAATGATCTCAAGTATTGCTAATTAATATAAGTAAAGAAAAGTTGGCAACCATAGTCAAGGGTGACCAGAAGGCTGTTTTCAATAGGTACTACACCGAGGTGTAGGGGAGGGCGCTACTCCTTTCCCCAGATTGCTCCACTTTACCCTTGATACGTACCTTATATTGCTGAGTGTTAAGCAAGAAGGCATCAAGTCTCATCACTGGATGCAATTTGGTTTGGTTTTATCAACCATTGTAGGATATTTAATGCCAAATCTTCTTTATATATTAGATATATACATATATATATATGATTTGGTGGGGTTTTATGGCATATTAACCTTTGTTGATTATTTAATGCCAAATCCTCTTTATACATATATATTAAATATAAATACATGTATATCAAATATGTATATGATTTGTAAACATTTCGGTGATAATATTTTTAAAGCACCCTGAGCTCTTTTTTTTTTTTTTTTTTTTTTTTTTTTACATACAGTTAAATGGTTTCAAGTATTGCTATGTAACAGTAACAATTTAAAATCAGTCATTTATTTGCATACTTTTAAATGGATTTATGTATATGATTTTTAGATGAATAGTTTTTAGGTTATTTCATTTTTAAATGAGCTAGAACTAATTTGTTTGCATACTAGTATGGCTATTCTTTCTACACAATTAAATGGTTTCAATTATTGCTGTTCCATTGCTACAATTAACACCATGTGCGAAATAGACATAAAATGTTCATAACGATAGAACATTTAAAGAACATAGGAATCTCGAAATTCGAAAACACGTAATGACTTCTTGTTCGGTACGAAACCTTTTTATTAAACTTGAGTTAAAGGTTTCGACATAAAGAGGAGAGACACAATCTTCCATGCTGTCTTATTCATTTGGCCCCCATCTTGAGCGGCCTCCATAGGGCGCAAGTTCGCCTCGCGTCTGCAAGCTCCAAAAGTCAAACCTCCTCGTTTGGCATCTAGTACTCAACTCTCTAACTTTCTTTCAATTCACCACAAACCTCTGCGTGCTTCCAGTGTGTGACGTCACTCACACCCTGTCACACCGTTCCATCATCTCGGGCTATTGTGACATCTCTGAGTGGCGCATGCGCGCGCGTTAACACCTGCATCAAGTTGCAGCTAACTAACCCATGTGCTGAGCTGAAAGGTTTTCAGCCAAACTAAACTCAAAGGCATGGACCGAAATCCCATGGCCATTACGTTACATTGCTAACACTAATAATTCAATTCAATATCAATCATTTGTGTGCAGATTGTAAAGTGGTTACAAGTATTGCTATTCAACACCAACAATTCTATTAAACATCAGTCATTTGTTTACACACAGTTAAATGATCAAACAGTTCTATTTCTAACAATTCAATTTAACATGTCATTTGTTTGCACTCAGTTTAAATGTCAAACAGTCCTATTTGACTCATAGGTAGGACACTATCAGGTGCTACCACTCCTGACCAGAGTGGACCAGGTAGCAATGGCAATGAAGAGGTACTCCACATTCCCCAAAGCTGCAGCATTATTGGAGCCTCACCATCAGATTGTTTATTCTAACATATCCAGGACACTCATTGAGGAAGGTCTTACTCCTCTGCAAAAATGCAATCAGTATATTCTACAGCTCCAGCTGACTGGGCAATGCAGTTTAGTGTCACAACTAAGATAATTGAGAGAGACTTTACATCAAGGGGTCCCCAAGTTTTTCAACCCAAGAGCCACAAAGCTTAACTCAGGAGGGTCTGGGGCCATAATTTTTAAAAGGACAGAAAAGAACAGCCAAGTTCACTATGCAACAATCATAACTTCTTAATAAAACATTTGATGTTGTTTTCAATCACAAAAAGATGCACTATCAGAGTTAAACGAAGCTGACAGAAGGACATCAGACGACTGATGATTTGAGAATGCAGCTTACTCTTAGTATTCTTCATTTTGTAGAACAATTGTTCCCAGTGCTAATCATGCTCGTGTAGTTTTAGGGTGGATGATCTCCCTGAGTGTTGAACCCGGGATTGAACCAGGAATCTTTAGATTTCAGTCTAAAGTGCTTGCTACACCACTTCCCTCTTTGCGTTCCTCCTCCACTTTCCTCCTTCTCTTTCTCTCTGTGCTTCTTCTTTCGTTCCTCTTCCACCTTCTTTCCTGCTTCTGCTTCTCGCCGAGAAAAACTGACGACAACCCCCCCCCCCCAAAAAAAAACGAGTCGGTTTTTATTCACGTCACTCTACCCATAATCCATTTCCTTAGCCTATAAAAATTCCAGTCAGGGGCCTCCTCTCTTTTTTCCTTTAGAATGGGCTGAAGGTGGATTATTGAAACAGTGGTGAGTATTTTTCTTTTCTTTCACCCCGTAATGGCGGTGTTTCTTCCTTTGTATCAGATTACTGCCCGGCACTCCAGACACAAACAAACCCTCTTTTGTCGAGAGCTACCGTTAGTCTCACTTTCATGTCCACAGCTCGCTATTTGCTAAGTGTGGATGATAAGATTAGGGAATTGTCTAGACGGGAGCACAGTGGTTATTATAAAAATCATAGATGTGGCAAGCAAGAAACTTGGACTTCAAATCTTCTGAACCCTGAAGATCAATGCAATTATAATGATACTTCTTCAAAGTCAACATCAAAAGACAAAGAGAAAATTTTGAAAGTTCGGTGAAGGATCAAATGGATTGAACTTACCTCTGTATTTGACCCCACACCATACACAATAAAAGTAAGTATTCCGTAGATAATAAGTCAGCATTTCCAGTTTTTCCTGGGGCTGAATAAAAGAGCAGAACAAAATTATATATATTTGGTTTGGTCTTATAGTACATCAACCATTGTAGGTTATTAATGCCAAATCTATTTTTATACATATAAACAGTTCTATTTCAAAAACTTCAGTTTAGCCCAAGTACAGTCTCAATGTCAAAAAACAGTTTTATTTCAAGCAACAGTTTAGTTCTATTTGACCGATAGAGAGGACCCTATCACGTTCTACCACTCTAGGCCAGAGTGGATGAGGGAGCAGTGGCAATAAAAGGGTACACTGCATTCCCCTAAGCTTCTGCATTAGTGGAGCCTGACAATCAGATTGTTTAGTGTCATATCCAGGACACTTGTTGGAGGAGTTTTACTCCTTTGCAGAGATGCCCCAGCCAATTGGGCTATATAATATAATATAATATATATATATATATATATATATATATATATATATATATATATATATATATATATAGAGAGAGAGAGAGAGAGAGAGAGAGAGATACAAAAAAGTGTAAAAACAAATAGAAATATTTTATGTTATTTATTTTTTAATTGTTCTAAACTAGTTTCAACTTTAGGTCATCATAGAGAAAAGTTTTTAGGCTTTGTTTCTTTATTCTAATGGCATATTAACCTTCATGGGTTATTTAATGCTAAAGCCATTCTTGTAGAAAATCAGCAGTGGTACTATCAAGTAGTAGTTGAATTACTCAAAGGCTCAATAGCTACAACACCAAGGTATAGGGGAGGGCACAAGTCCTTTCCCAGGATTGCTCCACTTACCTTTGATCTGTACCTTATCATGCTGAGTGTTAAGCAAAACGGCATCAAGTACCATTTTTTTGGTCTTTAGTATGACCCAACCTGGGATTGAAACCCAGTCTCCAAGGCCATTGGCGAACATGCTAACTATTATGCCAAAACAAATATATGAATTGATAGAATAAAATTTTTGAACACTAATTATGTCAGATAGGTTATAACAATGAAGACAGTCAACAGTGCTTGGAGACAGTCAGTTTCTCACCTATGTGATCATCAGACTGTATTTACACTTGCTACTTAAACTCAGATGGGTAGCATAACAAGAAGTGCACATGTCTCCTAAAGTAAACTTAGATCTAAATATGTTCCATCACAGATAGTGAGCACTTTATTTATCAACATACCAAAATATATAGCTAGATCATATATATATATGTGTGTGTGTGTGTGTGTGTATATGAGGGTTGTTCAAAAAATTTTAAGCTTCACCCAGAAATATTTTATTGAGGCAACACACCATCACTTCTTATAAAACGAGAAACAACTAATTCAGATTTCTGTCTAAATTTCTATGCAGGTAGGACCCACACAAAAGTGTGCAACAAATGTAAAGTTTTGGTAAGGCTTAGAACTTTTAAAATGACCCTCGTGTATATATGCATCTGCATGCGCGAGTAGATATGAAAATAGCAGCCACAAGTCAATTCCTGAACCCAACCATTTTGGTACTCACTGTATAAATATCCAAGACCGGATCTGGTGGTTCTTCACTCTCTGCATCCTCCTCTTTGGCTGATTTCTTCTCTAACCAGCTCAGTGGCCAGAAAAACCATTCCTTTGGCTCTTCAATATTCTGCAAGAAGAAATTGGATCCTATTCTGAAACCATAGTGCTTTGAGAGTTCCCAAATGATTAATTGATGAACAGCAATGTCAAAAGAAGTTTCTTTTTTTTTCTAAGACACAAGAAGACACTATAATGAAAAAGGAGTCAGACTTTTTCAACTGTTGAGTAACATGAGAGTCAATGGATTAAGATAAATTAATCTTATAAGGTAGTCACAAATCACTTAGTATGGATATTTCAAAAATATGTGTTAAAATCATTTGTGTGCAACATGAATATAATTATGTACACACAACATTAACAAACTTTATATATATATATATATATATATATATATATATATATATATATTGTCTACTTAGGCAGCAAATCACAACAGACTTACGCACTCTTTTATACTCAAGCAAGAACAGCAACAACAGTGCTCAACATGCCAAATGCCCTGCACAATCAAACACGTTCTCCTTGAGTGTAAAGTTTTTAATCACACCAGAAAGCACTTTTTCCATGCAAATACCATGAAGGACTTATTTGAGAACGTCCACGTGGATAACGTTTTGTCATTCTTGAAAGAGACTGGGTTGTACCAGAAAATATAGACTTGGTTACAATCTTGAAAACACAACAAACTAATCAACTGAAAGCAAATTATTGCTGAAGAGACATACCATTATGTTTGTGTTAGTAAAAATAGTCGTGAGAAATAAAAAAAAAAATCTATCAACACTAAATAAACTAATGTCCTATAGACATATTTGAAAATATTTACTCGTATGCGAGTAAATGAGTTGTTTGGCTTTAATATGGTATCATTAAATTATGTGTTTACAAACCGTACATGTGTAAATAGGCTTTGGCATTAAATAACCTATAGAGGTTGATATGCCATTAAACCCAACCAACTAAATCATTATTCAAACAGGTTTGGTTAAATACCACAGATTGTTTCATTTTTAAAATCTTCAAGATTCAAGTCTTCTCACTAATTTTCTTATGTCTGGGTCAAGTTGGTAAAGAAAGAACCCTATGTTAGCCCAAGCATTTTAAATGTATTCAATAACTAACGACCCATCCTAACAGAATGAACCAATCCCATCTAGAATTTATAAAAAAAAAATAAAAAAAAGAAAAAAAATGCTTCTCTGAATAAATATAAAACTCACTGTAACAAACGATTTAACACAACCCCCAAAGATGACCAGCGAAATGTTTGAAAGCGCTTGGACTAACATAGGGTTCTTTCTTTACCAACTTGACCCAGACATAAGATTAAATGTCTAAAAAAAAAAGGGGGGTAGTTAATGGATGCGAGTAAGTAGAATATGGTAGATGTGGCAAAGTCTCACATCCAAAGTCAGTGAGCTTCTGTAGTGTCATCCTGGCAACGTGTAGCAAAGCAATGTCATCCTGGCAATGTGTGGCCAAGCAGCGTCATGAAGTAAAATTATGACCAAGCTTGAACTCATGCAAAAAATGTAAACATATTACATGTTCATGATCTGAAAGAAGTGATAAAAAATTAAGAAAAAGGAGATTTTAATGATTAATGCGAATGTGAATTTTTTAAACAACTACAATGAAAATAATATAGTAGGTTAGAATCGAAACACTATATATATATATATATATATATATATATAGTACAATTTGATGGAGACTCAAACTTGGTAAAGTTGTCATAATAAATTTATTTTGGTGGAGAATATTACTATACTGTCTTGTCAGATGACTATTTACATACTTCTCTCTCGTCGCAGAGTAGCAAATGTGGAGTTTCAGTTCGTATTCAAAAGATAAAATAAAGGAAATAAAAAATAAAAAAGTAAAAAAAAAAAAAATTAGAAAAAAAAACAAAAATAAGGTAGAAATCAAATTACAAATTATTTCATTCATAGGCGTGGGCAGAGAGAGTTAACATGTTATGTGTTAGAACGATTAAGAAACAGGAGTGGAATTAATCTACTGGTCAATCCTTTGTAATTAAAAAAAAAATATATATATATATAATAAATTAAAAAAATATATAATAAAATGGAATAATATTTTACTAACAACAAAATATATTCACTCACATACATCATATGAAAAAATACATACACACATCATTTAATATACTTATATATATATATATTACACACACACCTTCTTTATATATATATATATATATATATATATATATATTCACACACACATATATATATATATATATCTAAACATGTTTGGTTGAAGACCACAGATCGTTTCTTTTTCAAAATCTTTAAGTGAAGATGTCTGGGTCAAAACAGTGAAGAAAGTACCCTATACCAGCCCAAGCACTTTTGACCATTTCATTGGCCATCTTTGGAGGTTGTGGCAGATTGTTTGTTGTTGAGGGTTTTATTTTTATCTATTAGGAGTGATTTTTTTTTGTTTTTTGTTATAGATGGGGTTGACTCATTCTGTTAGGGTGGGTGCTTAGTTATTGAATATGTTTAATAGGTTAATAATTATAGCATATAACTGTAATCTTTGCTTTCTGCAACCAGTGCATTTTTTTTAACATGCTTTTAGTTATATCTCATTTTCAGTTCATTCAACTAAAAGCACTGAGGAAGAAATAAAACTGAAATGCTTCAGCAAGTGCACTGAGATAACACCATGTCGTGCATACGTGTTTTTGAGTGGCACATGGTACAAAAAGAGTTGCAAGGTGGTGAAAGATGACTCCAAGAGTAGAAAGCCTTCAACAAGCAAGACTGAGGTGTGTAAGGCAGGTGGTGTTTGGTGGTGATCTGTCCACTGCTTGAATGGCCATGAGTATCTGGACATGAAAAAGGACAGTGTTTGGAAGATTATCAATAAAAATCTGAGTATATCTGAAATGTACTGAGAAGAGGCATGAGACTTAAGGGGAATTGCTTTGAAAGGGAAACTTTGTAGTTTGTGGTGTTTCATACCGGCCTTCTATTTTTCAGACACAGCTCATACACACACACAAACACATTTTATATATGTAATGGCCATGTAGGAATTATTTTCATAATATTAGCTCTAACTCATGTATTGAGCACTTTATTACATTTTAGCTTAGGTAATTCTGTCAGTGTTTTCTTGTTTGACTAGACATATGTGCAGCTTGATTATTTTCAAGTAGCATGTGTGTTTTTCGTCTTTTCTTTTTTTACTGAATTTTTTATCCCAGATATCAGTTTGTAGAACTTGCAAATTGTACAATCTGGGCTTTTTGAAACCAACTAAATTATAGATTAGATATAAAGATTTATATATATATATATATATATATATATATATATACACACACACACACACACACAATCAAATATATATATATATATATATATATATATATATATACACATACATACACACACACATATATATCCACAAAATCAAATACATATATATGCACACACACAATCAAATATATATATATATACACACACACACACACCTGTATTATAAAAATCATATATATATATATATATATATATATATATATATATATACACATACATACACACACACATATATATCCACAAAATCAAATACATATATATGCACACACACAATCAAATATATATATATATATACACACACACACACACCTGTATTATAAAAATCATATATATATATATATATATATATATATATATATATACATATACATATACACATACATACACACACACATATATATCCACAAAATCAAATACATATATATGCACACACACAATCAAATATATATATATATATATATATATATATATATATATATACACACACACACACCTGTATTATAAAAATCATATATATATATATATACATATACACACAAATATATATATATATATATATATATATATATATATATATACACACACACACACACACACATTCAAATATATATATATACATACATACATACACACACACAACCAAATACATACATACATATATACATATACACACACAATCAGATAGCTACATTCATATACACAATCAAATATATATGTTTATATACACGTACAGAATCAAATACATACATACATATACAACAGGATTTGGCATTAAATAACCTACAAGGGTTGATATGCCAAACAACCAAAAATAATGCATCTCATCTCATCCACCCCCACCATTTTTGAGGTTTATGCACTAGCTCGAGAAGTCACAAGAAGTTATATATCATATCGTATCATAAAAATAACCAACAAACTAAGAACAAGATTTTCATGAGACAAATTAGCCAAGCAAAGTGAAGTGTAACTAATCACATTCCTAAATGGTAGTGAGCTATCTGGTTTGTGGCAAACAGGAACAGGTTGATTGATTTTAATATCACATCAATCCATCTAGTGTTATTTTATGACTAGAGGTGTTGATTGTACATTTATATTTTTTGTGTAGTTGTTTAAGTGTTTTTTTTGTTTTTGTTTTGCAAAGAGCCCTATATTTTTAAATAGATCTATTTGACTCATAAATGGGACCCTAGCAGATAATACAAATCCAGGTGAGAGTGAACCTGGGAGTAATAGCAATGAAGAGTACTCTATACTCCCCAGAGCTCCACCACCAGATGAAGTTTAGTGTCATACCTAAGATACTGAGATATTACTCCTGCAAGATGATACAGTGATAATTTACTAAGCTTTTTACTTAGACGTGACACAAGGTCATATGAATAGGACACCCAGTGAAATACAGTGTATTCTAAGCCCTGCTGATATGGCTGTTTATAGTCTTGGATTTAGAGTCAAGTGTGGTTTTGGTTTGGTTTGATGGTATATCAACCATTGTAGGTTATTTAATGCCAAATCCTTTTTATACATATACATTAAATATATATGATTTTGTTTGGTTTGGTCGAGTTTTATGGCATATCAACCATTGTTGGTTATTTAATGCCAAATCCTCTTTATACATATATATTAAATATATGATTTGTAAACATTTCATTGATAACATTTTAAAACCAGTCTGAGCTCATTTGTTTGCACACAGTTAAATGGTTTTAAGTATTGCTATGTAACCATAACAATTTAACATCAGTCATTTGTTTGCACACAGTTAAGTGGTTTCAAGTATTGCTATGTAACAGCAATAATTTAACATCAGTCATTTGTTTGCACACAGTTAAATAGATATACATGATATATAAGAGATTAGTTTGTTGGTAATTTCATTTCAAATGAGTTAGAACTAATTTGTTTGCACACCAGTATTGCTATTGTTTCTACACAGTTAAATAGTTTCAATTATTACTATGTATCATTAACAATTCAATTAAACATCAGTCGTTTGTTTACACACTGTTAAAAAAAATCAAACTGTTCAATTTCTAACAATTCAATTTAACCCAAGTCATTTGTTTGCACAGTTTAAATCTCAAACAGTTCTATTTGACCCAAAGATAGGACCATATCAAGTGATACCAATCCAGGTGAGGGTAGACCGAGGAGCAAAGGGAATGAAAAGGTACTCTGCATTCCCCAGAGCTCCAGCATTACTGGAGCTTTACCATCAGATTGTTTAGTGCTATATCCAGGACACTCGTTTTTTGGGGGGGGGGTCTTAGCCCTCTGTAGAGATGCAGTCGGTGTATTCTGCCGCCCCAGCTGACTGGACTGGGTAAAATGAGGTAGGATAGTTCCAAAATATAAACTTTAAGATTAATCTTTGATTTTTTCCTTAAACTGAAATTTATTTAGTAGAAAGTTCACATAAGGAACCTGTAATACTTACTGCTTTACCATCAAGTTCATCACAAATTCGCTGACTTTTTGCTAGATCTTTCTCAACTTCACGTTCTGTAAATTTCTCGTTCATTCTCTGCTTAAAGCCACTCTGCTGTTGATGGTAGACTTTCTGTCGTTTGTGCATCATTTTAGCTCTCATTTGGCTCATTTCTTCTTGCTTTATTTTCCGCTCACTATCTAAACCGAGCCCTTCACGGTTGTTTTTCACTGTGATTGACACAGGCTCAGTCCGACCCTGACCTGGAAAAAAAAAAAAGGATAAGTTTATTGTTTTGAAATATTAAAAGAACTCCCTTCTTCAGAAAATGCTGTACTTCATTTTTATTTAAATACTTCATTCTTTTTTTTTTGTTTCAATAAGTGTAGAAGTTGTAAATATTCTTTCACCCAAGCTCTTTATGGATTTTAAACATTTACTTTGTAAAATTTTTAAAAATCCTCTTCTCCAGCAAACACAGGACATTGTTTTTATTTTATTTCTTCCTCATTCTTCCCCCACACCTCCATTAAGAATAGACATTGTGAATATTCTTTCACCAAAGCTCCAAATGAATCATAGATTTTGTAAAATTAACAAGAATGAATTCTCTTCTCCAGTAAACACAGGACATTGTTTTTATTTTATTTCTTCCTCATTCTTCCCCCCACCTCCATTAAGAATAGACATTGTGAATATTCTTTCACCAAAGCTCCAAATGAATCAAAGATTTTGTAAAATTAACAAGAATGAATTCTCTTCTCCAGTAAACACAGGACATTGTTTTTATTTCATTCCTTTTTTTAAAGAGAGTAGAAGTTGTAAATATAAATTTTAAAATTTTATTTTGTTTAACTACAAATCTTCTCTTCATCAGGATATCCAGTGGATTGTCTTTTTGACTCATTTTTTTTCACTAACAGAAATTATAAATATTCTTTCACCCAAGCTCCTCTTAAATCTTTATTTTGTAAAATTATAAAGAATTCTTCTCCTAGTAAACACTACATTGTTTTTACATACTTTCCTTCCTAAATTTTTTCTTATTTAAAAAATAAGTAAATATTCAGGAAATATTCATTCACACAAGTTTCTTATAGATTAAAAAATATTTTTAGGAAAATAATTCTCTTTTTCAGAATATGCTCTTTTTCAGTTTTATTTAATTTCTTTATTTCTTTTTTTTTTTTTTTTAACTAAGAGTAGAAATATTTTTAGCCAAGCTTCATATGGATTTTAAATTCTAACTTTGTAAAATTAAAATAATTCTGTTATTCAGAAAACACAATACATTATTTTTGTTTACTTTTTATCTTCATATAAATTTATTTCCCAGAGTAAAAATTACAAATCAGTATTCTTTCACCCAAGCTCCTTAGGGATTTTAAAATTTTATTTTGCTAAACTAAAAAAAACTTGATCCTCAGAATATCTAAATACACATCTTTTTTTTTTCTTACTCATTTTCTTTTTTTCAAGTAAAAGTACTTTAGAAATATTCTTTCAGCCAAGCCCCCTTATGGATTTAAAAAAAAAGAAAAAAAAAAGGAAGATTGTAAAATTAAAAAGAATTATTTTCTCCAGAAAATGGTCTTTTTCAACAAAGAAAGGGTCTTCTTTAAATAAAAGAAATATATTGTAAAATTAAAAAGAAAAGGTCTTCTTTGCTTTGTGAAATTCAATTTAACAGTTTGAAACTTCTATTTTTATCAAAGTGGGGATCAATTTAAAATGTGTTTATACACCAAATTGAACCCACAAATAAAATTTAGAAAAGTTATTCAAAAAGAAGTTATTATTTCATAAAAATTATTTATTTTGTGTAGCAGTATTGGTACATTAAAAATGGGTTTACCATTTGAATTTTTCCTCAACACCTTTGTTTTTTAAATTAATCATCATTAGAAAATAAAGCTCAAGATTAAATGGTTTTTTGATGCCAATTATAGCATCATTGTCATTTGAACAGAAATAAAAGTCAAATTACTTGATCATCCATGAATAAAATAAATGCTGGTAAATCCTTATCAATTATGATCGCAATACAAACAAATCCATCAACAATTCTGCAGTTTATGTGGAAAATTTGAATTTTTATTTTAAAAATTTTTAGCTTTTCCCAATATTTTGCATTACTAATAGCTTTATAATCATTTATATGATTAGACATATTGTAGCATAATTTATCTTTTTTAATTTCATAATTATGTTTTATTTTCAATAGGGTTTAGGGATTTGTCCTTATACATTTGCTATCCAAGGGTTGCATTCCTTTCTATGGATAAAGTAAATATTCAGACACTTGAGAACTTTCCTCACATTAATGAACATGGAATTTGTCCTGATAAAATTTATATCAAGTTCATGAGAAATTTGATGTCTGATTTTAATTATGATTTCAAACTTTGGTTGGGTTTGGTTTGGTTTGTTGGGTTTAATGGCATATCAACCTTTGTAGGTTATTTATCACCAAATCCATTTTTATGTAAATAATCTGTTCTATTTAAAACAATTCAGTTTAGCATAAGTACACAGTTTAATAGTCAAAAACATTTTTATTTCAAACTATTCAAGAAGTTATGTGTAACAGTTCAGTTGAGTGTAAATACAGTTTTAATGTCGAAAAATAGTTCTATAATTCATTTAAGCATAAGCACATAGTTTAAATGTAAGTACAGTTTAATTGTCAAAAACATTTCTATTTCAAGCTATTCAGTTTACTCAAACAATTCAGTTTAGCATAAGTATGCTGTTAGTTCTATTTAACCCATAGACAGGGCCCTATCAGGTGCTACCACTCCGGGGCCAGAGTGGACCTGGGAGCGATGGTAATGAAGGGGTACTCCGCATTCCCCAAAGCTCCAGCACTGCTGGAACCTCACCATTAGATTGTTTAGGGTCATATTCAGGACACTCGTAAGGGGGGTCTTACCCTTCTGCAGAGGAGCAGTCAGTGTATTCTACAGCCCAATCCGACTGGGCAATACACAAAGTTAAATGTCAAACAGTTTTATTTCAGATAATTCAGTTCAGCATAAGTACACAGTTTAGACGTAAAAACAGTTCTATTTTGAGCAATTCAGTTCAGCACTAGTACGCAGTTCCAATGTCAAAACAGTTCTATTTTAAACAATTCAGTTTAGCATAAATACGCAGTTTAAATGCAAAAATCAGTACAGTGAAAGAAGCACAGTTTCGTTCTATTTAACCCATAGATAGGACCCTTATCAGGTGCTACCACTCTGGGCCAGAGTGGACCTGGGAGCGATGGCAATGAAGGGGTACTCTGCATTCCCCAAAACTCCAGCATTGCTGAAACCTCACCATCAGATTGTTAAGTGTCATATCCAGGACACTCGTTAGGGGGATCTTACCCCTCTGCAGAGAAGCAGTCGGTGTATTCTACAGCCCCAGCCGACTGGGCAAACTTTGGTTGGGATTCTTCTATCAGCATAAAATACACCTTTCCTCTGTTACATTTTCTATAAAAAAAGAATTTCATTTGTTGTGATCATTATTTTTTTTTTTTTTTAGATCTTATTCAGTACAATTATCAAAATATATTCGTAAACCAATATTTTCGTAATCAGATTTCAAACTGAATTGACAGTTACTTTTGAATCCTGTTGGGTCATCAGGAAGAACTGTCAAACAATTTAGAATGAAATCATAAATGAGGAATTTAACAAATTTAAAAAGATCTGGAATATCAGGAGTTCTGGAAGATTGCGTTCAGTTGGTTGTAATGAATCCCAGTGATAGCAAACAAAAAATGTCTTCACTATTCGTCTCTGCCATGTGGCACTTTATGCTTGACCGATATACCTGCTTCAAAAAAATTTTGCATACACCACTTTCATGAATTCTCTTTGCTCAAGACCATATTCTATATCAAATTGGGGTGTTATAGCAGCCATGATTCTTTTTTCTCTATTGGACATACCATCCATTCTGCTTGCCAGGCACAAACATCCTTGCTTTGCCATACAGGGTAAGCTGTCTTCTCTTCTACAGATTATGTCAGTAGCTTTTCAAGTAAAGTGAGGTTATTTGGTTTAATGGCATATCAACCCTTGATGGGTAATTAATACCAAATCCAGTTAATACATGTATAATTTGTAAGGGAAGAGTTTGTAAGTAACATTATTTTTAAAAGAGATAGGGTTCATTTGATTGCACACAGTTAAATGGTTTCAAGTATTGCTATCTAATACAAATAATTCTATTTAATATTAATCATTTGTTTGCACACAGTTAAATGGTTTCAAGTATTACTATCTAATACGAATAATTCTATTTAGTATTCATCATTTGTTTGTACATACTTAAATGGTTTTAGGTATAGTAAATGATTAAACAGTTCTATTTTACCCATAGATGGGACACTAACAGGTGCTACCACTCCAGACCAGAGTGCACCTGGGAATAATGGCAGTGAAGGGGCATTCCATATTCCTCAAAGCTCTATGATTGAAGTCTTACCATCAGATGGTATAGTGTCATTTCTAGGACACTTGTTAGGGGGGCACCTCTCTGTAAAGGTGCAGTTGGCATATTCTACAGCCCTAGACAAATAGGCAAAGGTAGCTTTCCATAATGAATACATTTCTCACTATAAGGAGCTTTGGGGGATAAAATTTGCTGACGATCAGAGAGATCATTAATGAAATAAAATTTTGATTATTCAAATTCAAAATAAATCTCTATGGATAATTCTCAAAAAAAAAAAAAAAAAAAAAAAAAAAAGACCAAATTGATAGAAAATTGTGAGGTCTCGAATATTTGTCACAACTTATACTAGATGGAATTCTTGGTATTCAACATGGAAAAGAAAAAAGAAAAAAGTATTGTTTTCTAGAAAAGTTTTTATTAAAAACACCAATGAATTAAAAAATTAAGAATAATAAGTCCTGAAAATTGTATTTTAATTGGATGATTCAATGATTTTTGCCAGTTTTTTGAAAACTAGGGTGAAGGGGTACATTTTGGTGGGGGGGATAAGAGAGTTCATACTTTTCTTTGTTTAATTGCATATCAACCTTCTTGGGTAATTTAATGTCAAAACCATCCTTGTAGAAGAACAGTAGTGGTACTATTCAACCTACAGCTGAAAGGATAATGGGGTTCATGCCTTTCCCAAGGATATTAGTCTGATTTTAAAATTGTTCACCATTACAACCAAGATGACAGGTTTTAGACACAATGTCAAAGTCTTACAAGAATTTATTAATAATAAAACAATTATTTTGATCTAGTTTAATTAATGTTTTACAGTTCTGGGTTTAAGTAATGTTGAATAATAGGTTGTCATTCAAAATAAAAAGAAAAAAAGAGTCTTCCTAAGATTTTTGCATATTTTGAAATACAAAATTTCATTCATTATTTAGATTTTAAACGCTTTAAATGTATATATCACAGTAACAGAAAACTGAAGTGTGTTCATTCATAAAGTATTGATCTTATTCTTTATCTAAATTAAATTTTTTTTATATAAAAACATTCATAATCATATATGGCTTATTTTTCAATATCTTTCTGTATATATGTAGACATAACATAGTGACACTGCACATGAGCAAATAGATGTACTCAAGACAGTGGACATACTTGAATATACAAAAAAAAAAAAAAAAAAAAAGAAGAAGAATTGAAAGAAAAAAAAAAAGAGAAAAGGAAAGGATTAGTAGGTGGGGGGGATATACAAATATAGCAAAAATTGTATCTCTGTTTCCAAGTATATTGTTTACATATTATCATCCTTACATATATATATATATATATATATATATATATATTGCCCAGTCAGCTGGGGCTGTAGAATACGCCAACTGCATCTCCGCAGAGGGGTAAGACCCCTCCCCCAATGAGTGTCCTGTATATGACACTAAACTATCTGATGATGAGGTTCCAGTAAGGCTGGAACTTTGGAGAATGCAGAGTACCGCTTCATTGCCATCGCTACCAGGTCCACTCTGGCCCAGAATGGTAGCACCTGATAGAGTCAGATCTATGGGTCAAATAGAACTAAACTGTGTACTTATATGCTAGACTGAATTGTTTGAAATGGAACTATTTTTGACACTGAAACTGTACTTACGTTAAACTGAATAATTTGGAATAGAACTGTTTTCAACAAAAACTATACTTTTACTAAACTGAATTGTTTGAATTGGAACTGTTTGACTAAACTTGAAACAGAAATGGTTTTGACAATTAAACTGTGTACTTATGCTAAGCTGAATTGTTTAAAATAGAACGGTTTATTTGTGAAAATATGGATTTGGCATTAAATAACCTATGACGGTTGATATGCCATAAAAAACAAACATATAGATATATATATATTTCTTATCAGTCTATCATTGTATAACTCAAGTACAGCAAAAGCTAGAGCCACCAAATTTTCTTTGGGATCCTAGAAAACGTTCTCAAACAAATATTTTGAATATTTTTTTTAAATTAAAAGTTTTTCTTTTTTTTATACATACAACAGTTACTATATAGAGGTGCTTGTATATGCTGATATTTGCCACTGCCTCCCACCAGACAGGGCTTGATACAAGGTCAATGACCCAAAGGTCGATTATAGTGCAGGTTTAGGGGAGGGGAAAGTTTATAATGCAGCTCGCCCACCTGAAGGTGGCCCAGCCAAAGCCAAGGACCTTACAGCCTCAAGTCTGCCTTTGTTGGAGAGTGCCTGAAAACGAGGTGCTTGTATTTGCCAAATAACCACTGTATTTTTTCATTGATAGGAAAAAGAACAAGAGTTACCTTCCTTGCCGAGAGCAGTTCCTGGTTTGAAGCCCATTTTTTGAAGAAGTGCAAAACCTTTGTTGTCTTTCCCAATCTTTGAACCCAAGCCGACATCTCGTCTCACCAACTCACTTTGTTTTTTACGTTTTAACTGGTTTTGTTTGTTGGCTTCTTGCGCATTCTTCTCCAGCTGATATTGCCGACTGGTTGCCTTGGACACCAAGCCTGGTCTCAGGTTGATACTGAAATTTAAATAAACGATTTAGTACAAACTAAATATGTTATTATATATATATATATATATATATATATATATATATATATATATAAAAATAAAAACACACATATATAAAGGGGGGGTGTCCTCATGGTGTCATGGTTAAAGCGATGGACAGCGGAATCGTAGTAAGTGAGTTCGTACTCCAGTCACGCTATTATATTCACTTTCGGGCAAATACTCTTGGGAAAGGTATGAGCCCCCCTATCCTGCCAGCTATGGGTTAAATAGTACCACTACTGTTCTTCTAGGAGAATGGCTTTGGCATTAAATAACCTACAAAAAGGTTGATATGCCATTAAACAAAGAATCCATCCAAACACATATATAAAGTAAGTAAAGTTGGCAACCATAGTCGAGGATGACCCAAAGGTTCCTTTTTCGATGGCTACAACACCAAGGTGTAAGGGAGGGTGTTACTCCTTTATCTGGATTGCTCCACTTTATCCTTGATCCCTACCTTATAATGCTGAGTGTTAAGCTAGTCAGCATCAAGTACAATTTTTTGAGTCTTTGTTATGATTCAACCTGGGATTGAACCCTGGTCTTCTGAGCCATTTGGGATGGAGGGTTAACTGAAAGAGTCATATGCTGACCAAGATACTCCCATGGAATATATATAACATTTGTAGTGACTGCAAGATTGAGAATGAACTTAAGGCTATCAAGGATATCTTCATTGACAACGGGTACCCAGAGGATGTTATTGATATTAATATCAAGCATACAATGACAAAGTTCAAAAACCTGAACAAAGTTTTCGGTCCTCCAAAATGTCCTGTATACTTCAGAATTCCCTGGGTTGGTTCTGCTAGCCAGTCTTTTGCTGATAAGATTGCCTCTTCTGTGTATCGTTGTTATCATGCTGTTAACCTAAGACCAATATTCACTTCGAGGCCGGCCTTTAATTCTATGAATAAGGACAAGCTACCTATCTTTAAATAAAGTAATTTAATATATAAATTTGTTTGTCGATGCAATTCGACATGTATAGGTATGACTTGTTAACGCCTCGAAGGGAGAGTTAAACAGCATATACCCAGATCTCTTTTGTCAGGTCGATTAACATCCGGGCAATCTCAAGCAATGGATTTGGCTATTGGTGAGCATTTGCTCACTATAAATAGCTGCAGAACCAGTTATGAAGATGATTGTTTCTCAGTCCTGCATATAGCGAGAGATAAATTCCATCTAAAATTTCTAGAGGCGATTTATATTTCTATGAATCGCCCCTCTCTATGCAGGCAGTTAAACAATCATACTTTAAATATATTTGGGGAACTGCTAGATACTGGGGGGACTTTGTTTGTTTTGGTTTTTTTGTTGTTTTTTTTCTCACCTCTAATCAGACAAACCAAATTATATACCCCCATTTTTATCCAATTTTCCGGAGTATAAAAACTTGAAAAGCACTGGACGAAAAGGTCTTCGTTTGTTTTATTATTTTATTAGAGTTCCCCTTCTTTCATTACCAATGGTGTCTTTGCTAATCACTTTATATAAATTTTCCTGTACCCAAAATTTAATAATATATATATATATATATATATATATATATATATATATATATATATATATATATATATATATATATATATATATATATATATATGTAGTTGTATTATCTTTGGTATAAACCATGACAGCTTCCCATTTGAAATAAAAAAACATTACCAATGAATTCTAGGAAAAATGAATCTTGTAATTCTTATGTAAAAAAAACAAAAAAATCATAAGCCATTTAATGCAATATCTGCAATGAAAGGACATCTTGCCAATGTAAGATTTACCTATTTGGAACATTTCCTGGATTTAATACAAATCTGGATTATATAATTTCTATTAAGTCAAAACTTGATACCAATTATTTGTAAGATAACAGGAACTAAACCCTTTTCACAAGTTTATTTTCTATATTATCATTTGATATGTAACATCTTCATATAATTTTTGTAAATACATATTTAAATCAATTGATTATGAATTTTTTTGACATAAAACCTAATGGTTCATTGGTTGGTTTTATATTTTGAGTTATTTTGAAGGGAAAATAAATTAACTCTGTTATATAAGCTACATACAGACTACTTTTCATTGTGTCAAAGTGTCATTTTGTCAGTGTTGTCCCATGAAGAGATATACTTAAATATCTGCAGAAATGTGAGGGGTGTACTCACTTTTATGATACACTGTATATAAACACACACACACATATATATATATATATGCATATGCACATACACACACACACATATATATATGCATATGCACATACATACCATACACACACACACATATATGCATATGCACATACATACCATACACACACATATATGCATATGCACACACACATATATGCACATACATATATATGCATATGCACATACATACACATATATGCATATGCACATACATACACATATATGCATATACACACATGCATATGCACATACACACACACACACACACATACATACATATATATATATGTGTGTGTGTGTGTGTGTGTGTGTGTGCATACACACATATATTTTGAAGAGTGTATATTTAGGCACTAAGTTATTATTCAAACAAGTTTTATTAAAGGCAATGGAACACTGTTCATTATTTTTAATTTCATTTTTTCAAGACACCTTGTTATTTTTCTAGTTTTGGGATTCCTTTACCATCTAGATCCCGACACTAGAAAAATAACAAGGAGTCTAGAAAAAAAAATTAAAAATAATAAACACACAGTATTCCATTGCCTTTAACAAAACTTGCTTATATATATATATATATATATATATATATATATATATATATATATATACACACACACTCACACACACATACACAGTAGATTTGGAGGCTACATTTCCAGGATTGAAATTTGCTCACACCTCACCAATTTTTATGTGATAAAAAATACATTTAAAAATATAACGCAAATAACTTATGATTTTAGTAAAATTTAATGAAAAATATGACCTTGTTTTCGACAAATAATCTCCTTTATATTAGGCCTAATTTGAGATAAACAAACTCTCATCTCCTCATCAACACAAACAAGCCTTTCCTTTTTTTTTTTTTTTGACATTTGTTAGGAGAATAGCTATAGAAGAACAGCTGTTTTTTTTTTTTTAAAGAGACATAGAAGATTGGAGATCTATAGAAGAACAGATGCATTTTTTTAACACATAGAAGATTGAAGATTTATAGAAGAACAGAGTTTTTTTTTAAAGAGACATAGAAGGTTGGAGATCTATAGAAGAACAGATGCTTTTTTTTGAACACATAGAAGATTGAAGATTTATAGAAAAACAGACGTTTTTTTTAAAGAGACATAGAAGGTTGGAGATCTATAGAAGAACAGATGCTTTTTTTTTGAACACATAGAAGATTGAAGATTTATAGAAGAACAGACGTTTTTTTTAAAGAGACATAGAAGGTTGGAGATCTATAGAAGAACAGATGCTTTTTTTTTGAACACATAGAAGATTGAAGAGCTATAGATGAACAGATGCTTTTGAAGAGACACATATAATACTTGATATAAAGCCAAAATATTGCAATGATAAAATCAGTCAATAATTATTTATAACTATTTATACTGGGACTCAAGCACACAATTACAAGTAACCCATAATAAATTTTGAAATCATACTTAATTTTGGCATATGAATTTTTTCAAACTGTTTCTAAATCTTTGATTGTTTATCAATCACATGTCATCCTATTCTACCACATCTACCACACAACATCATTATGGAACTACCACACAAAGAAAGTGGAGTTACACTTGGTTATCAGAATAGGAAATGGACATGGTGACCCAAGTTCAAATTCTGAACAAGACTTTCTATTTCACACACCACTAATACTCTTGGAGAAAGTATGAAAACAAATATTCTCCCTCCAGCTATGGGTAAATAGAAGGGCAGGCTGAACTCTTTAACCTTGGTATAGTAACTAGTTTAGAAGAAAAAAAACTCTGAATTCAAACCTGGTAAACTCCACTTAAACATCCTGTTCATGTGGAGGGGTTGAGTACATATATGTGTGTGTGTATGTGTATTTACCAATCCCTCCGCATGGGCAGGATGTGACACAAGGTCAATTTTTTAAAGCAGAATTTTAACAGGTTTGAATACAGTCTTCCTTCTTCTAGACTGATTAACTAACCAAGGCTAAAGAACCCAGTTTGCCCTACTATTTACCCATAGCTGGAGGGAGAATAACTGGATTTATACCTTTCCCAAGGGTATTAGTGCTATAGAAATCAGCTTTGTCTTAGATTTGAACTTGTTTTACTGTGTTCATTTCCTACAATGATAACCATTACACCATGGGCACCTTCACCCCTATATATATATATATATATATATATATTATAATGGTTTATGATTATCACAAGCTCACTTGGTGAGTCAATAGTGTATGAAATTTTTACGGTATTATTAAATATTAATAATAGAGATGTTATACATATAGGGATGTGTGAGTATATATATATATATATATATATATATATATATATATATAAAACATGGTGGTGTCTGTGATCCTGGGTCTGATGAATGCATAAATCATGAAACCCAGAGTCACAGACACCACCATGTAATAGTTATATATATATATATATATATATATATATATATATATATACACACACACAAATACACACACACTCAACCAGCCCAATTGGCTGGAACTGTAAAATACACCTACTGCATCTCTGCAGAGGGGTAAGCCCCCTCCTACAAGTGTCTTGGATATGACACTAAACCATCTGATAATGAGGCTCTAGTTCTGGGGCTTTGGGGAATGTGGAGTACCCCTTCACTGCCATTACTCCCAGGTCCACTCAGACCCAGAGTGGTACTACCTGTTAGGGTCCTATCTATGGATCAAATAGAAATATGTGATCATTTTCTAAACTTAAAAACATTTAACAGTGTGAAAACAAATGAGCTATGGCTTGTTTAAAAATGTAACTTACAAACTATTCCTTTATAAATATCTAATATACATCTATAAGCAGGATTTAGCATTAAATAACCCATCAGAGTTGATATGCCATAAAATATAACCAACTAACCACACACTAGACAGCATATAAATTCATTGCGCTTCTATTTTAACAGTGATGATACCGATGCTTCAATTCATGAAGGTATGAGCGATTTTCAGATTATTATGCCTGAGTCGCAAGTTAAATTCTCACTGAGTGCATTCTATTTGTAGCCTTGGTCGTTGGTTGTTTTATGGTGTATCGACCCTTTTCAGGTCGTTTAAGTCATTTTGTCAAAAGTTTCAAACAATTCAGTTAAGTATAAGTATAGTTTTTGTTTACACACAGTTAAAAACAGTTCTATATAAAACAATTAAGTTTAACCTAAGTACACAGTTAATTTCAAACAATTCAGTTTAGCATAATTGTACAGTGTAGTTCTATTTGACCCATAGATAGGACCTTATCAAGTGCTACCACTCCGGGCCAGTGTGGACCTGGGTGCAATGACAATAAAAAGGTACTCCGCATTCCCAAAAGTTCCAGCATTACTGGAGCCTCACCATCAGATTGTTTAGTGTCATATCCAGGACACTCATCAGAAGAGTCTTACCCCTCTGCAGAGATGCAGCCAGTGTGTCAAAAAACTAAACTATGCTCAGTAAATAATAATATTCTAACCTTTAAAAGGAAATCCATATTGTTCTATCAGGCAGCCAAAATCTTTTTGACAGTTCTAAAATAATTGAACCCAACCATTGGCCTAATGAGTAGAGAGTTCCCCAATTGTACAGGAGACCTGGGTTCAATCCCAGGTTGAGTCATACCAAAGACTCAAAAAATGGTATTTGATGCCGCCTTGCTTAACCTCAGCATTATAAGGTGAGGATCCAGAGTAAAGTGGAGCAATCCTAGGAATGGAATAGCGCCCTCCTCTACCCCCTGGTGTAGTAGCTATTGAAAAGGGAGCCTTCGGATAACCCTTGACTAAAGTCGACAGATAAATAAAAAGGAATACTTAACACTTTTATTTGATCATGGTTAATTGAATTAGAACAATCTATCCCCTTGGATAAAGGGTTCAGTTTGGGGTTCTGTGTGGGTTCCCGAGTTTTGACATGAAATACCTGAAGAAGGCGGAAGGACATATCAACCAAAACACTGAGTATAACAATGAAGATGAAGAAAATAGTCTGAATATTCTAAGTGATAAAATGAAGATCAATTAATTTCATCTGTAGTTCTAATAGTACTTCTTCAAAGTCAACCTCAAAAGGTGAAGAGAAAAATTTTGAAAGTTGGGTGTAAGGCCGCATGGATGGGCCTTGGGGACCCCTGATCTAATTGAGCACTGTTTCAGTTCAAAATACTTCACTACTACTAACATCACCTACAATCAAAGACTTATCATTTGTAGTTTGAAAGTCAACTTCAATAATGTCACTGACACAGACAATCCTCTTGCACGCGTCTGTCCACGCAACACACCTTTTAACTTTTGCCCGTTCCCTCGAGGGCTCTTTTTTATAACACCTGACTATCTCATTTGCATGGGAGAGCCGAGAGTCTGCGTTACTTCACGCGAGATAAGCAAATACAAAAGCGACTGTGTGTCGCCATTTTAGCTTTTTTTTCTTGTTAAGCGACTGAAACGTACAAAACGCAGCCACATGCTAGTCCAGTAAGTCATGATTTTTCCCTACATCATTAAGTTCAGGAATGAAAAAAGCGTTGAAAATCATATGTACCCTGAAAATTGGAAGTGGAATATCAGTGAAAGATTATTTAAACTCATTGTATCAGTTTGGTTGTGAGTGTAACGTGACATGGTAGGTCAAGTAATAAAGAGAATGAGAGGCTAATTTCTAGGGAAAGAAAGAGAAGAAAAAATAAGAACAAGTAGACATCAAATCGACAGGAACAGCATACTGACCTCTCAGGGACTCAGGCTTAAGCACTGGTTGTAGGTCACCAAGTCATAGACTAATGACAGTAGTAATAAAAAATGACGAGAAAAAAAGGTCCTAAATCTTCTGCGCAGGTGTGGAACCAGTAGAAACAGATGTTCCTCCTACTGATACCAGGCAGAAGTAAGGTGATGACTCATTTTTGAAAGCGAGTTAACAGCAAAGAGGTAAAGATGCGAGTGAACACTATGTGAAGATAGTTGAAAGCTGTGGCCCCCACTTTGAGGTGAGCTCCAAAAAGGGGTCTCACGCTAGATGTGAACCTATGAAAAGAAAACCAGTGACAAGCATGTTAGAACTACAACAGAAAACCAGGAAGAAAAGTCAACGTCTGTGTTTGCTCTCTCTTCCTCTCCTCATAACATGTTTCTCTTTGTTCAGCCAATACAGTCATCTCAGTTTTCATACTCTCTTTCTTTCTCTCAGCAGATACTTAAAAAGTGTAGTACCAAATAAACTTTTGTGTTAGTGAACTAAGGCAATTTTCATTTGTTCGTCAACTTTTCCCACTGAGGTTACAACAGGGTCCAACTACTACTTAAGCAGTACTGATACACACATTAACACATTCGAGCATGTGGTGGTACAACAGTTCATTTGGTGTATAACTTAAAAATGTCTATTTAATACTGTTATGGTACAGAGAACTCACTTTTAAAACTGCTATTATAACCTGAAAAGAATCCTGGCTCTCAGCTTTATCAACAGTCCTTTTAGAAATTTGTAGCATACTAAACACTTCTGATTTTTCTCCTTTTTATGCTGGTGTACACAAATCTAACTACCACTTATTAATAAATATGACAATTAACAAAACTGTAACAAGAGAATTGTATAAGTCAATAACACAGTTTGATCTTAGCGATTTTTTAAAAGATCTAGCAAATCGCTAAAATTTTACGTCCCAAACAAGCTTCAAATTTGTGATAACGTCTAGAGTAGAGTAGATAGTGTTTAAAGGTTATTAGTAAGTAAAGTTGGCGACCGTAGTCGAGGGTGACCTGAAGGCTCCCTTTTCGGTAGTTACTACACCAAGGTGTAGGGGAGGGCGTGACTCCTTTCCCTGGATTGCTCCACTTTAACCTTGATCTTTACCTTATAATACTGAGTGTTAAGCAAGGTAGCATCAAGTACCATTTTTTGAGTCTTTGGTATGACTCGACCTGCGATTGAACCCAGGTCTCCTTGGCCATTGGCGAACACTCTAATCATACAGTCCTTCAGTGAACACCAAAATATTTTCTTATAAAAACAAGCGATCATGGATATACACAAACTTCAGTGGATAGATTTGATTTCTTGGTTTAATGGCATATCAACAATCATGAGTTATTTAATGTCAAAGCTATTCTTGTAGAAGAACAGTAGTGGTACTATTTAACCCATAGCTATGAGGGATAGGAGGGTTCGTACCTTTTCCAAGGGTATTAGACTGAAAATGAACACAATACCATGACTAAAGTTTTAACTCACTCACTACAATTTCATAGTCCAGCACATTAGCCACCATGCCAATGGACAGATTAAAAACCCCATGTAGAAATACAAAAACAAAAAGTAGATGAGCCTAGCAAAGAAAATTCAGATAAAAAAATCAAATAAATAATTGTTTTCTTCAAGAAAGAAAAACAAAAAGTACATAAGATTCTTCCAACAAACTTCTAAAATCATTTTTAAGTAGAACAGTTTCCCAAAAGAAATAATTATTCTTATAAATTAATACACTTTGCTCTAAAGAGATAACATCTGTAACGGCCTCTAACCCAAATGTTTTATTTTTAAATTTAATACACTTTGCTCTTAAGGGAGATCTTCTATAATAGTTCACATCCAAGTGTTTTATTTTTAAATTTAATACACTTTGCTCTTAAGGGAGAACTTCTATAATAGTCTCTAACCCAAGTGTTTTATCAAATCTAAAAATAAAATTACCCTGTCCTAGCAAAACCCACATTATGTCATCATTTCCCAAAATAACTCCTTATTTTGCTGCTAAAATCTAGTGGGTCTGAATACCAGCTATCCCCCTGTCACCAGTAGAAGTCCTGTTGTCAAAGAAAGGAGACTTTAAATAATTCAGCAGCTGAACTAAAAGATCAGATCCCAATTTCATGACAATAACCAAATTTTAACAATGGAATTCAGAACAAGCACACAAGTAAGCAATTAGAAAAAGAATACTAAAAACATTTCAGTAGACAGTAAGTAAAGTTGGTGACCTTAGTCAAGGGTGACCCAAAGGCTCCCTTTTCAATAGCTACTACACCGAGGTGTAGGGGAAGGTGCTACTCCATTTTCCCAGGATTGCTCCAGTTTACCCTTGATCCTCACTGGAGTCCTAAGCAAAGCAGCATCATGTACCATTTTTTGAGTTTTTGGTATGACTCCACCTGGGATTGAACCCCAGTCTCCCAGACCATTGGTGAACACTCTACTTATTAGGCTAATGGCCCGGTTCCGTAGACTGTATACATATAAAAATAATAGTCACACAAAAATATATTCTGTAAATTTTTTCTTATTGCCAAAAATAATCCATAAAAAGCCAACACTGTTCAACTCAACTTCCTGTTATTTGATTAACTGTTTGCTTGTTATATTTATAATTCATTTTAGCATCAACCTTCTATGACAGTTACCTGGAAGACTACCCTGCACAATATCAAGCTACATTTTGTTATAAACTCATTACACTAATTTATTAAAATCATACTACCCTTGACACACCATCAAGACAGATCTTGACCCAGTACCCAAGAAACTCTTGGAAATTGTTCAAAGCACATGCATATCTGGTTGCAATACCATGAGGTATCCTTGCAGGAAGCATGGTTTATATTAGTTTGGTTGGGTTTTATGACATATCAAACATTGTCAGTTATTAAATGCCAAATCCTCTTTATACATATATATCAAATATATGATTTGGTTTGTTTGGGTTTTATGGCATATCAACCCTTGTCAGTTATTAAATGCCAAATCCTCTTTATACATATATATATCAAATATATATGATTTGGTTTGGTTGGGTTTTATGGCATACCAATCCTTGTTAGTTATTTAATTCCAAATCCTCTTTATACATATATATCAAATAGATATGATGTGGTTTGGTTGGGTTTTATGACATATCAAACATTGTCAGTTATTAAATGCCAAATCCTATTTATATATATCTATCAAATATATGATTTGATTTGGTTTGGTTGGGGGTTAATGGTATATCAACCACTGTAAGTTATTTATTACCAAATCCTCTTTATACATACATATAAAATATATATGAATTATGAAGACTTTTTGTAGATAATATATTTAAATGAGCCTGAGCATAATTTAGTGTCAAATCCAGGACACTCGTTGAGGATGTCTTATCTCTCTGCAGAGACACAGTTGGTGTAATCTATGGCCCCAGCCGATTGGGCTGTCAATAATTTGATCTGATTGTGTCATTTGTATCTAATGTATGGTTGTCATACAATCAATCAAAAAAATTCACTTGGTTAAAATAGAAAAATCAAACTGTCCGATTTCAGCCCATTGCCATAATGGTTAGAGTGTTTGCCAATAGCCTGGGAGACTCGGGTTCAATCCCGGGTGATTTGTGTGATGTATGGCAGTGAAAAAGAAAAAAAAATCACCCAAGTAAACACCAAAGTTCAACAAGCTTGAACAATATTTCTATTTAGTAAAATTTTGATATGTTATGTAGTATAGAAATTTAAGGATGTGTGGTATTTGTTGAGACTACCACCATCTCTTTGTTATAATGCATTAGACTTTCTAAAACAATAACCTAACACAGAATATTTTAGTAAGGAAAAAGTCCATTTAGACTATGAAGACATACATTTTATACACATATAAAGTACACATAATCAAGAAACATGGCATACACAGTATACATAAGGTGTTCCACAGAGCAAACAGGCTGATAGCAGCGGTTAAGAACTTAATTTTTTCTCATGTCAGGAAATCGTCCACACAGGATAATTTGCACACGTGCTGCACAAAAAAGGTGGAGGCGAAAAAGGGGGGTCCTCTTCGTCTGGTGTCCGATACCGAAAAATAGTAGAACTCGCTTCTCAAAATGACACATGACCAAAAGCCACGTGATTCTCAGAAGCTCCACCCATAACTCCCAAAATGGAGACCACTATGTTTAGTTCCCCAACATTAGTATATATTGGCCCATGAAACACACGCACACACACTTTTACCTAGCATTCATATCAGGTAGGTGAGAATTAATAAGAGCTTTGTTCCAGGGGGTCCTTCTTCTCAGGCAGCATAATGGCTTAAATGCTTGACTGTGACATCATAGCAAGTGGGTTTGTACTTTTCATGCTATGAAGTTCACTTTTGAAATAATACGCTTGAGAAAGGCATGAACCACTCAATCCCCTTAGCTATGTAGCACAACTGTTCTTCTACAAGAAGAATAATGGCTTTGGCATTAAATAACCCACAATGATTGATATGCCATTAAATAAAGAACCCAAATCATTCCTGACAAGCAGCACTTAGCTCTTACACCTAAAAGGGACTAAGGGTTGGGGTTATTGCCTTGAGAGAGGGATGCAGAGGGCATCTAAGTATCTTTTAAAAACACCTCATGAGAAGTCTGCAGTGCAGCACCACCACCTTAACCTTTACTGTTATAGTCACGTTTCAGCTGTAATATCCTCCAGTCTCTTTTTTTTTACATTTTCCCATGAATCAATTTAGAAAAATAAACTGATAGTGTTTTAGTTTGGCTGTGGGTTATTTAATGCCAAATTCTGTTTACACATATATCAACTAAATATATGACTTGTAAGCAGATAGTTTGTTGGTAACATTATTTTTCAATGGGCACACTTTTGTTTGCACACAGTTCAATGGTTTCAAGTATTGTTATCCAACACTAATAATTCTATTTTATATCATTTGTTTGCACACAGTTAAATAGTTTCAAGTATTACTAGCTATTGTTTGCACAGTTAAATGGTTTTAAGGGTAGTAAATAAAAAATAGTTTTATTTGACCCATAGATGGGACCCTAAGAGGTACTACCATTCTGGGTAAGAGTGGACCAAGGAGTAATGGCAATCAAGGGGAACTCCACATTCCCTCCAGCTCCAGAACTGGAGCCTTACCGTCAGATGATTTAATGTCATATCCAGGACACACACTGGGGCGAGGTGGTCTTACCCCTCAGCAGAGATGCAGTCAGTGTATTCCACAGCCCCAGCTTAGCTACCATAACCCCAGCCAACAGAGCTAAGTTCTATTTGACTCATAAATGGGACCCTAACAAGTACTACCACTCTGGGTCAGAGTGGAACAGAGAGTAATGGCAAAACTAATGAGATATCATTTGTCAGCTAAAACATGGGCAATATAAGGAGAACACTCTACAAGGTGAATTTAAAAAAAAAAAAAGAGTTTGATCCAAAATTCTTACAAGACTAGCAAACACAACTGACATCTCATGAGGATCCAAGAGTACAACTGATGAAATGTTGATTGGTTGGTTGTTTGGGTTTTATGGCATATCAACCTTTGTAGGTTACTCAATGCCAAATCCATTTTTAAATAAATAATTTTTTTTTTTTCAAACAATTCAGTTTAGCATAAGTACAGAGTTTAATTGTCCATAACAGTTCTATTTCAGGCTATTCACTTTAGTCTAACAGTTCTAATTCAAACAATTCAGTTTAGCGTAAGTACGGTTTCAATGTAAAAAAACAATTCTATTTCAAGCAATTCAGTTTTGCATCAGCATGTAGTTCAAACGTCAAAATAGTTCTATTTCAAGTAATTCAGTTTAGCATAAGTATGCAGTTTAGCTCTATTTGATCCATAGATAGGACCCTATTAGGTCCTACCACTTTGGGCCAGAGTGGACCTGGGAGCAATGGCAATGAAGAGGTACTCCACATTCCCCTAAGCTCCAGCATTACTGGAACTTCACCATCAGATTGTTTAGTGTCATATTCTGGACACTCGTTTGCGAAGTGGGGGAGGTCTTGGTGTATTCTATAGTCCCAGCCGACTGGGCAAAGAGAAATGTTGAGATACTCTACTCAAAATATTATCATCAGTAACGTCCATGGTGTACACAAAAAAAAAAAAAACTGATTAATCGGAAATATTTTCATAATATAATTTTTCCTCTATCACCGGTTTTATTCAACATTTTTGTTTTTCCATATTTCCCTCCTTATTCTTTTTATTTATTTATTTATTTATTTACCCATTAATTTTTCCTAAAAAATATTAAAGAGAAGGATTTATTTTATAGCATTATCTTGAGTGTTATCTCTTAGTCTATATTAAAAATACCTTAAGAATAAAAAGAATTACAAATTAAAACCCTAAAAAAAATAAAAAAAATGTAAAGATAACGGTGAATTTTTATTTTATACCAAATAATTATTATGAATAATAAATCGTTTAAAAGGTCATTTAAAAAAACATTTTTATTCGAAATTTATTGAAAACGGTACATTTGTGTATACAATTCTATTTTTGTGGCTCTTTAATATATTTATAAGAGTTGCTTAGGTCTGTCCGGGTACTAAAATCTGATGAATTCTAACGTCTAAATCTTGAAAGATGTTTAAATGTTATATTTAACAACATAAATGTGGATTTTGTTATCCAACAAGAAAATAATATTTTATTTCAACATTTACAGACATTTTCAAGCATTTAAACGATATGTAAAGGAAAAATATTACCCAAAACTTGTATAAAAGTAACTTAATCGTTAAAATATTTATGTCATTATGAAGAAAAAGGTTTGATGAAAATTCTGATATAAGAATTATTTGTGGTCATTAAATAAAAGCGGAAATATTTTTGTTAAAAAAGTTGTTTACACTGAAACAGTGTGACGTAATAATTTACATGAGACAGTCAAAGCGTATTATTGTATTATTTTTCTTGAACCCAACACCGAAGATTTATTTTAAATGCTGAACAATAAATCCTAATCAATAATTAAATTCAGTAAGTAATTAATACAACTAAAAGACAATTATGTATCATTTTTATTTTTGTTAAATCAAATAATTAAATTCGTAAATTAATGATTATTTATACTTGGCGCGATTGGAATTCGATCTTTCCATTCAATTGTTAGTTTGCTGTAAAATAAAAATTAAAAAAAAAAACAAATCCGTTAATCATTCAGCAAACATCATTTCTTATTTATCTTACAATTTTCTTATTAAATCGTGCAATACCAAAGATAAATTATACTGCATGTTTTTCAAACGTTGTTATGACGAAAGTAAATATTCAAATCTTTTTTTTTTTAATTTAACAAAAAAAATACAAGTTTATTACTGTTAAGTCTTTAATGTTTTAATCTATTTCATAAATAATTTACGAATTTAATAAAATCAGTTTTAGCTACGTCGGAGACAAAAAAGTAAAAAAAAAAATGTTATTCGTTTTTGTGTTTTTTAAAAAATTTTATGTCAAAATCTTTAGAAAAAGAACCTAGGAGAAAAATAACCGCAGATTTAGAAGTTAATTGTACAAACCAGTTTTCCAAGAATTTATCAGACATGTAATCATCTTCGTCTACATCTTCACTAGCCATGGTTTCTTTTTGTTGGAAATTTAAAATTATTTTTTTCTTCCCAAGACTTTGTTCTGCTGCGATAAAAAGAAAACTTTTATTTTCAAGAGGCCCAACTAAGGGACGTAACTCTAGTTGCCCTAAATATCACTGTAATATAACCTTATCATCCGCGGAATCGCCAACTACAATTTCTACTTATCCACGATTGACCAAATTTTCTTGTTTAAAACTTTGAGCAATAGGTCAAATAGTATCACTTTTGTTCTTCTCCAGGGGTGTCTTTAGCATTAAATAACCCATTAAACAAAGAAATGAAGTGAATCAAATTTTAAAACATCCCTTTTTAAGAAAAGGTTATGAGATGTCTTTAAAAAAAAAGATTATTTAATAACGAGAATAAGAATATAGATTTTATAAAGAAAGAAAAATAATGAAAAAGTCAAATTAAAATACAATGACTAAAATTTCAATTTTTATCCATGGGAACAGATTTTTAATGACTAAAATTAAAATTAAATTATTTTTATAAAAAATCCTACCATAAACAAAGAAATCTGGATCTTTTGTCAAATCAATTCCAGTATAATTAGGTATTTGTTGGCATGGGTATTATTATATGATTCAGTATTCCATTTTGTGATGTATTTTGTAACAAATTTAATCTTAAACAGAAAAGATTTTTAAAAATTAACCCTTCTCATCATGGAATCCAGTAAGACTTAAAAAAAAATGTCAGTGATATTCAATTAATTTATTTGGTGGTGAATGGAAATTGAATTTAATCACAATGGGGAAACCCTGTAAAAAGATTGTGAAGCCTAGGTAGAGAGTAATATAAGAGTCAAAGGGCGAAAAAAATCTTAGGTTTTCCTGCTTCCTGTAAAAAAAAACTTAAGTGTTTTTTCATTTGATATAAGATAAGGTGTTAATTTCCTAGAGAACATCTTTGAATACACTTAATTGTGTTATGAGCTATTGTACAAAGATTTCACCATTTGAAAGTCTAGGTCTACTACTGATAACAAGGGTCTGATGTAAAGGGATTTAGTGATCTTATCCTGGCCCAATGCCACTTTTTCTGATTAATCAGCAAAAACTCAAAATCAGTGATACCTGTTTGCTCATCATCATTTGAATTTCTCTTGGCCTCTGTCTCAATCAGCCATCATTCTTGGTAAGTCCTCTAGGTGATAGCCAGTATCCACACAGAGCTGATGAATGTAAGTTTCTGCTAGTTGGCCAACACTTGTGTGTCTATGTGTAGTAGTCCATATGAGAATGTTTCTTATGAATTCATCCTTACTTGACCAACAGTACCCAGTATGTCTTGCTTGTCTTACTTGGATAGTTTGTGAGACTGGAGGTAGATGGCCATAAAGCTGCTGCTTTGTAGGGTGCTGCTTCTTGGATTTGTTCTAAACAAGACACAACATCCTTGTGTAGTTTCTATAGGTTATTAACCACAAAGAAATTAGTATAAATTCTTGAATATCTGGACAGAACAATGATTAAGAATTGTATACACTATATAGTCTATATATTGTACTGTAAATACAATATATATTTTCAACACTGTATTTTTATCAGATAACACAATACATATTCTTAACACTATATACTTTTAAAGAGTGAAATAAATATCTATCTATTGTTTAGCAAACTTTTAAAAAAATTATCTTTAAAGAAAGGCACTCATTTCTGATTTACAATCCTAACAGAAGAATAATTGCCTCAAAGAATGTATAAGGAAATTCTCTGAAACAGCCATTCAACTTCATGGAGATTGATCCTAAAGCCAACACTCATAGAACCAATCAAGCAGCAGAGAACACCACCAGACATTTCAACTGCAGTTGACATAAAAAGAAATTCGTCCAAAAGCAACCAGTATCAAGCCAATTTATGATCCTCAGCTTACCTTCTTAGTAACATTGCTTAGATCTGTCATGAATTTAACCAAGGTACGCTATAGAAAAAGTGTTACTACTGGTGGTATCCTAAATAAGACACTTTCTACCTCCAAATAGGAAAGCTGTCATTGTTACATATTGACCTTTGACAAGCCAGTTAGTGCGGATTTCAGAAAAAGGATGTGCAGCCATGTCTTTAGGTAAATAAAGGACAGCAGAAATACTGTGTGAACTGTGTGGGAATGAAATGTGTGGGGATCCAGAAAATATATAATGACAGAAGTTTTCAATCCCAGTGGTCAGTCGGAGTCAGCAGTCAGCAGAGTAGACATGTCACGGCGCTTTGGGCGTTAGCCGGGAGCAGCAGCCCCTGGATTGGGAAGCTGGCCCTGTATCAGAAAGAAGCACAAAGAAGCAAGGCTTAGAATATATCGATCTCAATGTGATGTAAACCCAAGCAGTCCTCTCTTTCTCTCTCACCAAACATTTCAACATTTTGTAGTAAATAAAAACAGTTTATATTTTTATACAACAAATGTTATTGACTTCATTTGGGTATATAACATTATGTCATGTTTTGTTCCCCAACAATGCATTAAACTTCATGGGGATTATTTCAGTGAACCAATGGCTGAGTAGGAAGGCTACTCACAGGCCTAAGATACCAACAGGGTTAGTCTTAAGAGGTGAGGGGCCTAAATGAAAATTGTGGGGATTTAGGAATTAACAATAAAACTCCCAACCGGATGTTGACTTGTTGGCTGCCACATACAAAATGTATAAACGCGTCGCCACGCATCGGCTCCACGCATCCATCCACTTAAGAATAAAAAAAAAAAGAAAAATAATAAAAATTAAAGTAGCCAATGGGAAGCGGTCATGCCAAAATGAGAAGGATTTTGGAGTGACAAATTTGGAGCCGGTGGGGATAGATAAAAACTCAGGATTTCTGTGAACCAGGTCAGTGAGGACAAAAGAGACCCAAGGAAGCACATAGATACGTTGACCAGTCGAGAAGTAACGTCCGCCCTCGAGTTAAGAGCTGAAACTACTTTTCTGCTAGTTCCACTACCTGACCATAAAAGAAAGAGAAGAAAAGAAAAGAAAAAGGAATAAGTACTCTTTAAAAACATTCTCCTCCTTTCCCATTTTTTTCCTAATATCTGACTTTGAAAATTTACTACTTGTAAAAGGGAACTTCTGAAAATTCAAATCCAAGTCTCACTATGAGATGGTTTTTAGTTTCATATCCAGGAGAGTTATTGGAGTCAGGGGTTCTTACCCCTCTGCAAGGATGCAGTTTATTCTACAGTCCCAATTGATTATTTTAATATATAAAGGCATAAAATTCTTTCACTATGTAAATGCACTACAAATGTATTTTATTATATACGAGGTGCATACGATAAGTTTCCAAACTTTTTTTGTATGGGCATCTAAAATTGTCGTAGACTCTTGAAAATTCACTATGTTATTGTTATACATCTTATGAGATGACTGACCAATTTTTATGATTTCAGGTTCAAATGAACAGCTACAGCAGTATTTGGAATACACCCTACTAAAGCCTGATTGCCACAGCTAGTGAATTTCAAAAATGCAATCTGACACTTTAGAAGAACGATATGCAATAAAATTCTGTATGGAATGCTTCAGACTGCTTTTCGGCCATCTTGCATGAATCAAGCATCAGTCTTTGAGTGGCATAAGAGATTCAAGGAAGGCATGGAGTCTGTGAGGGATGATGAGAGGTGTGGGAGGAGTAAGGAAGTCAATACACCAGAGTTGATTGGCCAAAGGGTTAGGGTTAGGGTTAATATGTTGAGGTTTTAAGGGAGTTCAGCAAGAGATTCCACCAGAAGAGGCCAGCACTCTTCAAATCAGGTCAGTGGCATTTCCACCAGGATAATATACCAGTCCACAACTCCATCTTTGTCACAGAATATTTGACCAAGATGAGCATCAAGACAGTTCCTCACCCTCCCTATAGTCCAGACCTTGCTCCCTGTGACTTTTGGTTATTCCCTAAGCTCAGAGTCTGTCGTTATGAGACAATTGAGGAGATAAAAGAGGCTGTGATGAAGGTCAATGACACGCTCACACAAGAGGACTTCCATGGGGCCTTGCAGAAGTTATTGGAATGGTAAAACAAGTGCATTGCAGCTGGAGGAGATTACTTCGAAGGGGACTAAAGTTTCATATGTGTACTATCAATAAAAGTGCCCACACGAAAAAAGTCTGGAAACTTATTGTATGCATCTCGTAAATATATTACAACATTTTTTAATATATAAATGCATTACAAAATTATTTTACTCTATAAATGCATACAAAATTATTTTGATATGAAAATGCATAACCAAATTATTTTACTATATAAATGTATTTCAATATTTATTTTTAAATATAAATTAATTACAAAAAGCTTTTACAATATAAATGAATTACAATGTTATATATATATATATATATATATATATATATATATATATTGATATATAAATAAATGTATTACAAAACGCTTTTACTATATAAATGATATGACACTAAACAACCTGATTGAGGTTCCAGCAATGCTGGAGCTTTGGGGAATGTGGAGTACCTCTTCATTGCCATCGCTCCCTGAAATAGCACCTGATAGGGCCCTATCTATGGGTTAAATACTACATTTAAACTGCGTGCTTATGCTTAATTGAATTATTTAAGATAGAACTGTTTTTCGACATTAAAACTTTATTTACACTTAACTGAATTTTTACATATAACTTCTTGAATAGTTTGAAATAGAAATGTTTTTGACTATTAAACTGTGTACTTATGCTAAACTGAATTGTTTTAAATAGAACAGATTATTTACATAAAAATGGATTTGGCGTTAAATAACCTACTAAGGTTGATATGCCATTAAACCCAACAAACCAAACCAAACCCAACCAAAGTCTGAAATCATAATTAAAATCAGACATCAAATTTCTCATGAACTTGATATAAATTTTATCAGGACAAATTCTATGTTCATTAATGTGAGGAAAGTTCTCAAGTGTCTGAATATTTACTTTATCCATAAAAAGGAATGCAACCCTTGGATAGCAAATGTATAAGGACAAATTTCTAAACCCTTAACTGAATTATTACATATAACTGCTTGAATAGTTTGAAATGGAAATGTTTTTGACAATTAAACTGTGTACTTATGCTAAACTGAGCCGTTTTCAATTGAACAGATTTACATAAAAATGGATTTGGCATTAAATAACCTACAAAGGTTGATATGCCATACAACCCATCAAACCAAACCTGATATGGTGAGAAACTATCCCATTGTATATATTTTAATACCCTTCACTCCCTCAAAACTTACTCTTGAGATTTTGACTTTAGGAAACAGGTTTGTTTGTTTCTTTGTTTCATGGCAGATCAACCTTTGTTGATTATTTAATGCCTAAGCCATCCTTGTAGAAGAACAGCAGTGATACTATTAAACCCAGAGCGGGGGATAAAGCGGTTCATACCTTAAGAGTATAAGTCTGAAAATGAATGTACTTGCACATGTAGAGTTCAAACTCTCTTTCTTTGAGATCACAGTCCAGCACTATAACCTTTATTTCCCCTTTAGAAAATTCGAAAAAGTTGGATGACATTATGAATATATATATGTATACAAGGATTGGCTGCAAAGTTCATAGGCTGACTAAAATACTCTCATAGAATGTTACTAAAGAAGCTTTATTTTTTCAACATAGTCCCTCTAATGGTCTACACTCTTCTTCAGTTTGTGTTAAAGTGCTTGGATCCAATTGATAAAAAAGTCATCAACAGCAGGTATGATGTTATCATTGGAACTTTTTCAGCCTATGAACTTTTCAGCCTATTAACTTTTCAGCCCATCAGCATATATATATATATATATATATATTGTCACCAAGTAAACCTCTGGCCGGCTTGGGTAGGAATTGAAACCGCTATCTTCTGACAATGCTCACCTGGAACCGTAGAGACTATCTGCTGCGCCACGGGCCCCGAAAAAATTATTTCTCAGATTAAGAAGCCTCATCTCAAAATGATTCCAATTATAAATATCTGTGTATGCTTGTGATGTGTGTATGTGTGTAAACCTCAGCATATACAATATGACCTATAAGTACTTCCCAAACATTTCTTTTATAAAAATGGTTACTTATTCATAGATAAAATTATAGACTGATGTTCACTCTACTGGTGGAGTTTAGAATAGACTGACTGCATCCTTTGTCGACAGATAACATTCCCACCATAAAAAGTAGATAAGTGAATTTATATCATAAAATGATTTTCTAATGAAGTAGAATAATTTTCTTATGCACTTATATTGTAAGATAATTTTCTAATTCTTTATATAGTAAAAGCCTTTTGTAATATATCAATATATATATATATATATATATATATATATATATATATATAACATTGTAATTCATTTATATTGGAAAATGATTTTGTTATTCATTTATATGGTAAAAGGTTCGTGTTTTACATGGTTTGGTTTGTTTGGTTTTATGGCATATCAACCTTTGTAGGTTATTTAACGCCAAATCCATTTTTATGTAAATAATCTGTTCAATTGAAAACAGTTCAGTTTAGCATAAGTACACAGTTTAATAGTCAAAAACATTCCCATTTCAAACTATTCAAGCAGTTATATGTAACAATTCAGTTAAGTGTAAATACAGTTTTAATGTTGAAAAACAGTTCTATTGCAAATAATTCAGTTAAGCATAAGTACGCAGTTTAAATGTAAGTACAGTTTAATTGCCAAAAACATTTCTATTTCAAGCTATTCAGTTTACTCAAACAATTCAGTTTGGCATAAGTATTCTGTTAGTTCTATTTAACCCATATATAGAGCCCTTTCAGGTGCTACCACTCCTGGCCAGAGTGGACCTGGGAGCGATGGTAATGAAGGGGTACACCACATTCCCCAAAGCTATAGCATTGCTGGAACCTCACCATCAGATTGTTTACTGTCACATCCAGGACACTCGTTAGGGGGGTCTTACCCTTCTGCAGAGGAGCAGTCAGTGTATTCTACAGCCCCAGCTGACTGGGCAATACACAGAGTTAAATGTCAAACAGTTTTATTTCAAATAATTCAGTTTAGCATAAGTACACAGTTTAGACGTCAAAAACAGTTCTATTTTGAGCAATTCAGTTCAGCACTAGTATGCAGTTCCAATGTCAAAACAGTTCTATTTTAAACAATTCAGTTTAGCATAAATATGCAGTTTAAATGCAAAAATCAGTATAGTGAAAGAAGCACGGTTTAGTTCTATTTAAGCAATAGATAGGACCCTTATCAGGTGCTACCACACTGGGCCAGAGTGGATCTGGGAGTGATGGCAATGAAGGGGCATGCTGCATTCCCCAAAGCTCCAGCATTGCTGGAACCTCACCATCAGATTGTTTAGTGTCATATCTAGGACACTCGTTGTGGGGGGGTCTTACCCCTCTGCAGAGAAGCAGTCGGTGTATTCTACAGCCCCAGCCGACAGGGCAATCACCATATAAAAAAAGAAGTTTCAGAGGTTGAGGACTAATGGAAAATTTGCTGGAATAATATGTGTCATAGTCAAACGACAACTCATAAACCAAACAAAACAAAATAAACAAACCCCACTTCCAAGAAGGGATGAGTCACTGATGTCATCAGCCAATAGTATCTAAGAACGAGTCATTAAGGAACCAAATTGCTCTGCACAGGACACCTTTTTAAAATATTAAATTTAGCTTGTCTTTCTCAGGACAATCCTAAACTCATGAACAAAATAGGTAGTAATAAAAAAAACAGGGTTGAAGTAGAATGAAGTTTTTCACTATTATTTAGTAATAATCAGCAGCAGCTGCCCATGAGGCACTACTCAAGGCCTTCCCTAAAGTCGACATTCTGATTCCAGCCAGCAGACAATGCAAGAATACAACCAGCCGCAGACGACGCAGGAACATTGCCAGCTTAAAAGCCCTTTTCAGGACTACTCAGAAAGTCTAGCCAAACACCTCCTGAGACGGCAAAATGCAGCAGACACAACTACCAGCCTCTCAATCTAATAGCCATTTTCAGGACTAATTCTGAAAGTATAACCTAATACCCTCTGAGACAGCACCAGCAGCTACCTTATTGCATCGGCGACCACTTCCCTGCAGCAACAACTACCACTCCTGTACCAGCGACCACTTCCCTGCAGAAGTAGCTACCAGTCCTGCACTGGCGACCACCTTCCTGCAGCAGTGATCACCTTTCTGCACCAGCAGCTACCAGCCTTGCACCAGCAACCACCTTCCTGCACCAGTAGATACCAGCAGCTACCAGTCCTGAACCAGAGACCACCTTCCTGCTCCAGCAGATACCAGCAGATACCAGTCCTGCACCAGTGACCACCTATCCAATGACTACGAGTCTTGTACCAGCTATCCAGTCCTGCATCAGTGACTAGATCCTGTTCCAACGATCACTATCTGGCCACGGCAACTGTTTGCCGTACGCTATTCCAATTTACGATTCGCCATAATAAAGTTTGGCTTTTCGAAGCAACACCCTTGTTTTGTCATTCTTGCCTAATTTGTTGTCAATCACTTATATTTCAAAAGTTTGTGGGGACCGGTATATATAACATATGCCAAGGGACTATCTTGAATAAAATGAACATCTCATTCATTGTTTGTTTCTAATTTGGTTGATAGAGCTTCACTCTCAGTACTTTTTTAACATATTCAATCTATATATATATATATTTTATGGAGGTCATTCAATAAATAAGGGAATTTTTTTTAAAGCAAAATAATTTTTTTTTTGAATTTTTTCCATAGATGTAAACTCTGAATTCTTTAGAATCGGTTTATAGCAAATGTTATTCAAATCTTGTACAAATATTTGTTTGGGGGCTATTCAAAATGGTGGCAAATCAGAGTGCTCCAGGCTTAAAGAGAGGTCTGTAATCAAATTTATGGTAGCTGAGAAGTGCAAGCCATATGAAATTTACAGAAGAATATATTATTTATACAGAGAAGCATGTTTTAGTCAAAAAATGTTGACAAATGGCCTAGAGATGAGTTTGCCATTAAAAGCCTGTGTCGAAAAGAAAATCTATGGAATGGAAACACTTTGCCTCTCAAGTAAAAAAAAGTTCCAGGAGTAGCAGTCAGTAAAGAAGGTCATGCTGACAGTATTCTGGAACATGAAAGGACCCATCAATATTCATTTTCTTGAAAAAGGGTTCAACTGTAAACACTACTTCCTACTGCCAATACCTCAGGCAAAATTCACCCTATTTGTTGAATGACCCTCATTGATATATATATATATATATATATATATATATATATATATATATATATATATATAAATAGTTTATGTTAATGTCTGTATATACATAGAGAGACAGACAGAGACAAAGGGATAGATAGATTGATTGATAGATAGATGGATTGAAAGAGAGAAAGAAATGCCAATCTATCTATCTATCTATCTATCTATCTATCTATCTATCTATCAACAAAAAGTGGTAGGGTTTTTTGAAAACATAAGTGATTTATCTTTTATTTTCAACACTTGAGATAATGTAAATTTAAAACTTCTTAGGAAAGTATTTGACCTGGAAAGTTCTGATAAAACAGCAAGAATACGATGAAAAAAATTCCAAGCCAAAAGCTAATAATAAAAGCACCTACTCTGAAAACTGAATGAATTTCAGATAAAATCATTACATTTTCTGTTTAAACTTGTAGAAAAACTGAAACGGTAACATAAATTGTGGTACAATGATTATATACCTACAAACTAGTCTGATTTTTTCTTATCACCAATTCAAAAAGATAAAACATTTGAGATTTGTTAGATTTTCAAAGTATTCAAATGAAAAATGTCTCCTAATGATAATTCTCCTTCATAGAACCCAACTGAGATTTAAAAGGATCAAGTTTCAAGGCTTCAAGTTTTAAAGTCTTTATTTGATAACTTTGCAATTTAATTATAGTTTAAATCATTATTAATTATGATTTTAATTATGGTTCTATTATTATTTAATGATCATTTAATATAATTCTAAACATGGTTTTATAATAATTTAATTATAATTCTATTATTATTTTATTATAATCTTACTTATAATTTAATCATAAATTAGTTATAATTTAATTATAATTTTATTATTATTTTTACTTAATTTCAATCACAGTCCTATTATTATTTCTAACGAATTTTTTAAATATATTTTATCAATTTAATTATAATTTCATTATCATGTTATGATTTTAATTATGATTTCATTTTTATTTTATTATGACTTTATTGTAATCTTATTATGATTTAATCATAATACTATTATAATTCTATTATAATCTTATGATTTTATTCTCATTCTTTTATAATTTTATTATTTCATGACAATTTTATAATTCAATTATAATTTTTATTATTATCTTATGATTTATCGTTATAAATTTATTACAGTTTTCTCATTATTTTTATTATAATTTTCGATATAACTTCATCATAATTTTATCATCATCCTATAATTTTATTATGATTTATCATTATTTTATTATAATTTTACTATAATTTATCATAGTTTTATATTAATTTTATCTTAATTCTAATTATAATTTTCTTATCATCTTATAATAATTTCAGTTATAATTTTATTATTTAATAATAATTTCTATCATAATTTAATTATTATTTGATTATGATTTTAGTTAAAAAAACTATTTGCAAAACAATCTATTATTTATTATTGCTTAGAAACAACTAGCAAAACCTAATTATTAGTCATAATTTGATTTTTATTCCAGAATATGCCAAGAAGTTATCCTCTTTATACGAAAATTGCTAAATTGACCAAGTTATAAAAAATCTTCCTGTTAGGTGTCAAAGACATGACAGATTCAGTACAAAAATAATAATTTGCTGGGGTAAACTGCTGCTATTTTGATGACATAATCTTATGTAATATGTGCACACACACATACACAGACAGCCAACTTTATTCTGTAACACTCATAAGTAAGTATACCTCTAACAATCTTTTAATTAAAAGTTAATTTTCTTCTAAATTAAAGATAAGTAAATTACCTGACTGTAATTGAGGGTGACCCAAAGGCTACCATTTCAATAATGACTACACCTAGGTGTATGGGGGGGTACTACTCCATTCCCTGGATTGTTCCACTTACCCTTGATCTGTACCTTATAATGCTGAGTGTTATACAAGAAGGTATCAAGTTCTATTTTTTGAGTCTTTGGTATGACTCAACCTGGGATTGAACCCTGGTCTCCCCAGACCATCCATAGGCAAACACTGTACCACTAAGCAAAAATATGAATATGCAGCAGTCCAAAAAAAGTACCCCCTTTATTGTTGTAATTTCATTTTTGGTTTCAGACATTCAGTAATCTTTTTATAAAAATTGTTTGGGTCTACTTAATTACAGTGATACAATATATGTGTATGTATATATGTGTGTGTGTGTGTGTGTGTGTGTGTGTGTGTGTGTGTGTGCTGATACTGGCTCACCTGAGGATTGATTATGTGAAACTCTGGGTCATGAGTGTTTATCCTATCTTATACTATTTTATAAATGAAATACTGTGAGTTCTAAAAAAGGCCCCTTTTTTTGAAGTCATGTCTCATCTGACAAACACTGTTACAAGCAAGTAAAAATGAGGAATAGATTAAGGTAGGTGATGACAAAGGAGTAAAAAAAAAAGAAAAAAAAAAAACCAATTGGGGAAAAAACTGCTGATTATACTGCAACCAAACCTGACTTAATCCAAGAAAAAACAAAAAACATACCAATCCCTCCAGATAAAGTTTTTTTTTTCCCCCCACTTTAATGTTTTTTCTTTTTCTTTCTCCTTTTTGTCAACTACCTTGATTTATCACATGTTATTGCTTACTTGTCACAGTGTTTCTCTGATGAGATGAGATCAGAAAAAAAGGGTCCTTTTTTAGAACTGACAATGAAGGGATTAAAAATATAATAACATTAAAAAAAATAAAGTAAATAAAATGCAAAAGTAACAGTTTCCAAGGAGACCTCTGACAGTAAGCACAACCTGCGCATGCCTGAAAAGATGGGCTTCCTGGCACCAAAGAGAAACTCTGGCTGAAGCTTTTATCACCTCGGCTTGGATGAATCCTTTTCTCTTGGCTGCCTACAGGGAGTGCATGAGCTGACTAATTCCTGGGGCCTAGCAATACACTGCATCTCCTGCTAGTAGCAGCAAGATATATGATGGACCCTCAACTTATATTTTGCAAAAGATTATTCCCTTATGTTTTTCAAACGTCTTGTCAGGGAAGCATGACTATATCAACTGTTTCAGGAAAACATTTTTCACCACAGTATAGTCATAAACTCAAAAATAAAATTTGAGTCTAAAGATATCCTTATCTTTTTCCTTCCATCCTTAATTTCCTTACAGCTTTGACATACAAAAAGAAGACAACAAAAGAAGAATGGGGTAAGAAGAAAAAAAGGAGTCAGTTTACAAACCTCAGAATCTCTTGACAAAATCAACAATTAACCACAATCACAAAAAAAACCCTTTCATATTCCCCATAGCTTAAAGCTATTCTCAAACTTGAAATATTGGGATATTGGTCTGCATTTTTGTGAATGGAATTTAATTGTTTAAAATTTTTTTGTGCTAATTTTAATACATTATATATATATATATATATATATATATATATCCGATGATGATGTTTGCATTCTACAACTCATCAGTGAACACGGAGGTGGCTCTGCAGCCCCAACCCAGAGGTACAGAGTCTTGAACAGTAGGGGCACTCGATGTCAGTTGTTGTGATCACTGCCGAGGCTGCTCTACAGTGTCTCTCTCTGGCAGCATTAAGCTTCTAGCATTGAGCCTCTTTGAAGTTGGCAGCAGCTCTGTGAACCAAGCCTCACCATCTTGGTCTGTCCATGGCATATCCCTCCAGGTCTCTTGGATTGATGTGGTACCACTGGAGATTGGCTTTGACCGTGTCTTTATACCGCAATTTTGGTCTACCTTGGTTTCTTTTGCCGGCCTGGAGTTCCCCATGCATCAGGCATCTCGTCATCTGACACTCTTCCATTCGAATCATGCATCCAACCCATCAAAGTTGGGCCTTGATGATGGTGGCCTCTATGCTAGTGGACTTAGCTTGATCGAGGACCTTCAGATTGGGGATGTGGTCTTGCCACCTGATTCCCAGGATGGAGCGGAGAGCTTGCATGTGGAAGAGCTCCAGTTTGTTGATATGCCTGTGATACAATGTCCAAGTCTCACAACCATAAAGGAGGAAGGGAAAAACCACAGCATTGTAGACTTTCAGTTTCAAAGATAGGCGGATGTTGTGTTCACTCAACACCCGATTGCAGAGACTGCCGAGCACCTGACTTGCCTTCCTGATTCTAGTGTCAATTTCTTTGTCCAAGGAGCCATCACAGGATATGGTGCTCCCCAGATATTTGAAATGTTCTACATTGGCATGAAATGAACAAATTGGTATAATACTGTTTTTTTTTTTAAATCATAAAGGTGCTCAAATACTGGGTAGCTGAGCAGGATAAAACTTAAAATAGATAAATTGTTTTCTCCCCTACTCCTCACCTACTCATGTCAGTCTCTTGACTAAAAGCTTTACGTATCTGGAAAATTGGGCTAATGATTATAAGGAGAGAAACTGACAGTCACCGTGCATTGTTAACTTTGTATCTAGACTTACCTAACTTAGATCTACATATGTTCTATCCGGGATATTGAGCACTCTTCATTTATGAATATACTAAACTACATTATATATATAATGAAACACAGTTTCTTCCAAGCAGCGATCGTATCGATACTGCTATATGGATGCACTACTTGGACGCTAACAAAACGGCTGGAAAAAAAGCTAGATGGCAATTACACAAGAATGCTGAGAGCAATATTGAACAAGTCCTGGCAGCAACACCCCACAAAGCAACAACTATACGACCACCTACCTCCCATCATGAAAACTATCCAAGTTAGATGAACCAGACATGCAGGACACTGCTGGAGAAGCAGGAACAAGCTCAGTGATGTACTCCTATGGACCCCCACATATGGCCGAGCAAAAGCAGGATGACCAGCTCAAACCTACATACAGCAGCTCTGTGAGGATACAGGATGTAGCCCTGAAGACCTGCCAGAGGCGATGAACGATTGGGAGAAGTGATGAGAGAGGGTCAGGGATATCCGTGCTGGCGGCACAACATGATGAGGATGATGATGATATATATTTTACTAAGCCTGGCACATGGACTCAAGCAGCACTGTGAGTGGAGGACATCCCTATGGTGTAGTGCACTATTGAGTTCATTTTTGGACTAATGCCCTTGAGAAAGGTATGAAACCCCTTATTCCCATAGCTATGGGTTAAATAGTACCACTACTGTTTGTCTACAAGGAAGGCTTTAGTATTAAATAACCCACATATGTTGAGATGTCATTAACCAAAGAAACCAAACTAAACCAAGCCACTCAGTGAAAACCAAACTCTCTACAATTGTAATAGTCCATGAAACTAACTTGTTAACCAGTATACCTTTGCAAAGAATCTTTCCTCTGCGATGGCCCAGTCGTCTGGGAGGGGGGGCTGTAAAATACACAGACTGGATCTCTGCAGAGGGGTTAGACACCCACAACAAGTTTCCTGGATATGACACTAAATAATCTGATAGTGAGGCCTCCATAATACAGGAGCACAGGGAATGTAGAGTACCCCTTCATTACCATCGATCCCAGATCCACTCTGACCCGCAGTGCTAGTCCTATCTATGGGTCAAATAGAACTGTTTGACATTTCAAATGTATACAAACAAATAACTTATGCTAAATTGAATTGTTAGAAATAAAACTGCTTGATTATTTAACTGTGGGTAAACAAATGATAGATGTTTCATTAAACTGTTGGTGATACATAGCAATGCTTGGAGCCATTTAACATTGTTGACTTATGCTAAATTGAATTGTTAGAAATAGAACTGTTTGCTCATTTAATTGTGTATCTTTGAAATGTATTTACAAATCATATATTTAATCTATATGCAAAAACAGGAATTGGTATAAAATAACAAACAGTGATTGCTATGCCATAAAACCAAACCTAACCAAACTTAATTTCCTTTACAAATTCAAAATCTTAGCCACATCTTTCATCTGCCAGCCGGATGGACTCAGATGGATAATTCTTCCGAGGGGGAAAAAATGTGAGTAAAAGGTGATAGTAATTAAGGGGGTGTAGACTTTGAGATATTCAAGTTTATGGGGTGGTGATGGTGCATTTGAAAAGGTGGGTTGGTTTGTTTTTTAGAGTGAAGAGGGTTTAGGCCAATTCTTATCTCGGGGTCTTGCCTGAGTTTTGGGGAAAGAGTGGGTTGAAGATGAGTCAAAGATGATAAACAGTTTTTTCTTTCTTGTTTATCTACATACAAAGATGTTGGTATGTGAGTTCACATACATGTATACACATATACATACAATCATATGAATACAGATAATACACACTTATACACACACACACACACACACACACATATATATATATATATATATATATATATATATATATATATATATATATATATAAGAATATGTATCAAGATGCATATACAAATATTGATGTGTAGACAAAGATACAGTTCATATAGATATGTGGTTGTGGGTATATACACATATACACACATATATATATATATATATATATATATATATATATATATATATGTGTGTGTGTGTGTGTGTGTGTGTGTGTGTGTGTGTGTACATATATATATATATATATACATGTAAAGAACATCTGGTGTAAAATAATGGCTATAAAACTTGGTTAGCAGATCCCTACTTATGAATATGATTCTCACTAAGTGCCTCATACTTCTACTTTGTGCCACAACTAATCTAAGCTATAGCTAATGACATATACATATTAATAGAGACACACATATATGTAAACAAATAGTCTCACACACACACACACACACACACACACACACACACACACACACACACACACACACACTCCTACATATCACATTTGCATGTTGATGTGTATGTATACACACATAGACACACACACACATACACACATACACATACATACTCACACACACACTTAAGTACAGTTGTCATGGCTATGACACTAAACAGTATCCAGTAGTGAGGCTCCTATTCTGGAGCTCTATGGAGTGCAAAGTTTTGTTGCAATTACTCCTCAGTCCACTATGAACCACAGCGGTTTTACCAGTTAGGATTCAATCTTGTGAGTCTAATAAACCTTTTGAAAAATTATTTGTATTAGATAGAAATACTTGAAACCATATAAGTAAGGTTGGCGATCTTAGTCGAGGGCGACCCGAAGGCACCTTTTTCCTTAGCTACTACACCGAGGTGTTGGAGAGGGCCCTACTCCTTACTCTGGATTGCTCCACTTTACCCTTGATATGTACTTTATAATGCTGAATGCTAAGCAAAGAGGTATCAAGTACCATTTTTTAAGTCTTTGGTATGACTCGACCTGGGATTGAACCCCTGTCTCCTGGACCATTGGTGAACACTCTAAACCTTATAATTGTGTGTAAATTATTTACCTGTTGCCTAATGGGTAGAGTGTTCACTAATGGCCCAGGAAACCAGGGTTCAATCCCAGGTTGAGTCATACCAAAGACTCAGAAAATGGTACTTGATGTCTCCTTGTTTAACACTCAGCATTACATGGTACGGATCAAGGGTAAAGTGGAGCAATCCAAGGAAAGAAGTAGCACCCCCCTACACCTTGGTGTAGTAGCTATGGAAAAGGGAGCTTTTGTGCCACCCTTGACAGCAGCCTAAAGCTTTACTTTTTATTTTAGATAAGAATATTTGAAACTATGTGTGTAAATTATTTGTATTAGATAGAAATACTTGTAACCATATAATTGTGAGCAAATTATTTGTTTTAGATAGAAATACTCGAAAACATATTGTTACGTGCAAATTTTCATATCAGATAGAAATACTTAAAATCATGGGGCTGTGCACCAATTGTTAATATTAAAAAGGAATAGTTGAAACCATATAACTATGTGGAAATTATTTGCACTAGACAGAAATACTTGAGGCCATACAATTACTTGAAAAAAAGACTGACTTTGGCATTAAGTAAGCCTACAAGTGTTGACATATAGTAAAACCAACCATCTAACAAACCAACCAACCAACCAACTGAACAACCAATGAACTGACCTACTAACCAAATGAACAACCAACTGAACAACCGACCAACCAAACAACCAAGCAACCAAATTACCTACCAACAAACCAAATGACCTACCAACCTACAAGCCAACTGACCAACCCACCAACTAACCAACTGACCAATCAAACAACTGACCAACCAACCGATCAACCAACCTACAACCCAATCAACCCATAAGCCAACCAACCAACCAACCAACCTACAAACCAACCAACCAACCTACAACCCAACCAACCAACCAACCTACAAGCCAACCAACCTACAAGCCAACCAAACAACCAACCAACCTACAAGCCAACCAACCTACAAGCCAACCAAACAACCAACCAACCTACAAACTAACCAACCAACCTCAAACCAACCAACCAACCTACAACCCAACCAACCTACAACCCAACCAAACAACCTACAAGCCAACCAACCAACAAGCCAGCCAACCAACAAGCCAGCCAACCTACAAGCCAACCAACCTACAAGCCAACCAACCAAACAACCAACCAACCTACAAGCCAACCAACCAACAAGCCAGCCAACCTACAAGCCAACCAACCAACCAACCAACCAACAAGCCAACCAACCTACAAGCCAACCAACCAACAAGCCAACCAACCAACCAACCAACCTAAACACATAATAATGCATATTCATTTAGATAAGTAGTTTCACCTTTGTAAATGTATATTTCATTTTCTATTTTGTTATAAATGATGTTATCAGATTTTTTTAAAATTCTAAACAAAGATTTTGTAAAGACGAAAATGCCTCTTTTATATTTACTTGGTTGAGTCAAAAGTTATGCAATTTTTGTTTGTGATGCGTATATGACCCTATATGATGCGTATATGACCCTATATGATGCATACATGACCAAAGCAGTTCCACCTGGGGAAAGGTATGTGCTATGGTTGGAAGTATAGTGGTAGTTGGTGTGTTGACATGTTGTCCATTGCTTCACTCCATGTGGGATTTGAAAGCTGCACAGTAAATTATGCTTTATAGTTTTGAACTGGACCATAATGCAGCAGACACAATCAAAAATATTTGCTGTGTAAAAGGTGCAATTAATCATAGTATTGTAACCAGATAGTTGAAGAAATTTTGCTTATGTTGTTATATATTGACCCTCGACCGAGCCGTCAATCAAGAGATGCACCTGTGTAAATAAGTGGAAGAACAGTGGAAGCAGGTGGGTGTGAGACAATTATATAACCAGGTGCTCGAGGCGGTTTGAGTCAGTTGGAGACAAGATGTTGAATTGAGACCCAGCGGCAGACAGAGGGCCTTGGTCCCTCAGTGACCCACGGTTGAGCAACCCAGCCAAGATGAGAAAGAAGTGCTGCTATGGTCAGAAGAACTTGGGGTCAATATAGCAGTTTGTTCCCATCTCCAGCTCATCTCTCACACACAACCAACATCACCCTTTCAAGAATAAAGTGTGAGATTATATTTTTATAAAGAAGCGCATTCATTTGTTCATTGAAATCGTCATTATTGTTGATTATGTTTCTGCTTATATTTGTATTATGTATATGTATGTGGCTATACAACAATGTTGTACTAACTTTGAGGATCAGGACTAGGTCAGGTAGGCCCAAAACTGTAGATTCCAAGGCCATGGAGTTCAATCAAGTGAGTAACACTTGGAGAGTATCGGACAAGCTTGGTATTTAACACTCTATTGTGATTCATCACCTTCATGACTTTGGCAAAAGCATTCAGAGCTGCCAAATTGTGCTTCACATACTACTAAAATATTGCAAAACTTTTGACTCACCCTAGTATTTTGCACTGTTGTATATAAAGAAAATAGTAAATTGAAATTTGAAATTAAGCTTTAATTAAATGAGTGATTGGTTTTAATTTTATTCTATTTCTACAAACTGAATAATTTTATGAAAAATAATGATCTATCTGTACATTTTGAATTTAAATTTTCCCCTGAACAAAACCAGAAAGACCAATCCATAAATAATCGCAAGACCAATGATAAAGATGTATTAGAGACTAATAGAGATCAGCCCAACAACAGATATCACCAAGACAGGGAAAGATAAAGGTTAGATAAGGGCCAGATGAACGTAGAATATTAATCCAAAAATTAGGGCCTGTGATTCTGGAGCGATTAATTCCCCTTGACCATTTTTAGGGTAAATATTAAAAAAAACACTTGACGACTATATAAAATGTCTCCACCTTATCTGGTTTAACTATCTCGGTCCTAATTGAAACAAGAGGAATATCTAGGATGGCAACAGCTGAGTTAATTAACAGACATATTAGGAATAAATGTAAATCATGTATGAGACAGCCATTAGTTAAATGATCTTAGTCTGTTTAGAAAATCACACCTGTCATGTAGGAGGAACTACTACAAGAACGCAAAATTAGAAGGGACTGACCGGTAGATTAATTCCACTCCTGTTTCTTAATCGTTCTAGCATATAACATGTTAACCCCCTCTGCTCATGCCTATGAATGAAATAATTTGTAATTTGATTTTCACCTTATTTTTATTTTTATTTTAATTTATTCATTTTTTTAAAAAATTTATTTTGTTTTTTTATTTTTCATTTTCTGATTATTATTTTTCATTTTATTTTTAATTACCTTATTTTATCTTCTGAATAAGAACTGAAACTCCACATTCGTTACTTTGCGACAGGAGGAAAGCATGTAAAGAGTCATCTGACGAGACGGAGAGTATAGCAATAATATTCTCTGCTGAAATAAATTTATTATGACAACTTAACCGAGTTTGAGTCTCCATTAAATTGTACTATATATATATATATATATATATATATATATTTTATCTCTAAGAATATCAGACAATTGTCATGATCTTTATTATTATACTTGCCCGGTTGGCTGGGGTTGTAGAATACACCAACTGCATCTCTGCAGAGAGGTAAGACCCCCCCGCCCCTGACTGTCCTGGATATGACACTAAACAATCTGATGGAGAGGTTCCAGTAATGCTGGAGCTTTGGGGAATGCGGAATACCTCTTCATTGTCATTGCTCCCAGGTCCACTCTGACCTGGAGTGGTAGCACCTGATAGGGTCCTATCTATGAGTCCAATAGAACAAAAATGCATACTTATGACAAACTGAATTACTTGAAATAGAACTGTTTTTGACATTGAAACTTTACTTTCGCAAAACTGAATTGTTTGAATTAGAACTGTTTGACTAAACTGAGTTGCTTGAAAGAGAAATGTTTTTGACAATTAAACTGTGTACTCATGCTAAACTGAATTGTTGGATTATTTATATAAAAATGGATTTGGCATTAAATAACCTATAAAGGTTGATATGGGGTGTCCTTGTGGTGTAATAGTTAAAGCGATGGACTGTGGAATTGTAGTAAGCGAGTTCGTACTCCAGTCATGCTATTACATTTACTTTCGGACAAATACCCTTGGGAAAGGTATGAACACCCTTATCCTCACAGTTATGGGTTAAATAGTACCACTAATGTTCTTCTAGGAGAATAGCTTTGATGTTGAATAACCTACAAATGTTGATATGCCATTAAACAAAGAAACCAAACCAAAACCAAAGGATGATATTCCATAAAACACAAACAACCAAGCTTTATTGTTATACAAATAACATTTTGGCTGATAAGTCCTTTGGCTTTCTTTAGCTGTTTCATATCAAACTAGGGAACCTACATAGAACCTCAAACTGAACCATTTATTTAATCTAATAATAATAGAAATACTTGAGACCATTTAACTGTATGCAAAAGAATGAGGTAAGGCTTGTTTAAAAATGTTATCAACAAAATGTTTACACATTTATATTTAATATGTATGTATAAAGAGGATTTGGAATTAAATAACCTACAATGGTTGATATGCCATAAAACTAAACCAAACCAAACCTAATAAATTCAGACATGTTAAATATGAGCTTGCCAGGGGATTGACAACAGGAAACCTTGAGTTGTGAATTTTTTACTGTTTCTCTGTCCCTGTTCTTTCCATATCCGTCTCTTGTCTTTAGACCCTTTTCCTCCCTTTATACTTTTCTATATTCTCCATTATTTTATCTATTTCCTCAATTGCTAAAATGTAGAAAAGCTCAAAAAATGTTTAGTCTGAAGAAGTTCTTCAGTGAATAAAGAAAGAAATATTACAACTAAACCCATTATAAGTATTTGATTTATCCACTTTGCCACTTGAACTAGACATGAAGGACACTGCTGGAGAAGCAGGGACGAGCTCATAAGTGATGTACTCCTATGGACCCCCACATATGGCCAGGCAAAAGCAGAACGACCAGCACGAACATACATTCAGCAGCTCTGTGAGGATACGGGATGTAACCCTGAAAACCTGCCAGAGGTGATGAACGATAGGGAAAAGTGGCGATAGAGGATCAGGGATATCCATGCTAGTGGCACGACAAGATGATGATGATGATGATGATATATATAAAACTACCCCCCCTCACGAACAGGATGAGACACAAGGTCAAGTTTAATAGGTTTGTATTCAGAGTTTTCCTTTTCCTAGACTGGTTGTCATTACAAGGTTAAATAGTTCAGTCTATTCTACTATTTAACCATAGCTGGAGGGAGAATAATTTGATTCATAGTATATTCCTTAGAATATTTGCACTTTGTGAAATGCAAACAGTCTCATCTGGGATTTGAACTTGTGTCACCATGTTCATTTCAAGAGATGGTAATCATTACATCACAAAAACCTCCATATACATATACATATATATATATATATATATATATATATATATAAAGGGAGAAAGGAGAAGTTTGTGAGATAGGTATGCATAAAATGGGAGAGAGTTATTGATAATTTCACCCATACACACACACACACACACACACATGAAAGGATAGAGAAGTAGTTTATATAACTATATACAAACATATATATATATATATGTAGAAAGAGAAAGAAGAAGAAGAAGAAGAAGAAGAAGAGAGAGAGAGAGAGAGAGAGAGAGAGAGAGAGAGAGAGAAATATATGGGATAGAGAATGTATGTTAGGTGAAGAGCATGAATGTGAGATTTACATGGAGATTAAAAGAAAGAGAGTAAAGAATTGATAGAGAGTGTGACATGGAAGAAAGTGAGAGTACTCTCTCTTACTATATATCGAGAGAGAGAGAGAGAGAGAGAGAGAGAGAGAGAGAGAGAGAGAGAGAGAGAGAAGAGAGGCAGAGAGAGAAAGTGAAAGAGAAGGAAAGTTGTTGGTTGGTTGGTTGGTTGGTTTGTTACTCTGTTTTAAGGTGTATCAACCCTTTTTGGGTCATTTATTTCTGAATTAAGTCATTTTGATAAAAGTTTAAAACAATTCAGTTTAGTATAAGTATAGTTTTTGTTTATTCAGTTAAATGTCAGACCAGTTCTATTTCAAACAATTCAGTTTACCATAAGTACAGTTTAGTTCTATTTGACCCATAGAAAGGACGCTATCAGGTGATATGACTCCAGGCCAGAGTGGATCTGGGAGCGATGGCAATGAAGGGGTATTCTGAATTCCCCAATGAGAATAGATTAACAAATAAATAAATAATGATAATAAAGGTGAAAAAAAGAAAATGATAATGAACATTGATGAATGAATAAGAAGAAAATTGTGGATAAATAAATCAATGAATAATAATGACTTAATAAATAAAGAAAGGAATAATGACAAGAAAGATAAATAGATAAAAATAGATATTGATAAATGATTTAGAAGAAAATAACAAATTAAAAAAAAAATAATAAAGATAAATAAATAAGAATGAAATTATCGATAAATGAATGAATGAATAAATAAATAAATAAATAAATAAATAATGAAAAATAAATTTGAAAGGCATAAATAAATAAAATAATAATAAAATAAATAAATAAGAATGAAATAATCAATAAATAAATAAATAAATAAATAAATAATGAAAAATAAATTTGAAAAACATAAATAAATAAAATGATAATAAAATAAATAAATAAGAATGAAATAATCAATGAATGAATGAATAAATAAATAAATAATAAAAAATAAATTTGAAAAACATGAATAAATAAAATCATAATAAAATAAATAAATAAGAATGAAATAATCAATGAATGAATGAATAAATAAATAAATAAATAATAAAAAATAAATTTGAAAAATATAAATAAATAAAAGGATGATAAAATAAATAAATAAGAATGAAATAATCAATGAATGAATGAATAAATAAATAGATAATAAAAAATAAATTTGAAAAACATAAATAAATAAAATGATAATAAAATAAATAAATAAGAATGAAATAATGAATGAATGAATGAATAAACAAATAAATAAATAATAAAAAATAAATTTGAAAAACATAAATAGATAAAATGATAATAAAATAAATAAATAAGAATGAAATAATCAATGAATGAATGAATAAATAAATAAATGAATAAATAATAAAAAATAAATTTGAAAAATATAAATAAATAAAATGATAATAAAATAAATAAATAAGAATGAAATAATGAATGAATGAATGAATGAATAAATAATAAAAATAAATTTGAAAAATATAAATAAATAAAATGATAATAAAATAAATAAATAAGAATGAAATAATGAATGAATGAATGAATGAATAAATAATAAAAATAAATTTGAAAAATATAAATAAATAAAATGATAATAAAATAAATAAATAAGAATGAAATAATCAATGAATGAATGAATGAATGAATAAATAAATAAATAGATAATAAAAAATAAATTTGAAAAACATAAATAAATAAAATGATAATAAAATAAATAAATAAGAATGAAATAATCAGTGAATGAATAAATAAATAATTAAATAAATAATAAAAAATAAATTTAAAAAATATAAATAAATAAAATGATAATAAAATAGATAAATAAGAATAAAATAATGAATGAATGAATGAATAAATAAATAAATAAATAATAAAAAATAAATTTAAATATCAGGTAAATAAATAAAAGGATAATAAAATAAATAAATAAGAAGGAAATAATTGATAAATGAAGGAATAAATAAATAAACAGTAATAAAAAATAAATTTAAAAAACTTATAAATAAATAAAATGTTAATAAAATAAATAAATAAGAATGAAATAACTGCAAAATGAATGAATTGATAAATAAATAAATAAATAAATGAATAATAATAATAATAAATAAATCTAAAAAACAGATAAATAAATAAAATGATTAGAAAATGATAAATGTACATAAATATATAAGAGCAGAAAAAATGGAATGGGCTCACCATGTTCAAATCTCAGCTGAGACGGTTCAATCTCACTTAGAACTATAGCCATTGGCCTAGTGGTAAAGTGTTCTCCAATGATTCAGGAGACCTGGGTTCAATCCCAGGTTGAATCATACCAAAGACTCAAAAAATTATACTTGATATCTCCTTGCTTAACCCTCAGCATTATAAGGTACTTATCCATATTTACCAATCCCTCCGCTCGGGCAGGATATGACACAAGGTCAATTTTTAAGCAGAGTTTAACAGGTTTGAATTCAGAGTTTTTCTTCTCCTAGACTAGTTGCCTCACCAAGGCTGAAGAACCTAATCTGTCCTACTATTTACCCATAGCTGGAAGGAGAATAATTGGATTCATACCTTTCCCAAGGGTATTAGTGCTATGGGAAATGCAATCAGTCTCGTCCAGGATTTGAACTTGTGTTGCTGTGTCCATTTCCTACGATGATAACCATTACACCACGGGCACCTCCATAAAGGTACTTATCAAAGGTAAAGTGGAGCAATCTAGGGAAAGGAGTAGCACCCTTCCCTACATTTTGGTGTAGTAGCTATAGAAAAGGGAACCTTTGAGTCACCCTTGATTCTGGTTGGCCAACTTTACTTAAAAAAATATAAATAATAATCATCATTAGCATCATGTTGTGCTACTAGCATGGATTTCCCTGATCCTTTCTCACCACCTTTCTCTATTGACCATCGCTTCTGGCAGGTCTTCTAGGCTACATCCTGTATCAGCACATAGCTGTCGTTGATATGTTCTCGCTGGTCATCTAACACTTGCTCATCCCTGTGAAGGGGTCCACAGGAGTACATTGCTTATGAGTTTGCCCTTACTTCTCCTGCAGTGTCCTGTATGTCTGGTTCATTTGAGTTGGATGGTTTTTATGATGAGTGGTAGGTGGCCATACAAGCTAAATAATAATGTAAATAGATAAATAACCAATAATAAACAAAGCTGAATAAATAAGGAGAAAATATCAGACAAAAGATAAATAAATAAATGAAGACAAATAAATAATTACAAATAAGTAAGTAAAAAATAAAGTTGGTTGACTGTAGTCAAGAATAACCCAAAGGCTCCCCTTTCACTAGCTACTACTCCAAGGTGTAGAGGAGGGCACTACTCCTTTCCCTGGATTGCTCCACTTTACCCATGATCCGTACCTTATAATGCTGAGTATTAAGCAAAGTGGCATCAAGTACCATTTTCTGAGTCTTTGGTATGAGTCACGCAAGGGTTGAAACCTGGTCTCCTGGAGCATTGGCGAACACTCTACCAACAATAATTAAGTAAACTTGGCAACATTAGTCAAGGGTGACCTGAATGCTCCCTTTTCAATAGCTACTACCGAGGTGTGGGGGAGGATGCCACTACATTCCCAGGATTGCTCCACTTTACCCTTGATCCTTACCTTATAATGGTGAGTGTTAAACAAGGCAACATCAAATACCATTTTTTGAGTCTTTAACCGGAGGTTTTGTTTTTAGCAAGGAGAATGTTGTAACGTATGTGTGTGTGTTTACGTTGAGTTGTTTCCTCGCTAAGTTTGTAAGGTCCCTCGCTAACTGTTGTTAGGTATATAAAGGAGAAGGTTCAAGATGTCGAAGTCAAAATGTTTTCAGGAATAGTTTTTATTTGCTGCAGGGAATATTTAGTTTGCTTATGTGCTGCAAGCCTCATAGGAGAGGTTGTGAGTAAAGAGACGAAATGGAGTTATGAAAAAGTTGAGAAGGCAGCGCATATCATCGGATGTGTGAGGGATTGTGTTCGCCATAGTTTAGCAAAAGTCTTGTTTGCCATTGGAGGAAATAAACTTTGGAGCCACCATGAGTTTTGTGTGTCTGATGGATTTAGGGAGAGGCGTGCATTGTCTCCATTAAAGTGGCCCAGAGGTGAAATGACAGCTAGGTGCTGGGAGCGGGATTAGGCATCGCATCGACATAGCCAATTTTGGGGGTGACATAAAGTTGTTCCTGTGTGTGGTGTGTTGAATGAATCTAATTCATATTCAACTGGGATTCCTTGGTCTAAAAGATATAGATGCAAGGAATCCATAAATTAGATAGGTTCCCTCATGTGTCCATGCTGCTGCTGCTATTGAAGAACGGCCAGTGGGACGTCTGCACTGGACGGCGTTGTTCAGCCAAAGAGGGTGTGTTTGGCAGCTTACCCAATTTCTGCTGCCCTGGAAAGAGATCCGGGCTGAATAGGATAGGTCATCTTGATTGGGTGAAATTATGCGTTGAATTAAATTGCGCACCAAACCAAAATACCTTCTGCAACAAGTCTTTGGTATGACTCGACCTGGGATTGAACCTTGGTCTCTAGGACCATTGGTGAACACTCTTCTTATTAGGCCAATGAAAAATAAATATAAAATGATACATAAATAAATGATATATTGATAAGAAGAAAATAATTAATAAAGGCAAATAAGTTATGATAATTAAAGATAGATAAATAAGAAAAAAATAATAAATGATAATGAAATAATGAATAAACATAAAAAAATTGCAATAACATAATACAAAAATAAATAATAACAATGAATAAAATAAATTTGGCAACCCAAAAGTTCCCTTTTCGATAGCTACTACACCAACTCCTTTCCCTGGATTGCTCCACTTTACCCTTGCCTTATAATGCTGAATGTTAAGCAAGGAGGCATCAAGTACCATTTTTTGAGTCTTTGGCACGACTCAACCTGGGATTGAACCCCGCTCTCCTGGGGCATTTGCAAACACTCTAACCCTTATGCCAATGTACAGCATTAACAATAAATAAAGATGCATAAATAAGAATAAATAAGTATAAATAAATAAGAAGAAATAATAAATAAATATTGATAACTGATAATAATAATAATAATAATGATAATAATAAAGTAACGACTGTGCCAATTGTGATTGGTGCATTAGGCACAATAACTAAAGGATTATTAAAAGGTCTGGAAGACTTGGAAGTTGGCGGACGGGTAGAGACTATCCAAATGACAGCATTGCTAAGAACGGCCAGAATCCTGAGAAGAGTTCTGGAGACTTGAGGAGACTTGCTGTCACTCAAACTCCAGTGAAAAAACCATCAGCTTACACTGATGTGAAAAACTCTAAAGGAGTAAATAATAATAATAACAATAATAATGAAATAATAAACACAGATAAATGAATAAGAAGAAAATAATAAATATAAATAAGAAAGAAGAAAAATGAAAAGTTTAACATCATAAAAAATGATTCAACTTTTCTGGGCTTCTGTCTTGAAGTTGTGGTTAACAGGTCAGGTTTAAAAATCTTCCACTTCTGTCGTGAGTACAGTTCTCATTGGATGACTATATCATGTCCTGTCATAGACTTAAGCTCAAACTAAAAACTAAAAAAATTCTTTGATTTATGTGGGACTTTTCAAAATTTTAATAATACATTTGGATCTAGTTGGTTGTAGGTACATTTAAACTTCTCAAGTGCAAAATCATAAATTTTGGATACTTGCTCTATTAATATTCTTGCATGAAAAAGAGTCTTTAAAATCTGGATTCGCTCCAAATAAAAGAAATATACTATCACTGATAAATAATTACACCACTAACAATATTCTTAGTAAAAATATTAATTTTCTACCTAATTAGAAATTCCGAGATTTTATTATTTCTTCTGGAACATTATATAATCAAAATGAATAATTACACCACAAATAATATTCTTAGTAAAAATATTAATTTTCTATCTAATTAAAAATTCCAAGATTTTATTATTTCTTCTGGAACATTATATAATCAAAATGGATATCATTAGGTATTGTTTATCACCAAGCTCTATAGTGCTTCTCAAACTATCTCATGTGGTGTGCTAACTGGATAATTTTCAAATGTGCCATTGACTGGTACCCAGCCAATAGCTAGCAGGTTTGTGCATAGCTTTCATTTCCAGTCAAGTTTCAAGAATTTCAATCCATTCTATTGTATCACAGCATATGAAAAGAATAATGTTAAATAATACGGAAAGATTTAGACATTTTCCTTTACATTACAAAGATGGACTCATAAGTGACTAGCCTAGTTGGATGGGGCTGTAGAATACACCAACTGGATCTCTGAAGATGAGTAAGATGCCACCACCCAATGAGTCTTTTGGATATGACACAAAACCATCTGATGGTGCAGCTCCATTATTGAAATTTTGGGGAATTTGGAGTACCCCTTCATTGCCATTACTCCCAAATCCACTCTGACCTGCAGTGGTAGCAACTAATAGGGTCCTATCTATTGATCAAATAGAACTGTTTCATAATTAAACTGAGAGAAAACAAATGACTTATGCTAAATTGAATTGCTAGAAACTGTTGGATGATTTAACTGTGTGTAAAATCATTTAACTGCGCAAAAAAAAAAATGAGCTCTGGCTCGTTTAAAATTGTCATCAACAAAATGTTTACAAATCATATATTTAATATATATGTATAAGTAGGATTTGGCATTAAATAACCTATAATAGTTGATATACCATAAAACCATGCCAAACCAAATCATATATATTTAATATATATGTATAAATAGGATTTGGCTTTAAATAACCTATAATAGTTGATATACCATAAAACCATGCCAAACCAAATCACATATATTTAATATACGAGGATCCTAAAATAAGTTTCCAGACTTTTTTGTATGGGCACTTTTATTGATAGTACACACATGAAACTCTAGTCCCCTTTGAAGTAATCTCCTCCAGCTGCAATACACTTGTTGTACTGTTCCAACTACTTCTGGAAGGCCCCATGGAAGTCCTCTTCTGTGAGCGTGTCAATGACCTTCATTGCAGCCTCTTTCATCTTCTCAATTGTCTCATAACAACAGCCTCTGAGCTTAGGGAACAAGCAAAAGTCACAGGGAGCAAGGTCTGGACTATAGGAAGGGTGATGAACAGTCTTGATGCCCATATCGGTCAAATAGTCTGTGAAAAGGATGGAGTTGTGGACTGGTGCATTGTCTGTCCTGGTGGAAATGCCACTGACCCAATTTGAAGAGTGCTGGCCTCTTCCGATGGAATCTCTTCCTGAACTCCCTTAAAACCTCAACATAGTAACCCTAACCCTTTGGCCAATCAACTCTGGTGTATTGACTTCTTTACTCCTCCCACACCTCTCATCATCCCTCACAGACTCCCTGTCTTCCTTGAATCTCTTATGCCACTCAAAAACTGATGCTTGATTCATGCAAGATAGTCAAAAAGCAGTCTGAAGCCTTCCATATGTTTCTGTGGCCTTTTTTCCAAGTTTAAAACAGAATTTTATTTCATATTGTTCTTTTAAAGTGTCCTCACATCCAGATTGGATTTTTGAAATTCACCAGCTGTGGTAATCAGGCTTTAGTAGGGTGTATTCCATTTGCTGCTGTAGCGGTTCATTTGAACCTGAAATCCTAAAGATTGGTCAGTCATCTGATAAGATGTATAGCAATAAGATACTGAATTTTCAAGAGTCTATAACAATTTTAAATGCCTGTACAAAAAAAGTCTGGAAACTTATTGAATTTGCCACGTATATGTATTAAGAGGATTTTGCATTAAATAACCTATAATTGTTGATATACCATAAAACCAAGCCAAACCAAATCATTTATATTTAATATATATGGATAAAGAGGATTTGGCATTAAATAACCTATAATAGTTGGACAGATATGTAATAAGAAAGTCAGTTGTTTAAATGAAAGAAAATAATCTCACACTAAAAAGGAGGGTGTCCTCTCGTGGTGTAATGGTTAAAGTGCTGGACTGCAGAATCATAGTAAGCAAGTTCAAACTCCCATCCTGTGATTATGTTCAATTTCAGATAAATGGGAAAATGTATGAACCCCCTTATCCTCCCATCTATGGGTTAAGTAGTACCACTGCTCTCCTTCAAGAAAGATGGATTTGGCATTAAATAACCCAAGAAGGTTGATATGCCATTAAACAACAAACAAACCAAATCACACAAAAAATACTAAAAGCTGATGTCCTGAAGAAACTATCATAAGGGCAGATTATACAGATAATTTTGCACTTCTTGAAAATGCACCAGCCCAAGCCGAATGTCTATTGCATAGCTGGGAACAAGCAGCAAGAGGCATTGGTCTCCACATAAACTCAGATAAAACAAAGTTCATGTGTTTTAAACATGATGGTGCCATTTCCCCATTAAATGACAAACTTTTAAAATTAGTAGATTATTTCACATACCTCAGTAGCAATTATCTCATCAACAGAAAACGATGTCAACATTTTTATAGGAAATAAATGGACTGCTATCAACAGGTTTATGACCATACGGAAATCTAATTTCTCGGATGAAATAAAGCGGTAATTCTTCAGCCAAGCTGTTTCAGTACTATTGTATTGCTGCTGTGTGCTGTATTGAACAAATTCTGGAAGCAACAACCTGAAAAATAGTTGCTGGATGGTGCGTGGCGAGGCTTGCTGTTAATACATAACAATGCAAACTATCTGAAATTTAAAGATAAGAATGGCCAAATATCTAAGATATTTAAAAAAGTAGCAATACACAACCTACTATTGTGCACCTCAGGAACACATATGACCACAATTTTGGTTTAATTAACTTGTTTTTCATAAAAACAAAAAGAGCAAAATTCCTTACAGTGAAAGTGCCTCAAAAATGCAGAAACTGTGAGACTACCACCATCAATTTGCCACCAGGTTCCTTCAATATATTTATCCCCTATCTTCAATAAATTAATATTCAAGGAATACAGGATATTAAACTGCTCAGTCGGCTGGGGCTGCAGAATACACTGACTGGACCTTTGCAGAGGGGTAAGCCCCAACCTCATCAATGAGTGTCCTGGGTATGACTCTAAATTGCATCTGATGATTAGACTTCAGTCCTGAAGCTTTAGGAAATGTGAAATACTCCTTACACCCAGATCTACTCTGACCTGGTTCAGTACTCTCGGTTAGGGTCCCATTTATGGGTTAATTAAAACTGTTCAATAATTTACTGAGGATTGGTTATTTGAAACCATATAGCTGTGTGCAAGTTATTTGTATTTGATAGGAATACTTGAAACTGTTTAATCATGTGCAAATAAATCATTAATATTACCAAGAACTATTAGTGTATGTATTTACCCAACCCCTCTGCACTAGTGGGATGTGACACAAGGTCAATTTTTAAGTAGCCTTTTACAGGTTTAAAAACCGAACCTTCCTCCTCTTGGTCAGATCGCTATACCAAGGTTAAAGAGCTCAGTCTGCCCAACTAATTCACCCTTAGCTGAAGGGAGAATAGTTAAATTCCTATCTTTCCCAAGGGTATTATATGCGAAATGCTATTGGCTTCATCTAGGACTTGAACTCAGATCGCTGTGTTCATTTCCTATGATAATATCCATTAGACCACAAGTGCCTTGAATTATTCGTCTTAGATAAAAATACTTGAAGCCATTTAACTGCGTGCAAACAAATGTGTTCTAACAACTTGTTTAAAAACAGTTACCTACAAACCCTTTGTTCACAAATCATGCACACACACACACACACACATATATATATATATATATATATAATTGTATATATATATATATATATATATATATAAAAAATGTTGAATGTTTTTTGTCCTGATGGAATTCCTCTCAACTCTGGTTTAACTAGACTGAATAATACTATATGTATATATATATGTGTGTGTCTCATTAGACATAATATACATATACACACACACACACACACATATATATATATATATATATATATGGTGAATTCAATAAGTTTCCAGACTTTTTTTGTACAGGCATTTAAAATTGTTATAGACTCTTGAAAATTCAGTATCTTATTGCTATACATCTTATCAGATGACTGACCAATCTTTAGGATTTCAGGTTCAAATGAACCGCTACAGCAGCAAATGGAATACACCCTACTAAAGCCTGATTGCCACAGCTGGTGAATTTCAAAAATCCAATCTGGATGTGAGGACACTTTAAAAGAACAATATGAAATAAAATTCTGTTTTAAACTTGGAAAAAAGGCCACAGAAACATATGGAAGGCTTCAGACTGCTTTTTGACTATCTTGCATGAATCAAGCATCAGTTTTTGAGTGGCATAAGAGATTCAAGGAAGACAGGGAGTCTGTGAGGGATGATGAGAGGTGTGGGAGGAGTAAAGAAGTCAATACACCAGAGTTGATTGGCCAAAGGGTTAGGGTTACTATGTTGAGGTTTTAAGGGAGTTCAGGAAGAGATTCCATCGGAAGAGGCCAGCACTCTTCAAATTGGGTCAGTGGCATTTCCACCAGGACAGACAATGCACCAGTCCACAACTCCATCCTTTTCACAGACTATTTGACCGATATGGGCATCAAGACTGTTCATCACCCTTCCTATAGTCCAGACCTTGCTCCCTGTGACTTTTGCTTGTTCCCTAAGCTCAGAGGCTGTTGTTATGAGACAATTGAGAAGATGAAAGAGGTTGTGATGAAGGTCATTGACACGCTCACAGAAGAGGACTTCCATGAGGCCTTCCAGAAGTAGTTGGAACGGTACAACAAGTGCATTGCAGCTGGAGGAGATTACTACGAAGGGGACTAGAGTTTCATGTATGTACTATCAATAAAAGTGGCCATATGAAAAAAATCTGGAAACTTATTTAAGGATCCTCGTATGTATATATATATATATATATACAAAATTTGGCTTTAAATGACCCACTAAAGCTGATATACCATTTAATACCAACCAACCAACCAACCAACCAACCAAACAGGATAATAAAAGGTATAATCAACAAAAATTAAATAAAACAACACCTCTCATAAGGTTCAAAACTTAACCGAAACTTTTAAAAAATGTGGCTTGCTTCACTTATTCCTATCACATGTAAATTCTTTTTTTGGCAAAATAAAATTTCTATTCTGATGCAGTTATCCTTCTTGTGAAACATGTTAATTTAATTTTCTCTTGGTTGGTTGGTTAGTTCCTGAGTTTAATGGCATATCAACCTTCATGGGTTATTTAATACCAAAACCATCCTTGTAGAAGAACAGTACTAGTACTATTTAACCCATAATAGCTGGGGGGAAGATAAGGGGGTTGATACATTTCGTCAGGGTATTAGTCCAAAAATAAACATAATAACATGACTGGAGTTTGAACTTGCTTACTATAATATTACAGTCCAGGACATTAGCCACTACAATGCCAAGAGGACTCTCCCTATATTTCTGAACTGTTGTTATTGTCACTATATACACATATACATATATATGACTGAAATTTTACTTCCTAGTTGGCTGGGGGGCTGTAGAATACACAGACAGCATCTATGCATAGGGGTAAGCCTCCTTGCCAAACGCGTGTCCTGATTATGACATTAAACAATGTGATGGTGAGGCTCCAGTAATGCTGGAGCTTTGGGGAATGGGGAGTTCTCCTTTGTTGCCATTGCTCCCTGGTTCACTCTGGCTTGGAGTGGTAGCACTTGATAGGGTTCTATCTTTGAGTTAAATAGAACTGTTTGACATTTAAACTGAATGAAAACTTATACTAAATTGAATTGCTTGAAATAGAACTGTTTGATCATTTAACTTTGAGTAAACAAATGACTGATGATTATTTGAATTGTTATTGATACATAACAACACTTGGAACCATTTAACTGTGCACAAACGAATGAGCTTAGGCTCGCTTAAAAACATTATCAACAAAATGTGTTTACAAAATCATATGTATTTAAATATATGTTTTAAGAGGATTTGGCATTTAATGATATACAATGGTTGATATGCCATCAAATCTAACTGAGCTAAACTAAACCAAACCAAATAAAAATTTTCTTTCAATCTATCTATCAATCTATCTTATGATTACAATTTAACACTAAAAGCACCTTTCCAAAATCTTTACAGTTCTCAATGAATAAAAATGTAGAGAAATATCACAATATATTATTAATTAAAAGAAATATAAGGCAGATTAATAACTCAAAATTCTGAGTTTGACATCTTCAATCATCAGGTGAGCTATTTATTCACTATATATATATATATATATATATATACACTCACACACACACACATATATGTATAAACACACACACACCTATTTATACTTTCACACACATGCAAACACACACATATCTATCTCTCTATCTATCTACACACACACACACACACACCTATATACACACACACCTATATACACACATCTCTATAAATACAAACTCATACACCCAAACATATATGCACACACACAAGCACACACACACACATGCATATGTGCACACACACTCATACACATATATATATATATATATATGTGTGTGTATATATATGTATGTATATAAATATACACGCACACTCATGCACACACACACACACACACACATCTATACACACACACACATCTCTATAAATACAAACTCATACACCCACACATATACACATGCACACAAGCATGCACACACACATACACACATACACGTATATATACACATACCCATATATATATACACACACATGTGCACACACACACACACACACACATATATATACTATCACACTCATACACACACACACATATATGTATATATCCACACACTCACTCACACACACATAGATATATACATACACACACACACTCATACGATGATATCTGCTATTGATGACTTTTTGACCAAAGGGATCCAAGTACTGCAAAAGCAATGGTGGAAGTGCGTGAACCACAAGGAGGATAATGTCAAAAAATAAACCTCATTTGATCACATTCCATAAGAATATCTTGGTCAGCTTATGAACTTTTCAGTTGATCTTCATATATATGTATGAATATATGTATGTAACTGCAATCCAGCAAAAAAAAAAAGATGGCATATCTTAGTGAGTTTTTATTAGAGCAATACTTTCAAAATTTCCCAATTTTGGGAATAAAGCAGTTTCCAGTCTGTAACTTAATGATAATTTAGAGGGATCTGTGTTTGTGTTGACTTATATAATTACAAAATGCAAATTCGAGTCTTTGCCTAATCCTTCACCATTTCCTAAATAGAAGCATCAATATCATCATTGATAGCTGTTTTTCTGGAATCTGATGGGTCTTTCAATCACCTTTTTTATTATATGTATATATATATATATATATATATATATATATATATATATATATAAATTTCAACAAAAATTGCTCAATGTTATTGTGGCAGAACAGGTACAAAACCACCAAAATATTATAATTATGAATGTTAGATGTCTATTATTTGAAGATTCATGATTCTGACTGAAGTATAATATATATATATATATATATATATATATATATAAGTAAGTTAGCCAACTGGAGTTGAGAGTGACCCGAAAGCTCTCTTTTCAATAGCTACTACACCGAGGTGTCAGGGAGAGTCCTACTCCTTTTCTAGGATTGCTCCACTTATCCTTGATCTGTACCTTATCATTCTGAGTTTTAAGTAAGGAGGCATTAAGTACCATTTTTTGACTCTTTGGTGTGGCTCGACCTAGGATTGAACCCAGGTCTCTCAGACCATTAGCGGACACTCTAAATATGTATAGAAGTAAATAATGGAAATAAATCTGATAGTATGAAGAAAATCGAAAAACAAAGTAATCCGAAACTGATGAAGTTATCCTAATGGAAAGTCAATGTTAAAACGTTTTGGTTTTAATAAACCTTCATCAGGACTTAAAGATGGTGAAAAGTGTCATTTGAACAACAATGGAGGTTTTCTTAAAATAACAGGAAAAAAATGTATATGTTGTGTCCTTGATGGGATAAAATCAGACAAGGTGGTACTTGAGTGGAAAGGAACGGTCAATACATTTGTAGAATAAGTAAAAGTAAAGTTGGCAACTGTAGTCGAGGGTGACCAGAAGGCTCTCTTTTCAAAAGCTACTACATCGAGGTGTCGGGGAGAGTGCTACTCCTTTCCCTAAATTGCTCCACTTTACCCTCGATACGCACCTTATACTGCTGAGTGTTAAGCAAGGAGGTATCAAGAACCATTTTTAAAGTCTTTGGTATGATGCAACCTGGGATTGAACCCAGGTCTCCCGGACCATTGGCGAACAGGATTTTATTGCAAGAGAGATATGATAAGACAGACAAGGAATAGTGAGGCATGCTACTAATCCCTGAAGCAAGGACAGGTATAATGCCGTACTCATTGTATATATAGTCACTCTATATGACTGAGTTGGGGTGTGGGATATTATTTTACAACAGTATATAAAAAGTGCTCATTGTATATATAGTCATTCTCATTGTATATATAGTCACTCTCATTGTATATATTGTGCTAGACACCTGTGGTGGTGTAATGGTTAGCAAGCTCAACTAGCAAACCTACACGAGTGAGTTTGAGTCTCATTGGGTGTCCCTTTCATATGGCCTTGTGGCACATCTAAGCAAAAAGCTTAGTAAATTACCATTGTATATATTGTGTTCATTGTATATATAGTCACTCTATATGACTGAGTTGGGGTGTGGGATATTATTTTACAACAGTATATAAAAAGTGCTCATTGTATATATAGTCACTCTAAATGACTGAGTAGGGGTGTGGGATATTCTATTACGACAGTATATAAAAAGTGCTCATTGTATATATAGTCACTCTCATTTTATATATAGTCACTCTCATTGTATATATAGTCACTCTATATGACTGAGTAGGGGTATTGGATATTCTATTACAACAGTATATAAAAGTGCTCATTGTATATATAGTCACTCTCATTGTATATATAGTCACTCTCACTGTATATATAGTGCTCATTGTATATATAGTCACTCTATATGACTGAGTAGGGGTGTGGGGTATTCTATTACGACAGTATATAAAAAGTGCTCATTGTATATATAGTCACTCTCATTGTGTATATATAGTGCTCATTGTATATATAGTCACTCTATATGACTGAGTAGCGGTGTGGAATATTTTATTACGACAGTATATAAAAAGAAAGATTTCATGATCATTCAAGCAGTGTTCTTTTTTGAAAAACAATTATATGATTGGCACAGGTAATAATGTTTAAAATACGTCACAGTTCAAGGAGATACAACGGATTGAAAGATGATAAGAGCAAAACTTTCTGAGGAAAGAAGAGATCTTTCTTTGAGTATATAATTTTTTTATTTCTTAATGATGACTTTCATCTTATTGATTATGTTCATTATTGCTAATCAGAACATTGGTGGAATGAAATATAGTGATTCATTGATGACTGAATTTAAGTTATATCTCTTTCCTAACTTTCAAATATCACTTGATCATGTGACTTTCTTGTCAAATAATGATGTGCTCTCAAAGGACCTTGAACTATAATTTATACTAAGTGACATTCAATAGTTTTTGCAACTGTTTAAAACTTATCTACACAAGAGACCAATAATAGATTTTTCCTATCTATTATTTAACATACTGATCATAATAAAACTCGAAAAAATGGGAAATAAAAAAGTTTTATAACCATCAGCAATCCAAATTATGCTACCATAATAATTTCCAAAAGAGTTGTATCTTTTTTTAAAAAGATTTTAATAGCCCTGTTAGCTGGGGCTATCGAATACACTCATTGAATCTCTGATGAAGATTAAGACCCTAACCCCCAATAAGTGTCCTAGATATGACACAAAACTGTCAAATAGTGAGGCTCCAGTTTTGGAGCTTTGGGGAAAGTGGAGTACCCCTTTGCTCCCTGGTCCACTCAGGCCTGGAGTGGGAGCACCTTATAGAGTCCTATCTATGGGTCAAATAGAACTATTTGACATTTAAACTGAGCGAAAACAAATGACTTATGCTGAATTGAATTGTTTGAAATAGAACTGTTTAATCATTTAACTGTGAGTAAACAAATGACTGATGTTTAATTGAATTGTTAGTGATACATAGCAATACTTGGAACTATTTAACTTTGATGAATTATGTTTACAAATCATATATATCTAATATACATGAATAAACCAGATTTGTTATTGAATAACCTACTATGGTTGATATACCATAAAATCAAATCAAACCAAACCAAACCAAACCAAACTAAAGATTTTAATTTTTTTCCAAATCATTATCTGAAGTTTGCAGAGAATAAAATCCTAAAATCAAATTGGTTTTCACATATTATTTTTCTTCCATTTTGTAGTTGTACAAAATCATTTACTAAAACATCATTTTGAAGCATGCATACACATACAGTTAGGGTTTCATGGGTGTTAATGCTTGGTGGTTGGTTAATTCTTTTTTCAAACCCCAATATGCATTGTTTTCTTTAGCTTGTTGAGCTAGCTGAAATGGAATGAAGGAAGGAAGCAGAGACAAAGAGATGAATGAAGCTATTAAGACTCAACTTTATTATTATGGAAGCTTGCAACTAAGTCGTGAAGGTGGAAGACCTCCCCAAGCTATAAAATCGCTGCTTTCCTTGCTGAGGTCTAAGTTCTTTTTTTTTTTTGAGTTTCTTGTTGGCACCAGGAAGCTTTTTTTTTTCTGAGCATGTCAAAGGTTTCCTCGAAGATTGTTATTTCTTATGTATTTATTGTATTTTGTTTTTTTTTTATCTGGTTTTATTTTATCATTTCATTGTTATCACTTTTATTTATTCTTCAATCCCCACACATATCACACGATTGATTGATTGATTGATTAAGTTTAAGAGTTATTTTATACCTAGAAGTTCAGGAATCCTGTTCATTGTATGTTCATAGTTACTTTTTTGTGTAGTTGTTTCTTAAGAGGTTTATTTTGCATAGACTAACTGAATACAAATAATTTTTAAACAGATCTATTTGGCTCATTGATGAGACCCAAACGGATGCTACTAATCTGGATTAGAGTGGACCAGAGAGTAATGGCAATGACTGGGTACACCTGTGGAGATTAAAAATCAATTTTAAAAAAATGATTAAAAAGAGTAGCAGTTTCCCAGGAGGCCTCTGACAGGAAGCAAAATTGGTGCATGCCTAAAAAGAGAGCCTTCCTGGTGCCAAAAAAAAACTCTTGGTCAGATCTCTTTACACTGCTTACTGAGTAGAGAGTTTTTTTTAGGCTCAAGAAGAACATCCTGCACTATGAAATAGTTGTATGCCAAGGGAATAAAAGTTGAGTTTTAAAGTATCCTTGTCTTTGTCTTTTCTGTCCTTAATTCATTTACAGTTTTCGACAACAATAAGAAGACAACAAGTTGACGGGATAAGAAGCATTAAAAGGAGTCAGATATGAAACTGAGAATCATCCCAACTGAACCTAGCAATTCACTGACAACCACCGCTACAAACTAATGACCAAACCTTCTTCTAAACCCCATACAGAAGTCGAGCCTCACCATCAGATGAAATTTAATGTTATACTCTGGGCATATCATTTTTTTGGAGTGGGGGGAGTCTTACCCCTCTGCAGGGGATACATTCAATATGTTCTAAGACCTACTAACCAGGCAGAACATCACATGAGCATAAGACCTTATAAATAAATATATCATAAGCAAATATACCACAAACACAGATTTTTCTTCCATAAACAAAACAAACAAACAAAAAGACAAACAAACAAATAAACAAACAAACAGAATCTGGGAATAAAGCAATATTAAAACAAACTTGGGAACCTCCATCTTTTAACTCATGCATTCTTCTCTGTACTCCTCTTCTTCATCTCAGCATAAATTCCACCCTAACATTTCTTTCTCTCTCTCTTTTCAATGACACACACACACACACACACACACACACACACACACACACACACACACACACACACACACACACATGTGCACGTGCGCACACACACATGCACACACGCAGATGCACACACATACACAATTTTATGATAGTTATGTCCAAACTAATTTGGGGACTCTTGAGGGATTTAGTTCCTTGAGACGCCTCCTCAACATTTAGTGAGATTTGTCATTACATAATGTCAGTAAAAATGAAGTAGATGGACTAGTATTTATCAAAGTTCTGGGGACCCTCTCCACTAAGCGGACTGTGGTATGGGGAGTGTTTTAAAATAGACTACCTCTTCCTTCCTCTTCTGCTACGCATCTGTGTGCAGACACACACTGATATACCAACACACACTGACAACCACTTATATTAATTTTCTTGCTTTTTCTCCCCCTTTCAAATAGTTTCATAGGCACTTACAGAAAGACTCATTCCACATTCCTCTGCTTTGAAATAAACTTTCTACTTGCTCATTAAATAATACGCTTTTATCTTTTAAAAATACAGCATTTTTAGCTGTTATCATGCCAAACACCAAAATTCCATCTTATTTTTATTGTTAGATGAAGCGTTTGCCTTGTCAACCATTAATTTTGAATAGTCTAATTTTAATTTGTGGCTGAATGTTTATCACAAAATTTAGGATGAAAGAAAAATCGTAAATAAATGCACCATTTTTGGTTCTTAGCAAACACTAAACTTCCATTTCTTCAAACTTCTCTGAATTCCAATTCTACCCTAAATGCGATGACGTCATAGACCGTGACGTCACAGACAGCAAGACGAAAAGGAAAAGGAAGGGTGGAAAGAAAAGAGGAAGTAAAAGAAGGGGAGGAGGAGTAGAAAGAGTAGTGTCCACGCATGCGCAGTGTTTAAGCACTCGCGGCATTTTGAGGTCGTCCCTAATGGAGAACGGAGTTGTGTTACGGCTGTACCAGGATGACGGCCTGTTTTAAGGCTTCGTGGCCCGCCGTATCGTGACCCTCTCTGGATTACCGACAACCCACACTTGATAAACAATTCTTCCAACCGGATAGGACTTTTCCATGGAGTAAGTAGCGGCTGATATGGCCTGTTTTATTTTCTTCTTCTCTAGCTTTCTATGTTTACATATACGACCCTTACCATCGTTTCTGTTGTTGCCTAACATTTTGATAAAGATTCAGTTTTTGAAAAGACTATTTCGATTACAACACAAAGGATTTTTTTTTACTCTATTAAAAGGATATTATTCTTGCATTATTTAAGAAAAAAGGCTAAAGGGAAACAGAGATATTGGTAGGACACGAATTCAACTAATCTTTATCGAAATAATGTCAAAAGTTATGGGAGACAAACCTTTACCTGTCTTTCATTCTGATTTCTTTACTCGATGAAAAAGTCTTTGACAATGTCATATGTCTAAACCTTTTTATAAAGACACTATTTATTGTTTTTCATTGTTTATTTTATTTTCGTTCTTAAATCGTTTAGGATCTGAAATATTGTTTGATATAGTAGAGATTTTTAATTGATCAATTAACTGCATAAATGTGTGTAATGCTAGTGGTATTTTTATATGCGTTTCTTCAGTCGACCTCGAAAAAATGCTGTCAAAAATTAAAAAAAAGAAGGCTTATCTATCTTAAACATTTATTAAAATTCTAGTCGATTCACCGTAAAAAGACTAGTTTGATTTCTTTTTTTTCACTTCTCCGTTTCACACCTACCAGGAGATTTTAATTACCTGTCCTTATATCTTCACAGGTAAATTGAGCAGTAGTCGCAATATAACATTATTCTTTTCTTTATCTTCTCTTAAAGATGCTGCTACCAATAGATTTTCCTTTTTTTAAATTTCTTGTTATTTTTCTTGTAGACTTAATTTAAATTTCCTATTATTTTCCTTTTCTTTTCTGTAAATCATTTACACTTTTAGTAGCATAAAATTTATTTTTAGTTTAAAAATAGTTATCGATTCATTAAACCTTGTTTACAAAGAAAAATAGTAATTTACTTTCTTAAGATACACATAAAGAAATATTTTATGTTTTTCTTTTTATTTCCTTTTATTTATTGTTGGAATTTTGACAATTTACGTTCAAGAATGCCAAAAGGAAGGTTACAATTTTTGCAGTTTGATGTACAAAAACATTCAATTTCATAACCTTATTGCATAGAAAACGATTTGATTAAAAAATATTTATATATAATGGTTAATTAACTGATAAAAAATATGAAATCATAAACTTAATTTACAAATATTAAATGTTTTTTTACGTAATGATTGAGTATTTAGTAGCAGTATTTTATATATTGCAGGTGTGGGTTGTATCTAATTGTTGAATTAAGTCTTAGTACACTAATCGTAGACAATAACTAGATTCACTAAAATCATTTTGAGGTTTTCCTTTAAATCGACCTTAGTTCAAGATCATTCACTTATATCCTAGTTTTCATTTTAATTTGTAAAACAAGCACATACTTAAAAAAAAAAAGATATTTAAATTCAGCATTGTCTTTTTTTTTTTTTTTGTATTTTTGTATTTTGGTCGTTTTAATCTTGTTATATTTTTCTTCCTATAATTATCATTAACAATATTATTTATTTATCTGTTTAAGACTTTCGTTTGAATGATCCAACCACCACGTTTTATATTAGGAAAAAATTGTAGTTTTCATCTGAACTTGAACTACACTGAAGAGTAAAAATTAACTTATAATCCGTTTTATACGTATTTATTTCTGATGTTTCAAGGTATTAAATACTTATTTGCAAGAAATCCACTTTAAAACAAAGGCAAAAATAAACAAATTGACAAGAAAAACATTTCCTATATATATATGTGTGTGTGTGTGTAAACAACCTATAATGTCAGAAATGTGGGTGTGTTCAGTCCACACTAAATACGGTTCATTAAATTGACATTAGATTTATTTTAGTAATTTTTCTTTTTACCACAAAAATTGTACATCAAATGGTGTAGTTTAATTTGATTAATTTGGATATAAAATACTTTATTTACCACCGCCTATAAATATTTTAGTATATTTTTGATTGCCAAGTTGGCTTTATTTACTAAATAGCAAAATATTTCAAATAAATATTGAATGTCAATTAAAAATAGCTAGTTTTAAATTTTGTGCCAGTTCACCTATTTTTAGTTAATATTTTAGCTTTTAAAAATGTTTGATTATTATTAAAAAGTTAATTCATTTATAAATACTGCCTGAGTTTAAGGAGGCTAAGTTTACATGCAAGTTTTGTGGGTGTACTATCAGAAACACCATCAATTTAAATGAATTATCAATCTAAACGTAATCAATATTATTAATTTACTACATTTTGATATAGTTTAGATTTTAGGCCTTTAGAAATATTGTAAGCTTATTCGTTTAATATTTTTGATTGCATGTGTATTTTATTTAAAAAAAAAATTATTTATTTTATTAAATCACAGTACATAGCTAGTATTTTAGTGAAATCTTTCTTATACCCGACATAAAATCACACTCACACGTGTGTGTGTGTGTGTGTGTGTCATTGCTCTTTCCGAAATTTTATAATCCATTTATCTAAGAAACGGTTGCCTGTGTGTGAGAAAATAACCCCAAAAATTGTTTTGTACTTTCAAACAAAATAACTTATGCTGTAAGTTTTCAGATTTAGTGACGTGAATGATCTAGTAAAGTAGAATGACTAATATTCACCTTCAAATTTTAAAAGATCTGACTGCCATTTCTTTCAGTTTTTATTTTTTCAATTTTAAATTGATATGTTTAGTTTCATAAGCCTGTTTTTTTTACTCTTTTTTTTAAAAAAAAGAAAGAAAAGAAAATGACAAATAAATAAGCACAAATTAAAATGGTGTTTATAAGGCTGTGACTTACTAACCAAATTATTAGAATTTTTTTACGTAATATTTTAACTCGGAAGAAAAACTCAGCACTCTTCGACCCGCCCAATTTGACAAATTTATGAGTTGTATTGTAATTAATACTAGTGTACTTTATTTATTTATTTATCTATTTAATGAATATATAAAGTTTTTTTTTCTTTCAATAATGACTGTGAAACTTATCCCTTTAGTAAAACTACCCTGTATCTACTGTATTTTCTGTATAGTGTATAAATAAATGAATAAGAGGCATTACTTTCGGAGCAACTTTGGTAAATCTTATTTATATTTTGAGTTGAATCTGCTTCGTTGAAGAGAGAGAGAGAGAGAAAACAGCCAGAAATATCAACTTTATATGACAAATATTTGCTTCTTTCTCCTATCTCTTCCGTGTCTCTCTTTTGTTTTGTTTAGGATAATGTTTAAAAACATTACTCATTTTACATCCTCTCCCATAAACAATTGGGTGTCTCATTTTTCGTTCACTCCAACAAGTTAAATTCCAATACATTGAATAATGCAGTGTCTGTTACGTAAAAATGTTTGTACCCTTTTTTTTTCTCCTTTTAAATATTAGGAACTAAATTTTAAAGATCACCGTTTTGAGATTAAATTAAATATGTGACCCTTAGAAAGTTAAAATTGATTGCCATTATTATCTATTTACTGTATATACTCGTATATAGGTCGAATTTTGAAAACCTAATACTCTTGAGATGAAATATTCGCACGGCATAAAATTTTTCGTTATGTTGAAGATGGGAAGGACTATGAGCAAACTTTTGTTTGAAAAATTAATTCCACAATGATTTTGTGACCACAAATCAAGAATAGACCTATATACGAGTATATACACTTCTGTTTATATATTACGCGCAGACTTGATTTCTATCGTCTGTAAATTATATTTTAATTCATATTCAATGAGCTAACCAATATAATTTAAATAATCATTTTCTTAGTTCAATTATTTTAAATAAAAACCAAAACTTACGAAAAATGGAATAAAAAAAAGAATGGAAATCGTTATTTTAAAATGAGTTTTTTAATTTTGCTTTACAGACTTGGTTAATGAATGAAGGTTGGTAAGGAAACATTAATGATTACAATTCTTAGTGGGTGCCCGATACTTCAGGCCTTCTACCAAACTAAGTTAAACTTAGTAAATGACTCCGAATGTCAGAGATTTCAAATGAGATGAACATATAGAATTTATTATAGTCAACATGATATCTTTCCTCGATGTAAAAACGGCAACCTAAGCGAGTTGGTTTGTAGTAAATAAACCATCGTGACCACAGAACGACGAAAATAGGCTTGAATGCCGAGAAGAAATCCGAGGAGACTGGCTGTTACTCAAACTCCAGTGAAAAACCATCAACGAGTAAAATAATAACACTACTACTACTAATAATAATAATAAGAAGGTCGGTGCCTTTGGAACAGTCCCCAAAACCCTGAAAAAGAAACTGGGAGAACTGGAGATTAGAAGAATCAAGACAATCTAGACCACAGCACTGTTTAGTTTGGGTTTTATGGCATATCAACCTTTGTAGGTCCTTTAATGTCAAAACCATTTTTATACAAATAAACATTTCTATTTCAAGCTATTCAGTTTAGTCAAACAGTTCTAATTCAAACAATTCAGTTTAGTATGAGTATAGTTTTTGTTTACTCAGTTAAATGTCAAAACAGTTCCATTTCAAACAATTCAGTTTAGCATACAAAAACAGTTCCATTTCAAACAAGTCCATTTAGCATAAGTATGCAGTTTAAATGTCAAAACAGTTCTATTTCAAGTAGTTCAGTTTAGCATAAGTACGCAGTTTAGTTTATTTGACCCATAAATAGGACTTTTTCAGGTGCTACCAATCCAAGTTAGAGTGGACCTGGGAGTGATAGCAATGAAGGGCACTCTGCATTCCCCAAAGCTCCAGCATTACTTGAACCTCACCATCAGATTGTTTAGTGTCATATCCAGGACACTTGTTGGGGGTGACTTACTCTTCAGCAGAGAAGCAGTCGATGTATTCTCCAGCCCCAGCTGAGTGGGCAAAGCACTGTTTAGGTCAGCTTGCTGTCACTTGATCCTATGAAAGAACCTCAGTTAGATCTGGTGAGAAAAACTTGCAAGGAGTAAAAAAACATTTGTCTAAAAGTACAGATGGCAGAAAATGCTAATCAATATTATTATATTTTATTCAGCTTATAAGAAGAATAATAAAGGTTCAAGATGGTTTAGAAAAATTCCCGTGTTCTAAGATTTAATAGTTTTGAGATGCTTGTGGCATAACGGTTATTGTTGTAGGCTGTGGTCTTGGCTGCTCGAGTTCAAACCCTGAACAGGGCTCTTTGCATTTCATATAATTTTAATACTCTTGGGAAAGGTATGTATCCAATTATTCCCTCTATGGCTATGGGCAAATTGTTGAGTAAAATTGGCTTTTCAACTTTGGTATGGCAACTGGTCATTTAATAGTTAGTGTTCGCCAATGCTCTGGGAGACCTGGGTTCAATCCTAGGTTGAGTCATACCAAAGACTAAAAAAAATGGTACTTGATGCCTCTTTGCTTAACACTGTGTTATAAGGTATGTATCAAGGGTAAAGTGAAACAATCCAGGGAAAGGAGTCGCGCCCTCTTCTCCCCCTCGGTAGAGTAGCTATTGAAAAGGGAGCCCTCTAGTATTCTATCTATAAGTGTGGAGTACCTGGTAAAATTGAATGCTCAAAAGTATGTAATGTAAGTTGGTGATCATAGTCGAGGGCGACCAGAAGGCTCCCTTTTCAATAGCTATTACACTGAGATGTAGGGGAGGGTGGTACTCCTTTCTCTGGATTTCCCCACTTTACCCTTGATACGTACCTCATAGTGCTGAGTGTTAAGCAAGGAGGTATCAAGTACCATTTTTAAAGTCTTTGGTATGACGTGACCTGGGATTGAACCCAGGTCTCCCAGACCTGATAGGTTCAGGCTCTGTAGGTATTATATATATTTGTTAATTGATTGTCAAGTTTCACCCACGTATTTTCTATTACATCCTAAACACTGAATGGTTTACACCCAATCAGATTTAATATGGTTATTGATTATATTTTTAATAGTTTTTGAAGAGTTAGCAACTGTTTTGATTCCAAGGTTTGTGAATTATTAGGTAAAATAATGTCTGTGTAATAGGTTGTTGGAAAAATTATTAGAAATTTTTGGAAAACTTGTATATTTGTGAATTTTATAAAGCTTTTATTTTATGTTGTATGAAAGATTTCTTTTCTGTATAGTCAAATTCATCATTCAAAAATTTGGGGGTAAATCGTAAGTGCTCTAAGGTACCTATGCTTATTTGGGGGTAAATCGTAAGTGCTCTAAGGTACCTATGCTTATGTGGGGGTAAATCGTAAGTGCTCTAAGGTACCTATGCTTATGTGGGGGTAAATCGTAAGTGCTCTAAGGTACCTATGCTTATGTGGGGGTAAATCGTAAGTGCTCTAAGGTACCTATGCTTATGTGGGGGTAAATCGTAAGTGCTCTAAGGTACCTATGCTTATTTGGGGGTAAATCGTAAGTGCTCTAAGGTACCTATGCTTATTTGGGGGTAAATCGTAAGTGCTCTAAGGTACCTATGCTTATTTGGGGGTAAATCCTAAGTGCTCTAAGGTACTTATCCTTATTCCATTTTCTATTTTGGTATTATGATGTATATGTATTACTGCATAAAAGAAAAAAGAAAAAGGTTTCATTTTCACATAATGATCATGAAAATGTGTAACTGACTGTTTCAATCAATGTTTGCATTTAAAAAATCAATAAATAATTCAATATCACATATTGGGCATGGTTACTAGAAAGAGTGCCATCCAACTGTCAGTTGTCCTTTATATTTTCCAAAACGGCTGGAGAAGAAGCTAGACGGCAATTACACAAGAATGCTGCGAGCAATCTTGAACAAGTCCTGGCAGCAACACCCCACAAGACACCAACTATACGGCCACTTGCCTCCTATCATGAAAACTATCCAAGTTAGACGAACTAGACATACAGGACACTGCTGGAGAAGCAGGGATGAGCTCGTAAGTGATGTACTCTTATGGACCCCCACACATGGCCGGGCAAAAGCAGGACGACCAGCATGAACATACATTCAGCAGCTATGTGAGGATACAGAATGTAGTCCTGAAGACCTGCCAGAGGCGATGAGCGATAGGGAGAAGTGGTGAGAGAGGGTCAGGGATATCCGTGCTAGTGGCATGACGTGATGATGGTGATATATGTATATACACACACCCATCATGGCCCAGTAGGGTGGGGGTGCAGAATACACCAACTGCCTTTCTACAGAGGGTAGGACTCTCCCCCTAACGAGTTTCCTGGATATGACGCTAAACAATCTGATAGTGAGGCTCGAGTGATGCTGGAGTTTTGGGGAATGCTGAGTACTCCTTTATTGCCATTGCTCTCAGGTCCACTCTGACTCAGAGTGGTAGCACTAAACAGGGTCCTATCTATGGGTCAATTAGAACTAAACTGCATACTTATGATAAATTGAATTGTTTGAAATAGAACTGTGTATATGTATAAAACCGGACATTGGCCTAGCGGTTAGAGTGTTTGCCAATGGCCCGGGAGACCTGGGTTTAATCCCAGGTCGAGTCATACCAAAGACTAAAAAAATGGTATTTGATGCCTCCTTGCTTAACACTCAGCATTATAAGGTACGGATCAAGGGTAAAGTAGAGCAATCCAGGGAAGGAGTAGTGCCCTCCCCTACACCTTGGTGTAATAGCTATCGAAAAGGGAGCCTTCCGGTTACCCTCGACTGTGGTCGCCAACTTTACTTATATGTATAAAAATGGATTTTGCATTAAATAACCTACAATGGTTGATATACCATAATAACAGCCCATGTCTTTCGTTTTAACAAGTCATCTAACATATGTAAATCTGATCTCTGACAAAATAAAATAGGATTTCTTCCAAGCTATGTTTGTGTCATTACTAATGTATGGATGTTCACAAAATGTTTGGAGGAGAAAAAGCTTGATGGGAACTACACAAGGATTCTACATGCTGTTTTGAACAAATCCTGGAAGCAGTACCCCCAAAAAACAGCTTTTGTTTTATTGTGATATTTACTCTGCACTTCAGTATTATTTACAACTTTCGTGCAATAATTTTACTGGATTTACAGCCATTTTATCTTACAATGAGTTTACTAGAGGAAGGCTCTACTCTTTTCTCTGGAGTGATCCACTTACTCTTGATTTTCGTTCTCTTAGTTGTAGTGAAAAGTTACAATTTTCTTAACCTTGATTTGATATTTTAATCTCTGATAAGTCCTTTGCTAATGGTATACAAGCAGTTGTCAGAGTTTGAAAAAAGGTCAAAATAATCACTTGCTATGTGTGTCTAAGTCATTGAAGTTTCATTAAAATCCGTGGTTATAATAGAAAAAATGGGTTATTATCATTAATATTTTTTTTTGTCCAATACTATATTTGTGTGTGTATATATACCAAAGATATGAATTGAGTTTTCTTTCTCTGAGATTTGTTGCCATATTATATACTGATATACTATTATATACTGATAACTGTAGAGAGAATAGTTGGATTTATACCTTTCTTTTGAGAAAGGTATAAATCCAACTATTCTCTCTACAGTTATCAGTATATAATAGTATATCAGTATATAATACTATTTGGCATTAAATAACCCATGAAGGTTGATATGCCATTAAACAAAGAAACCAGAACTAGAAGAAATTTTTTAATATATATATATATATATATATATAGTCATCCACAGACAGATCTTTCATTCTATCAGAACTCATCAGTGTGGCTAGACAGTAGCTTCCCGTAGCTGGGATCGAAACCCGGTTGACTCAAACGCCAAGCCAAGCTTCTAACCATTCAGCCACGAGGATCTATTAGCTGCGAAGTAAATTTTAAATGGTTATGAATCAAAATTACAGTTGTTTACATACATCCGTTCAATGGCTACTGAGACCTCAATTCATATATATATATATATATATATATATATATATATATAAGCTATGTTTGGTCATCTTGCTGGTATGGGTAATCTGTTGGTATCTTAAAATCCAAGAGAATTTTCTGAATCTCATTCTTAGGATAGATTCTCTTTTGTGCATATACCATTTGTCATTATGATAAAATTTGAGTCTCTTACATAATGCCCAGTGGAACCCCTTCTCACCCAGTTATGCCTGCTTTTTGTTTTCCTTTTTCTGCCCATTTGCTGCAATCATGCATCATCGCTTATTAATTTAGAAAAAAATCAAAAGGCATTCTTTCTATCATTTTTTTTTTTTCTTCTGTGGATTTAAAAAAAAACAACAAAACAACTCGTTTTGCTTTTTGATGTGTGCATGCATATAAACAATCATTTAAAATTTTTAGTATTTCTATCATCTTAATTTCAGTTGCTTTTTATTGCAACTGAAGTTGACAAGATTTGAACTCTGTTTCACATTGAAAGCTATTCTTTATTTTCAACCTCTTTGCTAACCATTGTAGTGTGACAGTCTTGAGTGGTTGTGATAAAAAGCAACTGAAATTACAATGAAAGAATTGCTAGTCAAAAATAAATGATGATTGTCAAGGCTCCATCTGATAATGCATTAATTAAAGTAATCTTCGTACTTGTTTACAACTGGCTCTAGAATTATAGTCTGAGTAGTTTTGGTTTGTTTCTTTAATAGATATCAACCTTCGTGGATTATTTAATGCCAAATCCATTCTTATAGAAGAAAATCAATAATGGTACTATTTAACCCACAACTGGCTGGGTAAGGGTGTTCATAGCTTTCCCAAGGTATTAATTAATCTGAGAGTGAACATAATAGCACAAGTGGGTTTGAACTCCCTCACTTCAAGGCAGCAATCCAGCACTTTAGGAACTCTGTAACTCTGATCTGACTAGTATAAAAAAACAAGAAGAAGGTCAGAGGACATATCGGCCGAAACGTTGTGGAAATAACAATAAAGATGAAGACAATAGTCCCAAAACCCCAAATGATATAAAAAAACAAAATTAACATTAGAAAGAAAAGGTGAGGAAAATTTTGTATCTATCTATGTATCTATCTATCTATCTATAACATTCTTCCTTCCCCCTCCCCCTTTTTTTTTCAACACAAATTTCAACAATACTAGATAAAAAATGATTGAATTAGCTTTGATGATTATGCATTTTTCACTTCATGAAATTTAAGTCACCGTGTAAAGATTATCATATTTACCACCCCCTCCGCTCGGGCAGGATATGACACAAGTTCAATTTTTTAAGCGGAGTTTAACAGGTTTGAATTCAGAGTTTTCCTTCTCTTAGACTAGTTGCCTCACCAAGGCTGAAGAACCTAGTCTGCCCTACTATTTTACCCATAGCTGGAGGGAGAATAAATGGATTCATGCCTTTCCCAAGGGTATTAGTGCTATGTGAAATGCAATCAGTCTCGTCCAGGATTTGAACTCGTGTTGTCGTGTTCATTTTCTATGACGATAACCATTACACCACGGGCACAGTGTAAAGATTATAAGTTCATTTTAGTTTAGATAAAGTGTACGTGTGTTTTTGATCAGTAAATAATGAGGTTGAGATATATATATATATTATTATTTTTTTTTTTTTTTATTTATTTTTTTTTTTAAGTACCATATCAGTACATGAGATCAGCCCATATGCTAGTATATATGGGAGTTATTTACTTTTGACACAGGGTCATAAGTATGGAGCACTCAATGAGGATTAAACATTACTGATGAATAGTAATGAGTCCTGTCTGCTGGGGCTGTAGAATATACTTACTGCATCTCTGCAGAGGGATAAGATCCATTCCCCAACAAGTGTCCTGGATATGACACTAAACCATCTGATGGTGGGACTCCAGCCTTGGAGACGTAGAGTACCCCTTCATTGCCATTGCTCCCAGGTCCACACTGACCCAGAGTGGGAGCACTAGATAGGATCCTATCTATGGATCTCATAAAACAAACTAAGTGTGCCAACAAATAACCGATGTTAAATTGGGACTGTTATATAGCAATACTTGAAACCATTTAACTGTGTGCAAAAAAGAGCTTAGGCTCATTTAAGAATGTTATCTACAAAATGTATTTACAAATCACACACACACATATATATATATATATATATATATATATAAGAGAATTTGGCATTAAATAAGCAACAATGGTTGATATGCCATGAAACCAAACCAACAAATAGTAATTATCTAGGAGACTAACTTAATATTACACATGCTGAGGTGCACTTTATCTACGAATGTCTATTTTTTTATTGTTAACTTCTTTTTTTACATGTAAGCATTAAATTTTAAAGATCACTCTTTTTAATGATCTTTTAAATTTTTATGGAAAAACTGCATGCATAATGAAACAAAAATTTTCAAAGTTGCCAAAAATCTTTTTGGCAACTCAACAGAACAATATTAATTTCTATTTAAAAGTTAGAATATTGTTATTCCCTAAGAATAGCATAGTTTTTTGGCACAAGGCTACAAGTAAAATGCACTCAGTGAAGATTAAACTCACCACTCTGTCATAATAATTTGTGTGCTAAGTGGATGTTTCTCATAAGATATATATATGTATATGTAAGTTATGAACACCAAGAAGTTTGTTACTTGGAGTTTCATGTGATGTGCACAATCATCAGTTCTGTCTGATCTCGGAGATCTAAGGAGAAGGAAAACATTGAAATTTAAACCTTTCAGCTTAAAAATGATCAGTGTCCCACCTTGCTCATGCAAAGATCTTAGTCCTAAAGGGAACATAGTAGCATGAACTCCAGTCATGCTCTTATGTTCATTTTTGGACTTACATCTTCGGAGAAGGTATGAACCCCTTTATTCTCCCACTAGCTATGAGTTAAATCCTATCTCTGCTTTCCTGCTACAAGGATGGCTTTGGTATTTAATAACCCACAAAGGTTGATATGCCATGATACAAAGAACCAACCATTTACTACTTGGCTTCCTTTACCCTGTTTGTGGAGCTTAGAATATACTTACTGAATTCCTTGAAGAAGTGTTAGACCCCTCCCCACTAAAAATAAAAATAAAAAGGGTGTTCTGAGAATATTAAATGAAACTTGCTAGAATAAGTGTGTTGAATGTTAAGAGGACTATGTTGAAAAAAAAAAAAAAATTTCATTTGTGTATTGAAAAAATACAGCTTTTGTCTTGTACAATCTCAATGCAAGAAGTATGTGCATATATATATATATATATATATATATATATATATACTTACTATTAGATAAAATTTAAAAATGGTTGAAAATCTAATATAATTATGATTGTGCTTTATACACGTAAAATATTAAAATAATTTGTTCATTTGTGTATTGAAAAATACAGCTTTTGTCTTATACAATCTCAATGCAATAAGTATATATATATATATATATATATATATATATATATATATATATAAAATTTAAAAATGGTTGAAAATCTAATATAATTATGATTGTGCTTTATACACATAAAATGTTCAAATAATTTGAAGATATAAGATAAGGCGATTTCTCTACTCAGAATTTCATGAAAAAGATCTCCAGGGGAGCTTGTGCAAACGTGTCTGAACATGTTTTTTTTTTTTATTTATTTTTTTTTTTTTTATTATATATAACATGTTCAGACAACACTTCTTAAGTTAGAATCGTCCTGATGATCTTGTTAGGTGAAACCTAGGTAGATTCTTTCTGACTCAGTAGGCATATATATATATGAGAGAGAGAGAGAGAGAGACACAGCTATACTTACTTTGAGTCGCAAATTTTCGTAAACAAGTTTATTTCAAAGACTAGACAAGGTTTGTTTTGATGTGTTTTAATTTTTTTTAGTGAATTTTTTTCTGTCTTCACAAGACCAACCTAAACATTCTATTAGGGTATAAACATTGTCCCAATTTTTTTTCCTGAAAGTGATTTCAACAATCATTGGTCTTTTTTTTAAGTGCAGGGTTAAAATTTTAATTCATATTTTCATGTACTTATTATGCAGCAGACCATTATAACCACTGCTTGCAATAATATATCACACACACACACACATATATCTATATCTATATATATAATGTATGTGTCTCAGAGGTAAACACTGAATTTTTATAGGAAACACAATTTTCACTTTGTGTGTGTTTTTTTTTTTTTTTTTTTTTTTAAAGAAGAAAACAAAGTTTCCTGGAAAGTGAAATATGCATCTTTTATTTCAGTCATTTTCATTTAGTTTGTAAAGCAAGTACAGCTCTGACTCTAGTTGTGCTGATATTTTGGGTTGACGTAATTCTAATGTCATACCTGAGTGTTCACCTGAGCGAGTGAAACTCAGTGCCGACCCTCCTGTTTTATTTTTAACTCGATACATCATCTATGATTGCTCTTGTTCCATTTCTTAATACTCTAAGCTTAGCTTTGATCTTGTTTTTAGAAAAAAATGGTAGTTTTCATTATTTGTTTCTAAAGGTTTTTTTCACCATTTTTTTTCTTTTTCTTTTTCTAGATATGTGCTTAAATTTGGAGTTTATTTTCAAAAGTAGAAATTTATATGGGTATTTAATTATGCAACCACAACAATATTAGTTTGACTAATTAAAAGAAAAGGCCATTGAAATAATTATGGAAGAAAATCCTAATTAGGAAGATTTTGTTTAATTTAAAAAAAAAAAAAAGATTTTGAATAATGAGTTAATAACTCCCCCACCCCTAAACTCTTACATATTCCCAGTTTTCTGAGATATATATATGCACACAATATATTGTGGCTCAAAACCAGAAAAAAAAAAGGTACTCAGTTAAAATCAAATTCACTCGTCATGGTCTGTTTGCTGAACTCCATAATCATTTAACTGTAGCAGGTACTGTGTGTGTGTGTGTGTGTGTGTACAAGGTAAACTGAATTCAAGTCCTAAATGAGGTTGTTTGCATTTCACATAGTGCTAATACCCTTGGGAAAGGTATGAATCAACTATTCTCCCACCCACTTTGGGTAAATAATTGGACAGACTGGGCTCTTTAACCTTGGTATGACAACTGATCTAGAAGGAAAAACTCTGAATTCAAACCTGTTAAACTCTGCTTTAAAAATTGACCTTGTATCACATCCTGTTCATGCAGAGAAGTTGGTAAACACACACACACCCACACACACAGAGTATGTTACTTAAAAGTTCAGGGAATTTGAATGGAAAGATCAATCTGTTCATCTTTCAAGTTGCCCATTGTTTTGTGTATTTTGCAAGACATTTTACACCTCCTTCCAAATCACTCCACTGAAAAACAAAGAACCTGCTGTTATTTACTAAGCTCCGTTAAGTTTAGCAGACAGGTTTGAGGTTGGTGTTGCTTAGTTGTCACCCATCTAAGCACTGAGCAGGCTAATTGCTGCTTAACTTTTGTGATTTGATGGTAACCAGTGCTTTTTGCTTGATTTGACTTGGTCATATGAAATGATTTTATTTTTTTTTTATTTTTTTTTTTTAGTGAGTGAATATGTTAACTTGCCTGTTTTGTTAGGTTTCTTCCTCAAGATAGTCAAAAACACAATTTAGATATGGTATTGTTGTAGGCATATTCTCAAGATATCTGGCAATGGGTTAGAGTTGAAATGCTAAGTCCATTCATATGTTTCACAAAACTATTTTTGGGAAAGACATTTTAAGTTATCCTAGTATTGTTATTAGCTGAATATATACATTTGATAAGTTTCCAGACTTTTTTTGTACAGGCATTTAAAATTGTCGTAGACTCTTGAAAATTCAGTATCTTATTGCTATACCTCTTATGAGATGACTGACCAATTTTTATGATTTCAGGTTCAAATGAACAGCTACAGCAGCAATTGGAATACACCCTACTAAAGCCTGATTATTACAGCTGGTGAATTTCAAAAATGCAATCTGGACATGAGGACACTTTAGAAGAACGATATGCTATAGAATTCTGTTTTAAACTTGGAAAAAAAGCCAGAGAAACGTATGGAATGCTTCAGACTGCTTTTTGACTATCTTGCATGAATCAAGCATCAGTTTTTTAGTGGCATAAGAGATTCAAGGAAGCCAGGGAGTCTGTGAGGGATGATGAGAGGTGTGGGAGGAGTAAGGAAGTCAGAACACCAGAGTTGATTGGCCAAAGGGTTAGGGTTACTATGTTGAGGTTTTAAGGGAATTCAGGAAGAGATTCCTAGGGAAGAGGCCAGCACTCTTCAAATTGGGTCAGTGGCATTTCGACCAGGACAATGCACCAGTCCACAACTTCATCCTTGTCACAGACTATTTGACCAAGATGGGCATCAATACAGTTCCTCAGTCTCCCTATAGTCCAGACCTTGGTCCCTGTGACTTTTGCTTATTCCCTAAGCTCAGAGGCTGTCGTTATGAGACAATTGAGGAAATGAAAGAGGCTGTGACGAAGGTCATTGACACGCTCACAGAAGAGGACTTCCATGGGGCTTTCCAGAAGTTGTTGGAACAGTACAAGTGCATTGCAGCCGGAGTAGATTACTTCGAAGGGAATAGTTTCATGTGTGTACTATCAATAAAAGTGCCCATACGAAAAGTCTGGAAACTTATTTAATGATCCTCCTTTATATATATGTGTGTGTGTGTGTGTGCGCGCGTCTCTCTCTCTCTCTATGTATATGTGTATATAAATATACATACACACATACACAATAACACAAACATATGTACAAATATGTATATATACTCACGCAATCATATATATGTACTCAAGCAGACATATATGCACATATATATATTGTGAATTTACTTTTATCCCAAAACGGGGTTTTATTTTCGTACGTGTGAAGACGGGGCAGGTTGGCACTTGATCCCTTGTAGAATAAGTCCTTGTTCAGAGTTTTTCTCTCTGGCATATTATGTAGGGGATTAATTTATGGCCAGACTGACCGCCGCTGGCAAGGGGTTCCAAATTTCACACTATCCACACACCCACCAGGTCGCTTTTCTTCCTCCCCTAGAACAACGGAAGATATGGACCTCTAGGTTTTGACGTAATAATATTATATTGTAGTAGTCGGCAATTCCAGTTTCCCGTGTGATATTTTAAAGGAATTTATAGGACAATTTTAAGCAAGATAACATAAGGCGAATAGAAGCTGAAAAGGAAGCATGAAGTAACAAATTCGTAGCAGACGCCACAAATAACAACTTAGACCATGTAGTAACATTAAAATACATGAATCTTTTACTACAATTATATACACCTTCAAAGTGTCAAATATATAATAAATGAACAGTCCATGAATATAAATGTCTTTCTTCTTTTCTTTTCTTTCGTTTTCCTTCAAATTGAGAGAGAGAGAGAGAGGGTATACAAAATTTGGTATAAGGAGAAACAGTCCCAAGGGTACTTATCTTATTTCTTTGATGGAGTTCCATGGAGAATCTTTCTTCTTTTATGGGCTAATAGACTTTATGCTATTTTTAATACTAGCTTGAAGAAAATGGCTTCTTCGTGTCTGAAATATTCGTCTTCTTTTACCCGGAGCACTGGCTTTGATTCTGCCCGATACGAACCCTGTCCAACGACTAACTTTTTTTATTATTTATTTCCACTGACGGGAAGGAGTCCCCACTTCCGTTTTAGGGTCCCAGCCAATCGTTTGGCTTCTACCTTCTTCCTTCTGGTGTCAGGCGACCTGAGTGAGGTTAACAAGTACCAACATCTGTTGGTATCCCCTCTGTGACCTACATTCTTTCTTAACGGTCACTCTCTGATGGCTTGCTACTGTTAATTCAAACACGGGGAATAGTATTAATCTTATTTCTATCGTCTCAGTGGGACATCACGTGACAATATATATAAGGAAATACTAGCCCAGTTAGCTGGGACTGTAGAATACACCAACTACATGTGTGCACAGAGGTAAAACTCTCCCCAACTAGTGTCCTGGATATGATACTAAACCATCTGATGGTGAGGTTTCAGTCTTTGTGATTTGGGAGAATGCGGAGTACCCTTTCATTGCCCTTGCTCCCTGGTCTACTCTGACCTGGATTGGTAGCACCTGATAAAATCTATGGGTCAAATAGAATGAGCTATGTGTGCAAACAAATGATCGATGTTAAATTATGACCATTATATAGTAATATTTGAAACCATTTAACTGTGTGCAAAAAGAATGAGCTCAGGCTATTTAAAAATATTATCTACAAATTTTTAAAAAAAATCATATATATATTTACTAAATATCTATAAAGAGGATTTGGCATTAAATAACTTACCATGGTTGATATGCCATAAAACCCAACCCAACCAAACCAAATCATATTTATTTAATGTTTTCAGAGGACCAAACCAGACCATCAAGTAAATATACATGTATTTACACACACACACGCACACAGACTTACTCACTCACTCTTTCGTTTCAAAAATAAATACAGCTGTCTTTTTATTAGCTTATATTTTAAGTATTTTAAGACAATTCATGTGCACCATTTGTGTCTAGCTTTCTAAGATTTTCTGGTTGAGTTAACCAGTTGGATACGCCATTGAGAATTTTAGGTATTAGCAAAGATGTCTGACCTGAGCTCTTTTGACTCTGTACAGTCCAAGTCTCCTCAAATTTATCAACCTGACACCAATGTTAGAGTATAGTGAGTAGATTTCACATTAAATTCATCTCTCACATGTTTTTGTAAGGTTTATACACAAAACATTTATCCTTGATAAGATAGACCATGCATACATTTATGAAATTTTTTTTTTTTCTTGGAAAGACATAGCTGACACAACAAAAAAAAATGGATGCTCAAGTGAGGCTAGTTCATAACAATCGTTTTAACTGCTAAATACTGTGATCTCGGGGTACTGTATTTATGTATGACGTATGTGCTACTCTTTTAATCATAGGATTGCTTCGTTTATAAAATATGGGTACATATAAGTTAGCTTCTTCAGGAAAGATGTTTACCCTGCTAAATTGAAGTCTGCATGTGTCAAGGTAAAGATAAGCAGGGCACTTAAAAAAAAAGATATGTAGTGGCTAAATTTTGTTATAATACAGGATTAAAACTTCTAGAAACTTAAAAAAAAAAGATGAAGGTAAAAGGGATTTTAAAAGGAACAACATGCATAATGCTATATTTCAGTATTGGAATCTTTATGGTCACAATTTTGAAGATGTATAGAAAATGTGCTCATCAATGAATTAGTTTACTGCCAAGTTTCTCAAAGACATTCTAGGGGAGTCCCCATGACTAATGTTTTGGACTGTGAGATTATATTCAATGAATTTGAATTCTGGTTGGACTAATACTCTTGGGGAAAAGTATAAACCTCTTTATCCCCCAGGTATGGGTGAAGATAGTATCACTGCTGTTTTTCTACAAGAATGGCTTTGGCATTAAATAACTCACAAAGGTTGATTTGCCATTAAACAAAGAAACCAAAACAAGCCAAGATATTTTTTGTTCTCACAAAATTAATACTCAAGGAATCTGGGATATCTAAAAACATAGATTATAAAAATGAAACATTATATTTGAAATTTATATATAATATTTGTCTCTGAACAAATTGACGAATTTATCAATTTTTCTCATATTCTATAAAATTGATTGGTGGGCTTAGTTGTTTATTCAGCACAAAAAAAAACTCAAAACTTTTTAAATATAAAATTTGTGGACCCCAATCATCATATTCCTTCTGATGATCATAGCTTTCTTCACATGAAACTCTTAGTTATGGTATTGAAATGTTTTTTTTTTCTATAGGTTTTATGCCTGCTCTGTTTAAGTTTTTTCTTTTTTTTACTCTCTTAGGCTTCCAACTGCAAGACACATAGTGTAATGGTTATAGGCATTAGTTCCCTTAGCTTCTAAGGAGACAATCATCTGGAGGTTGCTGGTTCAATCCTGACTAAAGGCGAGTAACAATAAAGGAATTCTTAACACTTGTTAATGGAATCAGAACAGGTGACCCCTGTGAATTCAATAAAGGATGTAGTTTGAAGTTCTGTGTAGATTCCTGAGTTCGACAAACACCTGAAGAAGGCCGGGAGGACATATCGGTTGAAACGTTGTGGAAATAACAATAAAGCTGAAGACAATAGTCCGAAAACCTTTGATGATAAAGATTATCCTCTCTATCTTAATTTCTAGTGAATAAATCTTGATGAATAAACAATATCATTGTTTTTACATCAGTCTGTTTTTGCATTTGTATTTGTCTGCTGTGACTGTTTTCGTAAAAACACAACTCTGTGTGTGTGTGCGGTATCTTTATGGGATATTGATTATTGACGCATAGTGTCCTATGATAGGAGACTATTATTGATGAGTCTGAATTTAATTGGGAGCTCAATACAACTGGATGTGTGACAGAATTAAACAAACCTGAGTAAATAACTTATTTATGGAAGTCTGAAAAGTTTATTAGCTACTAATGTACTCTGATGAAGTGTAACCAATTGTTTATTTTTCAACACGTTTCTTCCATTAGTGTTGTAGTGTTTGGATCCCATTGGTTGAAAAAGTCATCACAAGCAGATGGCATCATGAATTTTTCAGTTGACCTGTGTATTATGATCTTTTATGATTTTCATATATACACGCACACATATTATATATATATATATATATATATATATATATATATATATATATATATATATATATATATATATATATAAAGAGAGAGAGAGAGAATGTATGTCATTTATACTTATGTACATAATCTTTCTGGAATATACAGAGTAACTGAAAAGTAACTCTTTATTTCAAAATTCTTAAAATTTAACTCTAATTTTAACAAGAAATGAATTATAAGGATTAAGAATATTAAAATTAGGAGTTTTCAATTACTGTGTGTTTGTAAAATATGAATACACACACACTTACCCAGTCGGCTGGGGCTGTAGAATACACTGATTGCTTCTCTGCAGAGGGTTGAGACCCCCCCCAACAAGTGTCCTGGATATGACACTAAACAGTCTGATGGTGAGGTTCCAGTGACGCTGGAGCTTTGGGGAATGTGGAGCACCCCTTCATTGCCATTGCTTCCAGGTCCACTCTGGCTCGGAGTGGTAGCATCTGATAAGGGTCCTATCTATGGGTTAAATAGAACTAAAGCATGATTTTTTGACTTCGCTATTTTTTGCATTTAAACTGCGTGTTTATGTCAAACTAAATTGTTTAAAATAGAACTGTTTTGACATTTAAATTGCATACTTATGCTAAACTGAATTGTTTAATATAGAACTGTTTTGACATTTAACTGTGTGTAAACAAAATCTATACTTATACTAAACTGAATTAGCTGAATTAAAACTGTTTGACTAAACTGAATAGCTTGAAATAGAAATGTTTTTGACAAATTAACTGTGTACTCATGCTAAACTGAATTTTTTAAAATCAAACTGACTATTTGCATAAAAATGGATTTGGTGTTAAATAACCTACAAAGGTTGATATGCCATAAAACATAAATGCACACACACACACACACACACACACACACACACAGTTTCAAGTGTAAAAAAAAATCTTTATGATGTAAAACAGGGTAAAAACATGACTTGGGGTTTCATGATTGTGTGAATTATAATTGTGAAACTATAAGTTGTGATATTTTTTTCCTCTTTTTCATCTTGTATATTCTTTACACTTGAAATATACCATAGTATTGCTTGGCAGTTTTATGCATTGAGCACTGTAAAGTTTTTATGAAGTAAAGATGCTTATAGCATTAAATTCAAATTGTGTGTGTGTGTATATATATATATATATATATATATATATATATATATATATATATATATATAAATAATGTGGGTGTGTTTGATTAAATAATAAAGACACATTTGGTCTATAGAATTTTATTTAGATCCTTTCAAATTAGCTGATAAGTGTCTTGGGTTTAGGTTGAAATTAGTAGATGAATTTACCAGAATTGTCCCAAGCGTTTTCAAACCTTTCATAGGTCATTGTCAGGCGTTGTTTGCATGTGTAAATAATATTTTTTAAAGAGCTTTTTAGGTTTTTTTTATAACATTACAATGTTGTGTAAATGCAAAGTTGGCTAAAACTGAGATAATGATGACATCGAATGAATTTAAAACAGAATGCTATCAATGGAAATAGAATGTTATCAAGAAAAAAAAAGCTAAAACATTGTTGCTATTTTCAAAATTAATTCTATTAATTTTTTAATTATGTTTTTTGATACAATCTTCCTTATTAAAACACTTAATCTAATGTTTCTCTTATCAAAGTTCTTCCAAGCTGTGGCTGTGTCACTACTACTGTATGGTTGCACCTCTTGGACTTTAATGAAATGCCTGGAGAAAAAGCTATTATACTGGCATTTTCAACTAGAATTTTTCGAAATTTGGATTTGGGAATAGTTTTTTTTTTTTTTTTTTTTTTTTTTTAATAGATGTAAGGCTATGGAGCTAGAATCATTAAAGTGCATAGTTAGATATCTTGAAGGAGTCATAGTGGTAAGACCAACATATGTATTATTTTTGTTGGAAACAGTCTCTCAAGGGACATTTGAACAAAGATATGACATTTGTCCTATCAAGAAATTAAGTGGAGGGGGAAGATACACTCTTGGCATATTGTTCCCCTAGTTCAGGGGTAGGCAAACTTTTTGGTGGGCAGACCGTATCACTGGATTATGAATTATCAAAGGGCTGCTTCTTTTAAAATAAAAAGAATTGTCTTGATTCTAGTGCAAGTGTTTTATTTTTTCTTAATTTTATTTTATTTATTTAATTTGAGGTTTCTGTGGGCCACACAGCCAATTGCACCATTCTGTGTGGCCCACAGTTTGCTCACCCCTGCCCTAGTTTACTTGATCTTTCTTAAAGATATTCATGAAAAAAGAAAATGGTTATTTATTTCTGGGTTAGGCTGAGAATTTTTCACCCCCTTTTATGTGTGTATATTCTTATATATAAAGTATGGATTGTATAAGGGTTATCATTGTAAAGAAGTGGACTTGACAACCTTGAGGGAAAGACGTGTCCACATGGCATAGTCGCTGAACTCTATATTGTAGTGAGTTTGAACTCCAGTTGAACTTTTATGTTAACTTTTGAACTAATACCTTTCGGAGAAGCCTGAACTCACTTATTCCTCCATATAGGTTAAATAGTACTGCTACTGGAAGGTTTAGGCATTCAATAATCCATGAAGGTTGATATGCCATTAAACAAAGAAAACAAAACTGAGTTCAAATTCTAAACAAGCTTGTTTCACTTTGAGCTAATGCTCTTCTGAAAGGAGTAAATCCTTCTCTTCTCTCCAAAGCTAAGGGTTAATAGTAGGGTAGCCTTTGGCATGGTAACTGGTCTAGGAGAAGGAAAACTAAACATGAACTGTGTTGTTTGTGAGAATCTGTGTCACATTGGTGTATTGTTCTTCTGTTATCAGCTCATCCAAAAGTGTGGCTGACTTCACACACTCCTTTACCACCTGATAAAGAAACTAATTGTAGGTGGTCCAACAGTTCACATCTTGAAGTGTACTGTTGGGCTCTCATAGATCAAGATCAGTAGGAGTATGTCCATCATATGTTTCTCCCTCTCTGCCTCTTGAGTAGTTTTTGCCAATGGTCTGGGTGACCAGGGTTGAATCCAAGGTCGAGTCATACCAAAGATTCAAACAATGATACTTGATGCCATCTTGCTTAACGCTCATCATTATAAGGTAGGGATCAAGGGTAAAGTGGAGCAATCCAGGGAAAGAAGTAGTGCCCTCTCCTACACCTCAGTGTAGTAGCTAATGAAAAGGGAGCCTTCGGGTTACCCTCTTTACTTTACTTGTATGTAGGTTAGCTGAAAAGTTCATAGGCTGACAGATACTTTCATGGAATCTGACCAAATGAGAATTATTTTTCAGCATAGTCCTCTTTGCAGTCCACACATTTCTTCCAATGGTGTTGCAGTGTTTGGATCCCATTAGTCAAAAAGTCATCACAAGCAGATATGATGTCATCATATGAACTTTTCAGCTCACCCTCTCTCTCACACACACACACACATGCACACATGTGTGGGTGAATAAATTATTGTTGGCCAATCATTGTGTGATATTGTTTTTGAAAATGTTTAATAGGCATTGTTTGGTTTATGGTGTTCATTAATGCTTGTCTCAACTATTTGTTTTATTTCTTTTGTTTGTGATGTTTAGTCTTGAAATATATCTTCGTCATCACCTTAGAGAAGAGTAATAAAAACATAATCTTGATTTGTCTCTTCTTTCCTTTGTTTATTAAACATCTCATTCAAGCTGTTATGTCCAACCCCATTGAACTACCACAGAATTAATCAGATAAAATGTAAACAGATCTAATATTTTTAAATGCAGTATAAGAGGAAGGATTATTGATTAATTTTTACATTATCGCTGTACTGTTTCTCTTTTAGTGCCTCTCATGATGTTTTAGGTTTCTCTTATTGGAAATAGAAAATGGAGGAATATATACGTAGGTTTGGTAATAAGTCTGCAGCTGATTGATAAAAAAAAAAAAAAGAAAAATGCATTTTTCATCTTTTTCTTTTGTCAATGCACTTATTTGAGAACTTGCCTATTAATTCAATAACATTAAAAATTATACTGTGAAATTTTCTGATCAAATTCAGCTAATAATTACAAACTTATTTCTCTTTCATACACAAACATGTAAACAAATATGTTAGTTAGAAATATAAGTCTGCAGCCATTTTGATAAATATTTTTTTTCTTGGCATAATCTTTGTTCAAGCACTTAATTTAACAATTCTCTTTTAATCATTTAGATTGAACATTATAGAGCGAATATTTTGGATCACTATTCAACTGATAACTTGAGCTATGGACTTATTGATCCACACACACACACACACACACACCTATATTTTAAAATGGAAACATCTTTCACGACTCAGTTTTAAAATTTGATTTTTTTTTTTTTCAGATATAGGAGTTAAATTCATCTTCCTATTTATATGTTTATCTGTCTCTTTCTGTATACCTATCTCTGCCTATATATATATATATATATATATATATATATATATATATATATCTATATATATATCTCATAATAATAACATACTATCACAGTTATATTGACAGTTAAAATATATACTTGAAAAAGATAAGTAATTCATGTTTTGTTTTTGTAAAAGAAAAAACAATTTCAAATATTAGATTCTTTGCATGTTGACCACATGGTTGAAACTAGTTAAAAGTAATATATATATATATATATATATATATATATATATATATATATATATATATATATATATATATAAAACTGATGACATTTATATATATTCCAGTTTGTCCTATTTTGTTCCCCTTATATACACGAACACTCAGACATTATATGCATCTGTCTCCTGTTTTTCTCCATACATTTAAATTTGATGTTGAATAATTATCTAGTTATCAGTACCTTTGTTTGTTTTATTCTATAGTATAATTGCCTATTATTAACAAGTTCTTGTGGCCTTATTTATTTACATACCAAAGTCTATCTTCTCCTGTAGTACAAGTTTTATTTATTTATTCTCTTTTAGATCAGCATTCCTCAATGTTGTAAAAGCAGTATCAGCAGATGCTTCTCTCATCCTGTCTCTTTGTGCTGTCATCATTCTTAAGTTTTTCTCCTCATTTTTGCTTGTGCTGTGCAGCAAACAGCCAAAGAGCAGGCAGTCTTCATATTAGAAAATTGCCTTGGTAGAAATAATATATATATATATATATATATATATATATATATAATCTTGTATCTAATTAATCAATAGGTATGTCTTCACTCTCAGCCACTCCCACCATTTCTCTTGTTCTTCTCCATCTCTTTAAAACAATTACTATCCCCACTCCCGTTGTTTTTCTTAGACCACCAGTTCTCATCATGTGTTGTGTCTGTTAAAATCTTTGAGTCTTGTTTGACTCCCCCCCCATTTATTCTTTTACTTTTTTCTGTTATTTGTAGTTTTTTTTTTTTTTCCCCATTTGAAAGAAACAAAAGAAAGAAGTCATGTTATGAAGTAAAAAAGAAAGAAAAACATTGTGTTATATCCTATAAAAGAAAGGAAAGAAAGAAAAAAGCTGAAAAGAAAGGAAAAAGAATCCATTGTGTTATAGAATATGAAAGAAGGAAAGAAAGGAAAAAAGGAACCCATTGTGTTATAGAATATAAAAGAAATAAAAAAAAAAAAGGAGGGAAAGGAAGTTATGAAGAAAAAGGAAGAAATCCATTGTTTTAAAGTATGAAAGAAAGAAAAAAATTATACTCTGCGATTTGAATATGCAGATCACAAAGTCCATAGCCTAATGATGATAAAAAGGCATTTGATTTACACTACAAATATAAGGCCCAGCTATGTATTCAACAGTACCACAACTGTGCTACAAGAATTGCTTTAGCATTAAATAACCTTCAAAATTTGATATGCCATAAAAGAAACTAAAACAAATACAAGGTATGATTCAAAAGTATCGATACTGAATCTTCAAATTTTTTAACTTTAAAATTTAAATGTTGAGCAACATATATAATGAAGTGATGATGTCTAGTTGTCTAGATGAGTTAGTGTCAATTCTCAATACTTTTTGATCAGCAGTTTTTTGAGCAAAACACTGGATTTTGCAAGTGCTACTATCACCTAGCACTCTGTATTTTTTTCTTGTTTCCTGAACTGAAAATTTATCTAGAAAAAAAAATTAAAATAAATACAGTGGCCAAGTTTCATGTTTTTTCAAAAGAAGAGTTTTGGGGGTGCTCTTACCATTGAAAACTCACTGGAATAAGTATTTTGAATGCCAAGGAAACCATTTTGAAGAAAATTATCATTTAACTTGTTCATTTCGGTCTTGGTAAATAAAGTTACAATCTAGAAAATTTTTTAATTATGTTTTTTGATACAATCTTCCTTATTAAAACACTTAATCTAATGTTTCTCTAATCAAAGTTCTTCCAAGCTGTGGCTGTGTCACTACTACTGTATGGTTGCACCTCTTGGACTTTAATGAAATGCCTGGAGAAAAAGCTAGATGGGAACTACACTGAAATGCTGCATACGGTTTTGAACAAATCCTGGAAATAGCAGCTGCATGACCTCTTACGACCCATCTCGTAAACCATTAAAGTAAGATGAGCAAAACATGCTGGGCACAGCTGAAGAAGTAAGGACAAATGCATGCCCTGGTGGTGATACATTGTCAGTTGATAACAATATCTTGGGTTAGGTACTTATTGATCCATATGAGAAAGAGAATTATTTTTATAATTTTTATTCCTTGAATTTAGTAAATCCTATTTCTCATATTTTGTTTCCAGATGTTGAAAACAGCCTAGTTGGCTGGGGCTGTAGAATACACCAACTGCATCACTGCTGAGGGGTAAGACCCCTCCTTCCCAAACAAGTGTCCTGGATATGACATTAAACCATCTGATGATGAGGCTCTAGCCTTGGAGATTTGGGGTAATGCAGAGTACCTCTTCATTGCCATTGCTCCCAGGTTCACTCTGACCTGGAGTGGTAGCACCTGATAAAGTCCTATCTATTGGTCAAATAGAACAAACTGTGTGCAAACAAATGACTGATGTTAAATTGTGACTGTTATATTGCAATGC
>OY757940.1:43396167-43579915 GCA_963585895.1 Sepioteuthis lessoniana | reverse complement strand
GGTAAATTGATTATTGAGTCATTTATTATTATGATAACCTCTTAGTTCCAATTCTTTTTACTTGAATTAGAATCTTTAAGGTTATACAGCTGATCTGTATTGATCACCTCTTAATTCTTTATTCTTCAAGCTTTTTAGACTTTTTAATAATCCGACTGAGGAATCATTACAAGGACGATCAGAGGGAAAGGGTATTCCATTGATCATATTTCAGTTCTCGATCACAGCAAAGTAGTTTCTCTGGATTACTGATTGCACCACTTTAATTTGGTGATCTTAGGACTTAAAAATTGTTGGATTGTGTAAAATTCTGGGACACAAGAAATTGGCCGCCTGAAAGGAAATTCCTTTGTGGACATATCAAAACCTCTAGTCCTGCCAGTTCATTTCACAAATGTATTACCGTGTTATTAATAATCTATGTAAATTGAACAATTTAAAAAAAAAATAGATTCAGTCCCTTAGTCAGGCTCACTAAGGTCGCGTTTAACCTTTCAAGAATAAATTCCACTAGTTGGCAGTGCAAGTGAAGATAGACACTTAGATATAAATAGATTGAGAGATACAAATTATAAATTTGTAAGGTAGTAACATTGAAACTTGGCCATTGCCATACAATATAAAAATTCATTTCTATTTTATTTTTATTTTAATTTCTTTTTAATTATTTGCTCCAAGAAATGGAGTCTACTTGCAATTTTTATATTAGACATTTTAGTCTCTCTCTCTCTCTCTCTCACACATATATAATGGTATTCTTAAAGTAATTATGTTTTACTAGAGAGCATATTAGACATTGTGTGTGTGTGTGTGTATATATATTTGGAATGTAATAATGTTTTACCAGGAAGAATATAAAAATGAATGTAAGTTAAATTTATTTAGATTGCATCATGAAAAGTTATCCTCTTCATTTTCAATGGTTGTAGCCCAAGAGCTAGGTAAATTTTGGATTCCATGATTAAAGAAATTTTGTGTTTTCCCTGAGAAAAGGTTGAAAAACTTCTTTGTTTCTGAATTTTCTGCCACTCTTTATCTCTCTCTATGCACACACACACTCTGCATGATCAGGATGGAACATTAGAGCAATTTATATATATATATATATATATATATATATATACACACACACACTCACACATTCAATAACTAAACCCAGAATGAGCCAACTTTATATTATAGCAAAAAAAAAACCCATTTCAAATAAATATAAAAACTCAGTACAACAAACAAACAAACACAATCCCTGAGGATGATCAGCAAAATGGTCGAAAATGAGCAAGTATGGGGTACTTTCTTTACCACCTCGACCCAGACAAGGAAAATAAAACAAACATCTTCACTTAAAAATCATAAAAAGAAAATGGTCAGTGGCCTTCAACAGAACATGCTTAAAAAAAAATTATATGAATTAAAAAGTAATAATAATTTTTATATAGTGTTATTATAGACCACAATTGTCATACTTGATTTTTTTTTCTTTGCTTTCTTTTTCTTGCATGAACCTTCAATCTGTAAAAATTGTGATTGCTTTTTAATTTTTTAAAATTCTATTTTATTATTTTTAATTTTTTTTTTTTTTTTTTTTTACTGCACTGGCTCCAGACATCAAGCACTTGTATTTATTACCGTCACTTTTTGCAATTGCACAAATAAATAAATGTGTGTTTGTGGAGAAAAATTGAAAAACAAAGTAATCCAAAGTGAAGAATTTAATATGAAAGTTGATAGATGTTTAATTAAACATCCATTGGTGATCTAACGATACTTGATAACACCTTTTCTAAGTCCTGATGAGGGTTTGTTAAAACCAAAACATTATAATGTCAAATTTCTTTTATATTAAATTCTTCTCTTTGGATTACTTCGTTTTTCAATATTTCTCCACATTGTTGGATTCTTTTCAACTATTTACTTTCCCATATATATATATATATATATTTATCATTAAGGGTTTTTGGACTATTGTCTTCATCTTTATTGTTATTTCCACAACGTTTTGGCCGATATATCCTCCACCCTTCTTTAGGTGTTTATCAAACTTGGGAACTTCGAACTACATCCTTTATTGTATCCACGGGGGTCGCCTGTTCTGATTCCATTAGCCATAACTGGGTACAAGTGTTAAATATTCCTGTATTACTTGCCTGCACTCAGGATTGAACCTGCAACCTCCAGATGATTGTCTCCTTAGAAGCTGAGGGAACCAACGCCTGTAACCATTATGCTATATGTCCTTAATGTTAAAAATCATCAAGGTTTGTCTAAGAAATTTAGACAACTAATATATAGTTGACCCTTGATATTTATCAAACAATTCACTCATTTGTGGTTTCAGTCAACCCTAATTATTCAAGTTAATTGAACTGCAAATTAGGCTAATAAGTTATGGCACGGAAATTCCATATCATGTAACTTATTAAAATGTTTTCTGTAACCTTCCTATAAATTGAGGGTTTATGGAGCTCAGCCAAAGGAGGCAAAATATTTACAGTAGTTTCTTTATTTCCTGACTTTGTGCTGAAATATAGAAAATTTCAGCAAAAATATTCTATATCGCCATTTAAGTATTTCTTTAAGTCAGGCTTAGAGCATTTTTAACACAGGGCAGATAATTCAAATATTTTGAAGGAATCTCGAGAGAGAAGAGCAAAATGCATTAGAGAACTAATTTTAATCTTCAACTGATTCATTTTAAAAATCTTCAAATGTTGTTTGCTTAATTGGCAACATTCCTTTTTCTACAAACCATCTACTAATTTTACTCAACTTGTTAAATGTACAATTTATATATTACTGTTTTCATGGTAGGAGTCTTTTCTAGTTTATCATCATTTATGTTATAAAAATGATTACCTTCCTTTGCTTTGCCTGTTGATCTTCACTCTAGAACTTTTTGAGGAATAGTTTGATAACAATTGGTGTCCACTGCTACTTTTTCAGTGGAGTGGGAAACATAGTTAGGGAGGACATTGAATTATTTTAAGGTGAGGTGTAAACTAAAAAGGTTACAAACTACTGATCTATATTATTCATAAATATACTGTGTTACTCAAAATATCAGTTAAAACAAAAAATGTCTTCAACCAAGGGGACCCCCCCCAGAGAAAATAAGATTCATTGCTTGTTACTGATTAATGGTTCCCATAAGCTGTTAATGCTTATACTGGGTCATCTTAATGAATTATATAAGTATAGTATATAAGCAAATTCTTTTAACTTTCTTATTCCCCACAAATTGAAATAAACCAAATATATAGTCATCCACAGACACTGTTTCGCTGTATCATAACTCTTCAGTGTGGCTAGACACGTAGGACGCTTGAAGCTGGGATCGAAATCCGCCCAATTTTACATTAGACTTAGTATCAGACCGCTCGGCCAACAAGCATACCATGTTAGCTAGGGAATTATAAGGTATTATGCAGCAACAGCAACATTTGTTTGTTTACATTTTATACCTTACCAGATACCAGAGTGCTCAATTCGCTCGCAGAGCTTTGCATGATGTGAGCGGCAGCCATAAATTCCTTTGCCAGAGTGCTCAGTCTCTGTTAATCATTATGGTTAATAATTTTAAGTAGATTTATCTCAATTAAAATTAGGAAGATGAAGGTTTATTATTGTGAAAGAGATTAGTGGGTATCCACTACCACATTTCCAGGGGAGGTCAAGAGGGACATTAAATTATTTTTAAGTGAGTTAGGAACTAATGTCTGAGATTAATCTTATACCCTTTATTTATTTATCTATTTATTTATCTATTTATTTATTTTTGAATTGGTGAATTAAAGAAAAATTTGATATCTGATAGAACCTTGAGAAAGCCATTCCTATCATACTTGAGTTTTAAGCATTCAAAATTCAGCCATCTAAGTTTGGATTAATAACTGCAGTCAGCTGGGGCTGTAGAATACACTGACTGCATCTCTGCAGAGTGGTAAGACCCCACCCCAACATTAAACAATCTGAAGGTGAGGCTCCAGTTATACTGGATCTTTGGGGAATGTGGAATACACCTTCATTGCTATTACTCCCAGGCCCACTCTGGCCTGGAATGGTAGCACCTGAAAGGGTCCTATCTATGGATCATGTAGAACTGTTTGACATTTAAACTGAGTGCAAACAAATGACTTATGCTAAACTGAATTGTTAGAAATAGAACTGTTTGATCATTTAACTGAGTAAACAAATGACTTATGTTTAATTAAATTGTTAGTGATACATAGCAATATTTGAAACTATTCAACTGTGTGCAAAAGAATGAGCTCTAGCTTGTTGAAAAATGTAAATAAAATGTTTACAAATCATATATATATATATATATATATATATATATATATAAAATTTGGCATTAAATAATCTAAAATGGTTGATATGCCATAGAACCAAAGCAAATCTACTTATATGAGAGAGTAGAGGCATTAATCCAAATTTACACAAGAGGCACCTCATGGAGTGTAATGAATGATTAATTAGGTAGGCTGGCAGATTATTGTTATTGACTTTGATTCTCACCTGCTGTTTTATACTTCTGGCCTTGTTCATCCTGAGTATGGCACCAAAGTGGATCTGGTGGTGAGGCTTCAGATCTGAATTTCTTGGTAGTGGGAAGTACCCATTCATTGTAATTACTCCCAGATCCATTCTAACTGGGAGTAGTAGTACTTGTAAGTATCCCATCTGTAGGTTAAGTAGATATTATATATCCTACCTATGAATATTAATGGGTATGTCCCATTCCTCATAAATATGTTGGACACTATTGTGAGGGGTGTGTGTGAAAATATACTAAGTAGTCACCACTAGCAGTGGTTTACTTTCTTCACACTGCTGGCAAGTATTGTATTTTGTTGATGTTATAAAGATTTCCTTTTCATTTCCAACCTTTGTTTTGGTTATTTCTCATTCAGTAACCTTTTTGTTAAGTTACAACAGTAGATCTGATTGAAAATTAATTTTATATTTGATAGGAATACTTGATAGCATACAACCGTGTAAGCAAATGTTTAGAGACAAATAATTTAAAAAAAAAAAAAAAAAATGCAGTTTTAAAAAAATTGCCATAAAAAATGAATCAAATTCCAAGCTTTAAGTAACCCATAAAGGGTTGATATACTGTAAAAAAAACAACAAAAAAAAACATTTTGTCTTTGTGTCAAACTAGGCCCAGCTTAGTAAATGGCAACTCTATCGATGCAAGAGGTTTTACATAATTAACAGCAGATTACTAGGCAGCATGGTTTATTTTTTTGTTGCTTTTAATGGCATATCAACCTTAGTGGGTTATTTAATGCCAAAACCATCCTTGTAGAAAGACGAGTGGTACTATTAAACCTATCACTGCTGGCGGTGGTTGCATGGAATGAAAATCCATTTTAAAAAGTTTTTTTTGTTTAAGAGAATAGTGATTATTATTAGAGTTGGGTATGATGGTTCTTGAGAAGCAAACAAATAATGGATTGATTGTCTGGTGGGAGAATTAAATCGACGGCCATTTTGGTTCTTTAAACATTGAACCCTTGTTTATTGCCTTTTAGTTTCTTGGAAAGATGGAATTTCATGTTGCTTGTGCTTAGACGAAGTGCCAGGATATTTGTATTTAAAATTTCCTTCAAATATAAATGTTTCTCTTTACTGTGTTGATTTTCTACCCTGAACCCAGATTTATATATATTATATGAGCTTGTGTGTCTGTGTGTGATGAAATAACAGAGAAATCCACCTAACAAACAATGGAATTGGTAGACAGCTGATGTTCACTTTGCAATAATGCCTTGGAGGAAAAAATGAATTCTTTTCTCTCTGTACACTCAATGTCAGATATCTTGATTTAAAAAAAAAAAAAAAATTTAACAACTCTCAGGTATGCAATGAAGGTTGTCAAGTAAGACTGCACAAAAATTATTTGATATGCGTGTGTATAAATCCATAGTTGATTCATGTCCACAAAATAATTTATGGAATTAATTTTTTTTGTGCATGTGGTGGGAGTCTCTTGATGTAGTGGCTTACGAGCTTGGACTGCAACATCATAGTGAGTTTGGACTTCAATCTCGATTTTGTGTTCACTTTCAGATAAATACTCTTTGGAAATGTATCCCACTCCCAGCTATGGGTTGAATAGTTCCACTACTGCTCTTCTCCAAGAATGAATTCGACATTGAATACCCCATGAAGGTTGATGTGCCATTAAAAACAAAATCAAAAAGGAATTTTTGAAGCCAACTGTTGCTTCTAGTCCGTCCTTGAAATGTTTGAATATCATACACATTCATCTATACGTTGACACTTGATTTTATGGTCACAAAATTATGGATAGGTTTAATGCCATTTAAACTTCTTATGGGTTATTTAATTCCAAAATTTTATAAATTTCTAGATGTTCGATTATAATCTTAAGTATATTTTCAATATTCATTGCATTTTAAAAAATTGTAATTTATCTGTAATCATTTCTTTGCACACAGTCATATGATTTCAAGTGTTCCTATCTAATACTAACAATTTATACATACTTATGTCATTTGCAGTAACTATTTAATAAAAATTTGTTTGTGCACAGTTATATGGTTTCAAGTAATGAATTATCCTTAATGATTAATTATAACTTCAATTAACTTTTAATATAAATAATTTGCACACAGTTTTATGGTATATAAAATAATACTACAATATCCTAAATATGCTTTTCAAGTTACTTAAGATTAAACATAGAGGTAATAAATATATATGGATTACTGTAAATGATCACATACAGATTAATGTATACAGGTTCAAAAAAGAGGAGCATATCATATACTACTCAGATTCCATGCACATAGTCTACTGAAAACAAAATTGGCATCATCATTCAGGATATTGCAATTTTATTTTTCATTAGAGTATGTCCTATCTATCTATCTATGGTACATTCTAAAGTATGAGAAGTGTGTGTGTGTGTGTATATGTATATATATATATATATAATCTCAAAAATGGGATTACATATGGATTGGTACTTCTGCCTAGGATCAGTGTAGCATCTGTGCATTCTGAAAAGTGTTGTGCAAAAATGTGTGTGTGTGTGTGTGTATATATATATATATATATATATACTTTTAAGAAGCATTTGATAAATCAAGTGCTCAAATGCTGAGTAGAATAAAAACTCAAAGGAATGAGGATCTCACCTTACATTTATCTTGTGACTAATAGTTTTGTATGTCTTCTATAATATGTCGCTCAATAAGTCCCAGGCCTAACTAATAAAACAGCAACTTTTAGCCAAAATTCAACTTTATTCATCAACATAGTCTACTTCTAGGGTAATACACTGACTCCAATGTTTCTCTAACAATTTGATGCCTTTTTTGTTGAATGATTTGTCTTTGGCCTCAAAACATGCCTCAGTTTCTGATATTACTTCTTCATTGGCGCCAAATCTCTTTCCCTGGAGCATTCTTTTGAGATCTGCAAACAGCCAGTAGTTACTGGGGGACAGATCTGGAGAATAGAGTGGGTGTGGCAGCAATTCAAAGTGCAATTCATGTAGTTTTGCCATCGTTGTGATTGACTTGTGACATGGTGCATTGTCTTGGTGAAAGAGTACTTTTCCCTCTTCATTTGTGGTCATTTTTTCGCGATTTCTTCCTTCAAACACAACAATAATACGATATAATATTAGCTATTTATGGTTTTTCCTTTCTCAAGGTAATCGATGAACAAAATACCTTGCACATCCCAAAATACAGAGGCCAAAACCTTGCCTGCTGATGTTTGTGTCTTTGGTTGCTTTGGATGGCTTTCACCTGCTGATGTCCACTCAGCTGACTGCTGATTTGATTTGATTGGATTAAAGTGGGGGATCCATGTTTCATCCATGGTCACATATTTATGCAAAAACTCCTTTTTGTTGCATTGAAACACTTGCAAACAACGCTCTTAATTGTCGACATTGTTTTTAATTGACTGTGAGCAAATGTGGCATCCACTTTGAACACAACTTTCTTATTGACAAATGTTCATGTAGATTGGTGAATACACTGCTTTCTGATATCTCACACAACTTCAATTTACAATCGACCAAAACAAGTTAAAGTCAGCATACCACCTCTTAACCATTGTTTCTGACGGAGCAGAGTCGGAATAACACTTATCAAGCCATTGCTTTGCTTAAACAGTATATTTTCCCATCAGAAAGCAATACTTTATCGACACACGAAATTCAGATTTTTTTCATTGTTTTGAAAATTTGCCACAATAGCTTCACTTAAATAACGAATTTGTAAACTAATTATCAGATTGGGCTTAAATTTTGACATGTGCCATTTGAAGGTTAGCATTTTATAAAAATCATTGATTTATTTATTAGTGGTGTCATCTATATATCACTTATTGAGTAATGTGTTAAAATACACAGTCATAAGATAAAACTTTATTTCACACACACACACATATTTATAAAGTTGGCAACCATAGTCTCCCTTTTCAATAGCTACTAAATCGAGGTGTTGGGGAGGGTGTTATTTATTTCCCTTGATTACTGCACTTTCTCTTGATACATACCTTATGATGCTAAGTGTTAAGTAAGGAAGTATCAAGTACCATTTTTTGAGTATGACTCTAGCTGGAATGGGACCCCACTCTACCAGGCCATTAATGAAGACTCTACCCACTGCTCCACACTTGGTTGGTAGATTGAATATTACATTATTATAAGATTAACCCATACACTTAAGCAAAATGGGATAGCAAAAGTTAAAGATGACCAAAAAGTGAGTTAAAATAAAGGCCAAATGAAGACAGTAATTGATTCCATAAGTATACAATACACTCTTCTTTTTGGAGGTACAAAACAGCTGGCAAATGGCAAAGCAAACACTTATTTTGCTGTTTGCATTTGGACACAAATTCTGAACACTTGTTCAATAATACTTTTTCTCTAAACACACTCAACAAAATTTTGATTGCTCATTACATCTGTATGGTTTTTTTAAAGGATTTTCCACTCGATTTTAAATTCTATGACCTTTGTATCTTTGAATATATATGTGTATTTTGACAGCATAGTGCTTTTGAGATATATAATGTATATATTCAACCCCTCCATCACAAGTAGGATGTGACACAAGGTCAAGTAGAGTACAGCTGGTTAAAATTCTGTTTTTCTTCTCCTAGATCAATTGCCTTAGCAAAACTAAAGACCTGAGTCTGCCCTACTATTTGTTCATAGTTAAAAGAAGAAAGCAGAAGAATGGTGAACCAAGTTCTTCAAACAATGCTCCCAATGTTTAGAATTTAGAGTTTTTTCTTTTAGACTGGTTGCCTTATGAAGACTAAAGAGCTTAGTCTCCCTTTCGCAAGTGCATTAGCAAAAATGAACCACAAACAGTCTGGTCCAGGATTTGAACTTGGCTGTTGGGTTGATGTAAATTCATTCTGGAAGGATGACTTGTAGATATAAAGTCTCTGTTTCCAGATCTTTTAGTTGCTCCAGTATATAGCATGTCAGACCCACATCCAGTTTTCACTGTTGATTGATGAACTACATCCATATTTTGTTGAGTATCTTGATTAAACATGTCCTGCTGCTACTCTTTAAAAATGGACTAGTTATTCAAAATGTGACTGTTACATATTAAAAAAGGCTGTTATTTTAATTAGTATTCTTCTTTTAAGCTGACAAATGTCAGAAAAATCTTTTTTTTCTTTAATTTAATTGCCAGACTTAGAATGTTTTCTTCTGATTTGACTTAGATGAGAAAATAAAGACAGAAAAAAGAGAAAAAATAGGCTGCTTTTTAAACCAACTAATGAAAACATGACTGCTCTGGGGGTGAATGAATTTTCTTTCTTTTTTCTTTTTTAATGAGGATTTGAATTGCACACCACCCAGCATCAAACTGCAGCCATTTTGTTGTCGGTTTAGCACAGGGTCAGTTGTATGGGACACCAAGTGAGAATTAAACTCGCTCACAATGGTCTACTAGCCTAGCCTGCTAATGATTGTACCTTTTCAAGTTCCCACCCACAAGAATTTTGTTTCTGCTGTGATTTATTTTATCTTTTAAATTTTTTTAATCATGAAATTCCAAAACCTTCAGCCTCATCTTGGGTAATGCATTCTTTCCTACATTTCAGTCTCTCACAGCTGTCCTTTTCTTTCTTTTCATCTCTCTCTCCCTTCCCTATGGCTGTTTATACTCATTTCTGACTTAAGCAACAACCACCCAGACCTTTTCTATTTTTTTCTTTTCTTCCTATATTTTTATTTCTTATACCTTCTTTCTCTGTATTTTCTTATCTCTTTCTTTCCTTTTTTTTTCTCTCCCTCCCTTCATCTGAGTACTTTTGTCTGTTTCTTTCTTTACTTCTTTTTTCTCTCACTCTCAGTATTTTGTCTGTTTCCTTCCTTCTCTATTTTTCTTATCTCTCCTTCCCTCTTGATATTTTTTGTCTATTTGTTTCTTTCCTTCTCTTTTTTTTCTCTGATCTTTCCCTCCTCTCTCACTATTTTTTGTCTTTTTTTTCCTCTGATCTCCCCTGTTTCTTTCTGTCTTTCTTTCCTTCTCTTTTTTTCTTTTCTCTCTCTCTCTCTCTCTCTCTTTATTTTGTCTATCTTTTTCTTTGCTGTCCTTTCTTTTTACAATTTCTTCAAAGTTGCCCAGTCAGCTGGGGCTGTAGAATACACAAACTGCACCCCTGCTGAGGGGTAAAACCACCCTCAATGAGTGTCCTGGACATGACACTAAACAATCTGATGGTGAGGTTCCAGTAATACTGGAGCTTAGTGAAATGCGGAGTACCCCCTTCATTTCCTTCACTCCCAGGTCCACTCTGGCCCGGAGTGGTACCACCTAATAGTCCTATCTATGGGTCAAATAGGACTAAAATGCGTACTTATGCTAAACTGAACTGCTTGAAGTACAACTGTTTTGAAATGTAAACTGCATACTTATGTGAAACTGAAATGTTTAAATAGAACTATTTTGACATTTAACTGTGTGTAAACAAAATCTATACTTATACTAAACTGAATTGGATGAATTAGAACTGTATGACTAAACTGAATTGGATGAATTAGAACTGTATGACTAACTGAATAGATTGAAATAGACAATTTTGACAATTAAACTGTGTACTTATGCTAAACTGAATTGTTTGAAATAGAACTGATTATTTGTATTAAAATGAATTTGGCATTAAATAACCTATAAAAGTTCAAATGCCATAAAAACCAACCAACCAACCATTTCTTCAAAGTAAAAAGACATAGCTATTTATGTCTTTGTTTTTTTTTTTCCTAGGGCTAATTCTCAATTCTGACTTAACACCAGTAATCCAGACTTTTTCTATGTCAATTTTTCTTTTGCAGTTAACAGATAATTCTTGAGCATTTAAAACTGCCATGCATGAAATAATTTAAGGTCAATATAGAGTATTGATTTCTCTATCACTCAATCTGGATTTAAAACTCCTTGTTTGCTTCACTTCTTGTTTTTATAATAGACTTATTATTCTCTGTCTTCAAAATAAATGAAATGTCTTATGAAGTAACATACAATCCTTATGTCCTGTTTTTTTTTCTTTAGCTTTGTGCTTAATTGAATACCACAAAATCTGAGGCGAAGTTTCTTTTTCCCATTTGAGCAGCCAAATGAAAAGGAAGTAGTGTATGATTGATCAGTGACATGTGATAATGATCAAGGCTCTCCTAATAAAAATACCATCAATGGTGTACATTGTTAAAATGTACTATAGAATGGATGGCTAGACATGTCCTATAGCCTATTAGGTTGTTGGGTTTCCACTCTGTGTAATTTTCCTTCATAGTAGCTCTCAAAGTAATGGTGGAGGGGGGTTAACTTAGCAGTGCCCATTTACGCTACAGGTTTTGACAGCTTCTACTTGATTACAGAGTATCAGCTGCAAAAAAAAAAGATCCTTTAGCTCAGTTGGCTGGCGCTATAGAATACACCAACTGCGTCTCTGCAGAGGAGTAATACCCCCCCCCCCCCAAAAAAAAACAATTGTCCTGGGTATGACACAAAACAATCTGATGTTTTGGCTCCAGTAATGCTGGAGCTTTGGGGAATGCAAAATACCCCTTCATTGTCATTACTCCTAGTTTCATTCTAGCCTGGAGTGGTAGCACCTGATAGGGTACTATCTAAGGATCAAATAGAACTGTTTAACATCTTAAACTGAGTGCAAACAAATGACTTATACTAAATTGAATTAATAGAAATAGAACTATTTGATTATTTAACTGATATTTCATTGAATTAATTAGTGATACATAGCAATACTTGGAACCATTTAACTTTGTTGACATGCTAAATTGAATTGTTAGAAATAGAACTGTTTGGTCATTTAACTGTGTGTATCTGAAAAATGTGTTTACAAATCATATATTTACTATATATGTAAAAACAGGATTTGGCATTAAATTACCAACAATAGTTGATATGCCAAAAAAAAACCAAACCAGACTATCCTTGACTTTTCACCCCCCCCCCCCATAGTTTCTGTCTTTCACAAGGCCAAAGTGTTTGAACTTCTGTTTGCCCATACAGTCCTGCAGTGGATTCCGAAAAAGACTGATAGAATGGAGACACACATACATGGCAGTAGTGCTGAGAATATGCCAACTGCGTCCTCTGCAGTGGGATAAGATCCCTCCCTCCAAGGGTTGTCATGGATATGTTACTAAACTGCATTGGATGGTGAGACTCCAGTTCTGACTCTCTTGGGATTGTAGAGTACCCCTTTATTGCCATTACTCTTAAGTCTACTCTAATCCAGTCTGGTAGTAACTGTTAGGGTCCCATTTATGGATCAAAAATCTCTTTAAAAAATTATTTGTATTGGATAGGAATAAATGAAACTATATAACTATGCAAATTATTTGCATTTAGTGATAATTGAAGTGATAATTGTGTACTGAGGATTATTATTTGTTACTTGAAATGATATAGTACTTGCAAATTATTGGTGTTAGTTAGGAATACTTAAAACCATATAACTGTACAAATAAATGATTATTATCAAATAGGAAGAGTTGCTGTAAACCCGATAGACTATAGAATTAGATGCAGATTACACTGGTCAACACTATTTTTGGTACCTAGGAACAAAACGTTTTTTAGTTAATTTGATGGTGCTGATTCTAAAAATGACTTCAGTTTTTCATGGTTAGCTACCATTTTTGCTGTACTGTAAATGCTCATTTTTGGAAAAAAAAAAGATCAATTTATGATTTTAGTTAATGGTCGTAGAAACCCATCATTTTTTTTTAGGTAGGCCAAGCAAATATTGTCAGCCCACCTGAAATAAACTACTTTTATCAGGGAAAAAAAAAAAGTGTTTTCAAGTTAAAAAAATTGAAACAAGAAATACCGAATTTTTCCAATTCATCGCCAAAATTTTAATTAATTGATAAACTTTATCAGTAATACACTTTAGTAAACCTGATAACTAAGGTGCCCCCCCCCAATGAAACCCTAAAATCTTTTGTTTGATATTTATCAATTTATCCAATTACTACAGAAGGAAACCAAGTATATTGTGAGAACTTTTGTTTTCAAAGTTTGGAAAGAAACTTCAACTAAAGTGACCCAGTCGGTTGGGCCTGTAGAATACACCAACTGCTTCTCTGCAGAGGGGTAATACCCCCCCCCCCAACGAGTGTCCTGGACATGACACTAAACAATCTGATGGTGAGGTTCCAGTAATACTGGTGCTTAGGGGAATGCGGAGTACCCCTTTCATTTCCATCACTTGAAGGAGTTTGGTAAATACCAGGGTTTGAGATGAAGTGGCCTGTTGTCTTGGGGACATGGTACAAGATAGTCTTTTTTTTTTTTCTAAGATTAAGATAAGTATAAACAAATATTTTGGTTGTTTTCTTTTTGTTAGTCCAAATCTGAAATATATATATAACTTTAATAACATGTTAAGGAATAGAAGCCGCATCATTTTTTTGTGTATTTTATCTTTATTTAGGTTTGGACTTCAAAAAATTATTTTGGTTTGAACTGTTGTTAAACTTCGACATGAATTACTATAAAAACATAATAATCGGGTTTCATTTCTTTTTCTCTGTACTATTTGTATCATCAATTAAAAATATTATTTTCGACTTTTAATGACTTGAAAATTTTCCACAAGTTGTCCTTTTTTTCTTCTTTTCAAAATAAAAAAAATCCTTTTGTTTAATTGATGTTTCCTTGTTACACACACACACACACACAATAAGTAAAGCATGGGGGACCACAATTGCAAGACTAAGTAAATGTATTTATTTCCTAAACGTTTTAAATGTTGTTTTTATTATGCTACTAACAACTATAGAGAACTGAGTGTTAAAAAACAAATAAATAAAATTGATTTCGGAACGCTTTAAAAATTTTTTTTTTTTTTTTGGGGACAGTTCGGGGAAAAATTGCGTGATTTTAACATTTTTTCCTTAGTATTTATTGAGAAGTGCACTTGATTTTCTATCACAATGTGTGTGATGCTGTTAGTTGCGAGATTTTGCCCTTTGAAACTACTGGTGCCATGTTTTTAAGTGTATTAGTTGCTAAAGATTATCGACTTTCTTTCTCATGAAAGTTTCCATATCAAAAGCTACTAATTCATTCACATACATCTGGAATATGGGGTAGTAAAAGCTATTCAAATTGGTCTGAACCACTCTGTTGGGCTGATAGTATAGCGACTGTATTAAGACCGTAAGACCCCATGTCACCTGCAGAAAAAAAGGGGTTATCTCGGGTACAAGACTAAACTGCATCCAGTTGTGAGGTTCCAGTTCTGGGAGTCTGTAGAGTATGGAGTCATCTTTTGATTGCCATTACTCCCAGGTCCACTATGACCTAGATTGGTACTACCTGTGATGGTCCCATCTGTGGGTCAAATAGACCTGTTTGAAAATTATTAGTGTTAGATAGGAATGCTTAACTCCTCGAGCTCCTGAACCTAAGTTTACCTTCTACTGTTTGAGCATGATCTCTGCATTGTTAAACTGGTGCCCACGTTGTGGGGAAAATAAAAGTACCACTGATATAACAGGTTCAAAAGGTCACCCAAAATTATTATTGAATAGTAATTTACTAAGCTTTTTGCCTAGATGCGACCACAAGGCCGTATGAATGGACCATACAATGATTCAAACTCACTCTTGAAGGTTTGCTTGTCTAGCTTGCTAACCACTACACCAAGAATAGTTATTTGAAACCATATGGTGGTGGGGAGACCCCATGGCGTAATGGTTAAAGTACTGCACTGTAACATTGAAGTAAGTGAGTTCAAACTCCAGTCATGCTATTATGTTCACTTTTGGATTAATACCTTTGGTAAAGGTATGAAATCCTTTACTCCCTACCACAGCAATACCTAAAATAGTACCACTACTGTCCTTCTACGAGGATGGCTTTGGCATTAAATAATCTGTGAACATTGATATACCATTAAAAACAAAGAAACCAAATTGAAACCATATAATTGTGTACAAATTAGTAATATTAGATAAGAATAACAGAAACTATATAACTGTAAATTATTTGTATTAGGAATACTTTCAGCAATACGATTATAAATTATTAGATAGGAAATCTTGAAACAATATAACTGTGCAAATTATTTGTATTAGACAAGAATACTTGATAGCATAAAACTGTGCAAATGTATGGTTGTTATTATTGACAAATAAAATAATTTTAAAAAATGTGAGGATTTTGTTTTATTGCAATGGAATATTGAAAATATATATAGTTATAATGAAACATTTACAAATTGGATCACATTTCAGCATTAAATAACCCATAAGGCGTTGATATACCATTAAACAAATCAAAATGGTCTGAGAATTATATAGATTGATGTGCTGTTAAATTTAAGTCATTTAATAAAACATCTCTAAATGTTATTATGTATTATGTGTACTTTAGTTTAAGTATTGAGTCGGTTCTATGTATCCTTCTCATTTTCTTACTGTATCTTGTATGGCTGAACAAGAAATGCTTATGTACAGTCTTCTTGTTAAACAAGAAAACCAACCAGAATGCATAGCATGTCAAACATTTTATACCATTAAACACATTCGAATAGAATGTCGTGTTTTTGGTGTCATCAGAAAATACTTCTACTGCACAAATAACATGAGAGATACATTTAAAAATATCAGTAGATATAACATTTCATCCTTCCTGAAAGAAATGAAATCATACCAAAGAATATGACAGTGAACTTGAACTTTACCTGACAAACCTACCCCCTCAAAAGTGACCCCAAATTCACTTAGCAACAAACAACTGCAGACAATTAACTATCAGAATCAATAAAGATCCTTAAAAAAAAAAAAATGCATTAAAATAGATCTAACCGTCCTCCACAATTTACCTCTTTGCAAAAATAGCCCCAGATGGGTTGACATGCCGTTAAATCAATATTCATTTGTGTGAAGGACTCTGACTGTTATATTGACACCATATTTTCTTAATCTGTGTTGATTCTATATTCAGGGCTTCACTTGTTACTTCTGCTTCTTGGCTGAGTGGGAGGGGGCACTTGCTGACTGCTCTGACCGACCCCCTGTCTTTGGGTATCTGTGTATATATAATATTCATAATACCAACACATTCCTTAGACAACTGGAACATTGTGTTTAGAAATCCCCAACTGACTGATTTGTCAAAGGTCAATATGCAACACTGGATCTTTGGAAAATGTGGAGTCTCCCCTTTATTATCGGTACTCTCATGTCTCCTCTGACCCAGAATGTTCATACCTGTTAGGGTCATAAAGTAGAAATTTAAAAATCATTTGTGTTAGATAGGAATACTTATCTAAACAAATGATTATTATTAAATAGGAATAGTTATTTGAAACTAAAATTGTTTACAAAGGATTATTATTCATTACTTGAAACCATATAATTGTTTTAGTATTATGGATAGTTACTTGAAGCTATAATTGTTGACAAATGATTATTATTAGTTACCTGAAACCATATAATTGTTTTAGTATTAAGAATAGTTACTTGCAGCTATAATTGCTCACAAATGATTATTATTAGTTACTTGAAACCATATAATTGTTTTAGTATTAAGAATAGTTACTTGAAGCTATAATTGTTTACAAATAATTATTAGTTACTTGAAACTATGCAATAGCTTAAAAAATAAAAAAAGACATTGAATAACCCGAAAAAGGTTGATAAATTGTTAACCCTTTGAATTTGCAACTTCTGAGCCTAAATTTACCCATTTGAGTGTGGAGCTTGAAAAGTTAAACCAACCAATTATCTTGTCTTGAAAGGAACCAGACTGCCTTCAGGTAAAGGAGGACATATGTCTAAATCTCATTTTGAGCTTATTTTTAATCTGTACTGTTCTTTAACAAAGTAATGAACTCTGTTCTTATTTGAGAGGGAAAAGATTAAATGACTAATAGCACTTTCTTCTGCTTTTTAAAAATTCTAATTCTTTTTTTATTCAGTATGCCTTATAGATGATTGTACCTAATTGAAATACAGTAAAAAATGTCTACAATGTAATCTTTTTTGTTTCTTTTCTGATGTATATAGAATATTTTTTGGACTTTATTTTGTTTTTAGCATATGGGTCTAATTGTATTAGAAAGTAATAAGATTCCCACCTAGCATGTTAGGGCAAACAAACTTTAACCTTACCTTCAAATGCAGAGAGCAAAGGGGCATCTAGGAATCACTTGTTAATTTGGAGGAGCAGTCTGCCCTACCCTGACATCTGATCTACCCTGGACTGCTTATGATATATTTTATTGGTTTAGGGTTCTAACTCATTAGCTATCTCTCTCATTATATATATATATATATATATATATATATATATATATAATTCAACATAATACCCAGAACACGGTAATGAACTTATTTTTTTTTTAATCTGTTCCTGTAAAAGTAGGTAGCCATTGAACTGTTTATTGCCATAGTCACTTTTTTATTTTCTTATTTTTTATTTATCTATTTATTTTTTTTCAACCACATACCTTAGGTACGCCTACCTAATTGAATTGCAATATGGAACAGCAATACTAACTTGTTAAAAAGCTAAAGTTCTTCATTAACCCTTTTTCCATTTTTCAGCTACAACTCATGCCACATTTTCCATTAAAAAAAACCCAACTTCAAATAATGTTTTAAAACCTTTAAATCCCTATAAATCAATGTAAATGTTATGAAGTGGTATCAAAATAATAAAAAGAACATAGTTGTAAATTTATACCCTGTTGGTTGTGCTTAGAATTAGCCCGCTTTATCTCCTACCGAGGAGTAATCCTAACCTGCTCCCAAAAAAAAGCATCCTAAGTATGGTGGAGTTGAAAACTATTGTGCTATTATTTTACTATATAAATGCATTGCCAAAATATCAACATATTACTAAAATTCTGTTAACCTAATCTAGTAAAAACTATTTGCTAACGTTAGAATTTAACCTTTGCTGTAGATCTGGCCTACATACATACATGCATATATGTGTGTGTATATATATATATAGTAGACATAGCAGAGCTTGTTACTGTTAGTTTCTTGCTTATATGATAATTGCATAGTCGAGAAACTGACCTTTACCAAATTAGATTTATGTGCTCTTTCACTGATATTGAGTACTCTATATTTATAAATAAAGCAAACCACACACAGACATACGTATGTGTGTGTGTGTGTGTATATATATATATATATATATATATATATATATGAAGTTGTATTGGACTTTTTTGGTAGTAGTTATAATTCCTAGCATTAAACACAGTCACCTACGCCTTTCTTTTAATAAGGGCAATAATATCATAACTGGTGGTGGATCCTGCTCCTCATCTCACTGTTTGGTGGCCCACTTTGCTTTTTTGTGTCCTTGATATAGACACTATAAAAATGTTAATAAGCACAACTTATGTGAAGACCTTTTCATTTCTTTTTAAAAATGCACACTTTCAACCTCGAAGTAAATTTTAATCATAATAATATTATTAAAGAACATGTCTGTTTTTGCAGGCTGTTTTTGTTCCTTGTAGAATAAAAATGCTGCAAATAGTTTACTGTTTGGTAATCTTTTCCTGTGTCACCATAATTGTATTCCGAGCTTTTGGCCTTTATAATTCTCTCCCCTCCCCACTCAACAAACATAAGTATTTTGTTTAGTAATTGTTGTTTAAAATGCTATCTTGATATTGCTGTTTCAGGATTTTGGTATTTCCTGGTGTGGTACCCTGTTCGGCACCCACCCCTTGAAAGAAACAAAAAAAAAACTTTTTACTGGCCTACAATTTAATTCCTCTATCCTTTATGCATACATACTACAATTCTACCCCCACCATGTTGGGCCAGTCTAGAACTATCTGCAGTAGCAGCTGTGGTGGCACAGTATGAGCAACCCTGATAGGTTGGATTCCACCCTCAAGTGACTAGAGATGGGTTGGTTGTTGATGGAATCTATTTTACAGTCAGACTAGGAGTGCATTATTTATATTTATGTATAAGTATGTGTGTGTGTGTGAGAGAGTGAGTGTGTGTGTGTGTGTGTGTATATATATATATATATATATACACACACACACACACACACACAATGGTCATTCTTTAGTAAGAGGAATTAGCCACCCACTGGTAAAGTAATCTTCCTGTTGTATTCCATAAACAATTACCAGATTTTCTTCTATTGAAATGAGTAATATATATGAACAAAAAAAGCTACATTGAATAAAATTGCATTAAAACTAAGAAATTGCATTCTAAATATATTTAACTAATAATAGATATGCAAACACAAACTGTACATTACTGTAAATAGTTTATATCCATTGTTTGTATTTAAAATATGACTTATTAATTTTTTAATGTAGAAAAAAAAACAAAACAAAAAATAAACTAACTATACTGTATCTAATGTTTCCAAATAGGTTATTCTGATTCAAGTCTGGAGTTCAATGTCCTCTTTTTTGTATCTTCTTTCGAATAATCTCCTTGATTTGATTGCTATTTCTTTCAATTCTTTAAACTCATATTTTATTTTTTTAACCTACAGAGATTAAAAATGATTTTTCTTTTTATAAAATTGGTGGTACCACTGTTTTTCTGAATTCAAAAGCAGTAACAATTTAAATTTACTCATGACAACACTGGTCCACTTGGCTGGGGCTGTAGAATACACAGACTGCATTTCTACAGAGGGCTAAGACTCCTCCAATGAGTGTCCTGGATATCACACTAAACAATCTGATGGTGAGGTTCAAGTAATACTGGAGCTTTAGGGAATGCAGAGTACCCCTTCATTGCCTTCACTCCCAGGTCCACTCTGGCCCCGAGTGGTAACACCTGATAGGGTCCTATCTATGGGTCAAATAGAACTGTTTGACATTTAAACTGAGTGCAAACAAATGACTTATGCTGACCTGAATTGCTTGAAATAGAACTGTTTGATCGTTTAAAGTAAAAAAGAAGTAAATTTGGTGACCGTAGTTGAAGATGACCTGAAGGCTCTCTTTTCAGTCGCTACTCCATGGAGGTGTAGGGGAAGGCGCTACTCCTTTCCCTGGATTGCTCCACTTTACCCTTGATACGTACCTTATAATGCTGGGTGTTAAGCAAAGAGGTATCATGTACCATTTTTTAAAGACTTTGGTATGACTCAACCTGGGATTGAACCCCGGTCTCCCGGGCTATTGGCAAACACCCTTCCAACTAGGCCAATAGGCTGGTATCATTGATCATTTAACTGTGTGCAAACAAATGACTAATGTTTAATTGAATTGTTAATGTTAAATAGCAATACTTGAAAACTATGACTTCCTATCAAATCCGATTTTGATATGGAATCATTTTAGAGTGGAGGGGTGGGATACACAAATCAAGACTCTTGCATGACTATCAGAAAATATACTTGATCTCCCTACATTTCCCTTTTTGGAGTACCTCAAGCACCAAGTGATAACCTCAGCACTGCTAAGCAGATATTGCCTGGGGAAAAGGTCCCTTGAAACCAGACTGTCAACTTTAACCCACTCAGTGCAAATGCCAGATGAGTCCTGGATGATGGTTGAAAGTTCAGGGGAAGAATATGTTGGACAATTTCTGTAGAGACATGAACCTAACATTTGTGGTCTTATGCAAAATGGGAGAAAATTAATAAAATACAATTATCTTGTCCATAGTCTTTAAATGTTTGGGCAAGTAATTACTCAAAATGTATAAGAATTAAAAAAAAAAAAAAAAAATGCTTCATGCCCTTATTGATCTGAGCTAATTTCAAGTCTAAAATATTAGAATGGTCACAATGCCCAAATATTGGCTGACAAAGTTTCACTTATAATGGGCTGCACAATCATCATATAAATATATAATGTGAATTCCAGCCTAATATTAAGGGGTCGCACTTTTAAAGAAAAATGAACAAGATGGCAACTGCTGGATGTTACCTGGATTTTATCCATATGTTTGTATTGAGGAAGATTGAATTTTAAACTGTGTTCACTCCCTGAGGCCATAGGCTCTGCTAAGGATGATCTAGTCATGCCTCCTGACTCCCCAATCTCTACCAGTAATGATGTCCATGCAGCAATTGAACATCCCATGAGAAGACTCGTACATCAATATGCATATGCCATCAAGAATTTCTTGAGATCTGTCCAGATTACTCCTGCATAAGATTGCAGGCCCTAAAGAACTCTCTGTACTTCTTAGGGCCTTGCCTGCATGCAAAGAATGGAGAAGGCACGTATAGAAACAAGAAGGAATTATCTCCTTTGTTTCGGTTTGCATAAATATAGAGGTAACAAAATTTTTGTAGAATAACAAACAAGATAGTGACCACTGATGTACGTTTTCCAGATTTTGCCCTTGTATTTCAATTACCTTTATTCTACAATATTATTATTATTTCTGACTTAAACTCCTTTTATCAATATTAGAAAAAAATAAATGTTCTAATTATGTTTCATGTATTGGTTGCAAACACTCTACGTACAACACAATGTTTCATCATTGCTGACTTTGAGGTCATGCCTATTTTAAAATGTTATGATAGGGGATTTGCAAAGAACTTGAATTAAAATATTGCTTGAAAATCTAACTGGAAAGGTTAATCAAAGTATTAATGATATAGGAAATTTTTAACATGCTACACTGTCCTGTCATCTGCAGATGGGTACCTGCCTTCAACGAGTGTCCTGGGTATGACACTAAACAGCATCTGATGGTGAGGCTCTAGTCCTGTTGCTTTGGGTAATGTTGAGTACCCCTTTATAGCTATTACTTCCAGTTCCACTCTGACTCTGATTCACAGTAACTGTTCAAGTCCCATCTATGGGTCAAATAGAATTGTTCAATCATTTACTAAGAATTATTAGTTATTTGAAACCATACAGATGTGTACAAATTAAATTATATGGGGATACTTGAAAAATAGATTTACTAACATTTAATAGTAATACTTGAAACCCATTTAACTATGTGCAAACAAATGAGCTTTAACCAACTCATATAAAAATAAAGTTACTGATAAACCATTCATTTACAAAACGAAGTGGACCCCTTTTCAATGAACCCATAAGTGATGTACTCCTGCAGACCCCTCCACGACCAGCTAGAACCTACATACAATAGCTCTGTGCCGATAGAGGATGTAGCCTTGAAGACCTGTCGGAAGCGATGTACGATAGAGAAGGGTGGCGGGACGGGTCAGGGCTATCCATGCTGATGGTGCGACATGATGGTGATGATATATAAAAGATGATTTGGTATGAAATAAACCACATGGGTTAATATGTCATAAAACATGAACTCACCAACCATTTATGCTACAACTTGAATTTATTAGGAGTCCAAGTTGCTACATTTTTAATGACTTTGACTCCTTTTCTACAGTTTCAGAAAAGTTCTTGGCTTGACCAAGAAGAAAATTATCTTGAGCTTTGGAAAGTATGTTGTATTCCATATATTCATCAGGCTTGGTACATCATTCTCAACTGATATTAACATTTTAAAAGAAAAGAAATCCTTTTTCTGGTTGGGCTGAGAACTTTCCATTACCTTCTTTTTATATTCTGTGTAGTACAGTTTCTGAGATTTCTCTCTTCACCTTTTTCTTTTTTCATGCTACTACACTTGAACATTATTTCAAAGACATGTCTCACAACTTAACAGAATAATTCAAAGACTTGTATTCCTGTTTCTGATCGAATAATTTTTGCAACCAAAAGCACATCCTACATAGGTGTTTTTTTTTTTTTTTTTTTTTTTTTTTTTTTGCTTTCTTTTGATTGTCAAAGTTTTGATTGCATTAGGAATGATTTCTCCAGTGTAAATACATCAAAGGAACATATTAGATCTAAACTTGGTCATTGGGAGATACTTCTTTTACAAGTAGGAGGTGCAACATTTGTGTGCGATTAACAATGATTCCCTCTCCCCCAGTTAAAACTATAGAATCAATTCTGTTTCTTACCTTGTACACAATATGCAGACTGTTGACTGTGTGATAAAGATAAGGAAAAAAATATTAACATTAAACACTTGCCCAGTCCAGTTGGTTGGGGCTGTTGAATACACCGACTGCATCTCTGCAGACGGGTAAGACTCCCCCAATGAGTGTCCCGCATATGACATTAAACTGCATCTGATAGGTTCCAGTTTTGGAAATCTGGGGTGTGTTGGGTACTCTTTATTGCCATTTACTCCCAGGTCCACACTGAGTAGTAGTACTTGTTAGGGTCCTATCTATGGGTCAAATAGATCTGTTTAAAAAATATTTTGATTCAGTAAAATCATGTGCTACCCCTTCTTCCCAAAAACTTAAACATCTACACAAAATGTAAATATGAATCTACAATGTGATTCTCTAATCTCTTGGTATAAAATAACTGGCGATGGGTTAACATGCCATTAAAATCAATCATCTGAAGAAATCAGTATGTGATAATAATTTGTAATTTCAGAAATTGAACAATAATTGAATCTGTGGGATTACCTTGTGCAGTTCTCATTGAATTAATGTTTTTTGGCAAAGGATGAATCCCTCTATTATCACAATGGCTATGAGTAAATAGTTGGATAAACTGGGCTCTCTAACCTTTTTTAGGCAACTGGCCAAGGAGAAGGAAAACTCTGAATTCAAACCAGTTGTACTCTGCTAAAAAAGTTTGCCCTGTCAGTGATGGTTCTGAATATACTCATTGTATCCTCCACAAAACGGTAAGATCCCTCTCACCACAAAAAAATGCTTTGTGATGGGCTTGACACTAAAGTGCATCTAATGGTAAGACTCCAATTTTGGAAATCTGGTAAGTGTGGAGTATTTTTTATTGCCATTATTCCCAGGTCCACTCTGAGTAGTTGTACCTGTTAGGGTCCCATCTATGAGTCAAATAGATCTGTTTAAAAAATATTTTGATTCAGTAAGATCATGTGTTATTCCTACTCCCACCAAAAACTTAAACAACTACACAAAAAATGTAAATATGAATCTACAATGATCTAATCTCTTGATATAAAATAACCCCAGATAAGTTAACATGCCATTAAAATCAATCAATTATTTGAATAAATCAGCATAGGATAATAATTTGTAATTTCAGAAATTGAACAAGAATTGAATCTGTTAATTGTTCATTTCTCTTTGTATTTACGCTTTTAGGAAAAGCATTAACCCATCTGTCTTTTTTTCCCCCCTTCTAAACTATGAGTAAATAGGATAGACTGGCTCTCTAGTCTTGGTAAGGCAACTGGTCTTGGGGAAAAACTCTCTTTATTCAAACCAACTGTATTCTGTCTCAAGATTCACCTTCTGTTGCATCCTGTTTATGGTGGAGTGGTTGAGTAAATACATGCAATGAAATTTGTCTATCCATAAAACTACTTTCAAATTTTTTATGTTGATAAAATCTAAAATCTCAACTTTTAGGTAATAACCTAGTTCAAACTCAGTATAAAATATATTACTTAAAAGAAATAAAGTATTTTTGAGAAAGCATTGGAATATTGAGTTTTGAAGTAGAAATCAAACCTGACTGATAAAATGAAACGCAGTTTCTTCCAGGCAGCGGTCGTGTCGATACTGCTGTTCGGATGCTAACAAAATGGCTGGAGAAGCTAGATGGCATTTACACAAGAATGTTGCGAGCAATATTGAATAAGTCCTGGCAGCAACATCCCACAAAGCACCAACTATACAGCCCCCCCCCATCACGAAAACTATCCAAGTTAGACGAACCAGGCACACAGGACACTGCTGGAGAAGCAGGGACAAGCTCATAAGTTATGTACTCCTATGGACCCCCACATATGGCCGAGCAAAAGCAGGATGACCAGCTAGAACATACATTCAGCAGCTATGTGAGGATATGGAATGTAGCCCTGAAGACCTGCCAGAGGCGATGAACGATAGGGAGAAGTGGTGAGAGAGGGTCAGGGATATCCGTGCTGGCAGCACGACATGATAATGATTTGTTTCCCTGCCAAAAGGGTTGAATAAATACATATTGAGAATGGGATGAAGATGAGGGAAGATTGAAAAAAAAAAATCAAGATTATTGAAGATTAAACCTTTGTAAATTGGTATATGAAGTTGACTTAGAGTGATAAAGGGAAATAATTCTTTTAAGTAGCCATAGAAATTTTTATTTCCCTTTTAGTAACAAAATATCCATTATCTCTTTTAAAGAATAGAGATTCCAAAAAATTAACAGCTTGGGCTGTCCCCCAACACTCGAGTAGCACCTGCTTCTTGTCAAACACAGCTAGGGTCAGGTTTGTTGTGTGATACTACCCTTCCGCCACCACCAAAAGGAGGAATTCTAATGTAGCTAGGAAATTTTAGCAAGGCTCTCAACCTGGCTACATGGCACCAGAAGGAATGGTTCCCATAGGGGTATTGATTATTTGTTTTTGGCATGAGAAACAAATAATTGGTAACATGATCATCTTCTGTGAGTAAAAAGTGAATTGTCAACAAGAGCCATTAGTTTTTAACATTCTTTCTTTTATTTCTGATGAGGTTCTTGAAAAGGTGGAATCCAAGGTATAAAGTTACCTTACACTTGGGACTTTGTCAGCTCTATACTCTTCTTTGAACAGTTTTTCAGAGCACCCAGCTCCTTACTTCAGGGTTATTCTTGATTTGTCTCTCTGTCTCTAGGGTCAGCAGCTTTTCTGCTTTGTTACTAGCTTAAGACAGCAAATTTCAGCTGCTAAATATTTCCATCCAATCAAGTGCATTGCTTAAGATCATCTCCAGAAACCTGTTTTTGTTTATTACATGTTCCAACTTAAAAACTTGTAAACTAAATTACTGATCTTCCTGAATCTATTGTGTTCTTTAAATTGTTCTGGGTATGGCACTCAACAGTATCCAATAGTGAAGCTATGTTCTAGCACTTTGGTAAGTGTTGAATACCCCTTCATTGCTCTTACTTCCAGGTCAACTCTGACTTGGAGTGTTAATACCTGTTAAGGTCCCATCTAGGGGTCAATTAGGTCTGTTTGAAAACTATTCATATTAGATGGGAATAATTGAAAACTTAATTATGTGCTAATTATTTGTATTAAGAATTGTTTCTTGAAGGATTATTATTTACTTGAAACTAACTAGAACATAATTTACTTTGTCTCTCTGCCAAAGTCAGGTTCAACATATGGTCTTTGTGTGTGTGTGGGGGTATGGAAGGAGCTGTGTCAGGAATAGCTTATCTCTCTTAGCACATCCCTTCATGATACTTCAGACATCAGGTAAACCTGACTCGGCCCTTTTTAGTTGAAGGCTATAGGTGTTACCTGGGGAAGATCCCCCCCTCAACCCCCACTATAAGCCAGTTAATATTGCTGACTGGTTTGGAAATGTAATTGATCTTTTGGAAGACCCAAACTTGGTTTTAGAAGGGTGAAGGATGTTAACTGTTTAAGTGAATAGGTTTATCCATTATGCTTGATTAAATCAGTCTAGTCTATGGTACTCTGCTCTGATGTCTAAACAAACTCCAGCCTTCTGTGTTAGACATTCATTTATTTATGTATTTGATGTACATAAGTGTGTTAAGTAACATTTAAGAAGCAGGCTGTTAAAAATACATTGTACACTCTGTGTAGGCCAAGATGGAATACTGGGTAAAAGTAATTTGATTCATTTATTTCAGGGGCTCTCTTGTATTTAAGCCCTGTAAAACTTCCTTAATACCCTTTTCACCAGGTAATTTCAAGAGGGGAAAAAATGTTAGATGTTACTGGAATAGTAAGTAGTAAAGTAAAGTTGGCGACTGTAGTCGAGAGTGACCCAAAGGTTCCCTTTTCAATAGCTACTACACCAAGGTGTAGGAAAGGGCACCACTCCTTTTCCTGGATTGCTCCACTTTACTCTTGATCCATACCTTATAATAATGAGTCTTAAGCAAGGAAGCATCAATTACTTTTTTTTTTTTTTTTTTTTTTTTTTTTTTTTTTGAGTATTTGGTATGACTCGACCTGGGATTGAAACCAGGTCTCCTGGGCCATTGGCAAACACTCTGCTGGAATAATGTTCTCCTATTTGGTCCAGTTTAAAATACTCTTATAGAATAAAACCATTTCTAGTCCAATTTGAACTGAACATAATTTTTCAAGTATCCTAATTTCAAACGAATTGCCTGCGGCTGTAGAACGTCAACTGCATCCTTGCAGAGCGGTAAAACACCCTCAACAAGTATCCTGGATATGACACTAAACCTTCTGATGGTAAGGTTCCAGTTTTGGAATTTAGAGAATGTGGAGTACACTTTCATTACTCTCAAGTCCTCTCTAACCAAAAGGGGTAATATCTATTTGGGTCTCATAGAACTGTTCAGTCTTTTACAAGGATTATTATTATTATTATTATTATTATTAAATAGAATTATTAGTGTTGAATAACAATACTTGAAACCATTTAACTCTGTATAAACAAATAGTAATATTTAAAACCACTTAACTGTGTGCAAACAAATGATTAATATTAAATAGAATATGAATGTTAAATAGCAATTCTTGAAACCATTTAACTGTGTGCAAACAATAAATAGCAACACTTGAAACTACTTAGAATTATAGGTGTTAGCAATACTTAACCATTTAACTATGTGCAAAGAAATGAGCCTGGCTCATTCAAAAATATTACCTACAAACTATTCACTTAAAAAAATATGTATGTATAAACATTATTTGGCATTGAATAACCCACTAGGGTTAATATGCCATAAAACACAACCAAACCAAATCATCCCAATTCTCAAGATTATAGAAATAATTATGAGAATCATTCAGCTCTTCTGTAATAGATGCATCAATATCATTATGGACTGCAGTCACAAGAAGCTGGTGGGTTCACAAATCATATAATATATAAGATAGTAAATATGAGTCAAGGTACATGGAATGAACAGTTGGTGTAACTCATATACTTGTTTTTTTTTTTTTTTACTCACTCCCATGTTATTCGTGGCTGGGTAACTCCCACCACATGCTCTTACTTCTCACCCATCTCCCACTTTTCCACCCACCCACCCACCATTGTGACTGCATTCCATTAGAGCTATCGTTGATAATGTCTCTATTACCAAAACTATGTTCAGTCGCAGTAGCACTTTTTACATTGGTAGGTAGTGACTGGTGGTCTGATTTTATTTTCTTTTTCTTTTTTTTACGTTACAAAACTCTGTCTGATTGTTGCTGCACAAGTTGTGCTAGATACCAAACTAGAGATACAGACATACCTACCTACTACCTACCTATATTTAGTAGATAATATGATACTATTCTTGTTGGCTTGCCAGTGAGCATTTTATATATATATATATATATATATATATATATATATATATATAAAGTGTGGTTTTATTTATCTATTTTTCTTCACTGAGGAACTTTTGTGATTGTATAAATAACAGTGCCTGCCTCTCTAATTTGGTTTATGTACCTATTTTTATTTATTGAAAAGAACTACTTCATATGCTTGTATCTGTTGCAGTAATGGCAGCTTCCTTATCTCTAAAACACCTAAATTCTTGTAGCAGTTCTCCAAGACCACACCACAAAGAAAAAAAAATTCCTCAAATCTTATGTTATCTTCTAGTATGTGTGTGTGTGTGTGTATATATACCATTCAGTAGAAAGCTTTATTTTCTAAAGATCTAAGAACTCTGGTTCTTGCAGTATTGTGATATTTTTTTTCTGTATGGAAAATAAAAGAAGTCACCTGACATTTCAGGTAAAAATAGCACCTGAGATCATCATGAACTTGTGTTGGTGAATTTAGTTTGCCTCACCTGTATTTAAATGATATATCAATGTTGTTGTTATTGTTTCATAAAGTAGACCTTCTGGCAGTAAAGAAAATTAATGTAAGGATTAATCATCTGGAGAGGGAGATAAATCTACAATAACAGCAGTTTTTTTTTTTTTTAAGACACTGGACACTTGTTCATTTTTTACAGCTTGTTAGTAAAGTGGAATAGTAGTTAAGCATCAACAGTAACTGATAGTATATTTTGCATTGAGGATTCTCATCTCTTTAGTCATTGACAGTCTCTAATCATCACCTCCTCTTGTGGGGAGTAGGTCTTTTTAATCCATTTCTGTCACTGTTTTTCAGCTTCTCTGGTCTGCTACGACTTAACTAAATCTGCAAGCCTGCATAAGTAAGTTAGATAATTGGGGAGCAGACTGGTATGACTTTTCTAAATCTGCAAGCCCACATAAATAAATGAAATAATTGGAACAGAGGTACTGGGCATTTGGGGAGCAGGAATTATGAATGCAACTGAAATTTTTATTAAGTAATATATTGTGCAGATAGTAAAAAAATTTATAGCAGTTTTTCCTTTTTATTTATATCATATATCATAGAAGAGCCTGTGTTGTAACATTTGCACAAGTTAAGGCATTGGATTATGACTAGTTGGGTTAGTGATGGTTTATCTGTATTAAAATTTTAATAATACCTACATTTTTAATCTGGTTTGGTCTTAGAGTTGCTAACCATGTTTGTCAGGAACACCTTAGCAGAGCCAATCTCACTCCTGGTCTACAACTGGTTTGAGTTTGGTTTTCCTTCTCCTAGACTGGTTGCCATATCATAGTTAAAGAGCTCAGTCAAGCCTATTTACCCAGAGCTGGAAGGAGAATAGTTGGATTCATACCTTTCTTAAAGGTATTTGTTTATACTCTGTGAAATGAAAATAACCTTGTTCAGTATTAGAACTTGAGTAGCAGTGTCTACTTCTTACAATGATAACTGCTATGCCACAAGCACTTCAAATTTTGATGACATCTATAATTAATCTCCCTTGGTTCTAGTTGATGAATTACTGGAGACATCATTCAAAGGGGTCATGGTTGGAGCATAACTTCTGGTATTAAAAAAAAAAAAAAGAAAAAAAAAAAGCATTTTCTCTGTTATTTCAGGATTTGTTTCTCTCCTCTCCAGATGCCACCTGGTACAGTGGGTCAGCTAAATATTGTTTTTGAATAAGAAATGTCTTACAACATGCATTAGTCCCCTACCCTTCATAGTCCTCATATGTTTCTCTCCTTTCAATATCACCCCGTAAACTAAACAATACAACTGCTTGTGCAATATCAGGTTCCATTACCATTTGAGTTTCTTAGATATCAACTATTGATTAACAGGGAATGTTTCTTTAAAATGTCTGTTTAATATTGACTTACATTCTACCCAGTCTTTTTGTTTAGTTTTCAATATATGAAAGGGTTGATTGATAAATAAGATTTCTAATCCTAAAAAGACAAGTTTTAGACCAGATAAAGTAATGAAACTTATTAAAAGGGTTGATTGATAAAGTTTTCAGTCTTATTAAAAGAAGTTTTACACCAACTAATAAAACTGGGGTTCAAATAAAGTAAATTTATTTCTCTTTGAAATGACACATTTTACACAATACACATGAAGTTTCTGATTTACATATGATCAGATTGTGTTCAGCAACTCCAACTTAGGTGTTTGATTAAAAATGTTAAACTTTTTAACACTTCTTTCAAAATTTAGAAAATAGCAATACATCTACAGAATAACGCTTGAAAAATTTTTTATTTTGTTTTCCTTGTGTCAGAATAATGCTGCAATAAATTGAATATAGGCTACAAATTATGAGAAACCTGAAATCTACAATTTATTGCATACCCTCTATACAGCCTCTATTTAGTTTTACCAGACATTTTTTTTTCTTTTGTAAACAAATTTTGAACACCAAGAACTGTTTCTATAATTTAAAAAAAAATCCACTTCTTTTTGATTATATAAATCTTTTGTGATCCTATGTGCAAGTAAAGTTGGCAACTGTAGTTGAGGGTGACCTGAAGGATTTCTTTTCAATAACTACTATACTGAGGTGTAGAGGAGGGCACTGCACCTCTACCTGGATTGCTCCATTTTAACCTTGATACATACCTTATGGTGCTTAATGTTAAGCAAGGCGGTATCAAGTATAATTTTTTTTTCAGTCTGGTATGATTTGACCTGGGATTGAAGCACAGTCTCCCAGGCCATTGGCAAACATTCTACCAACTAGGCCAATGGGACACACAGCCCATGAAGGAGAGACATTGACAACCCTGTTTAAGTTCAATAATTATTTTTTGTCTATATATGAAAGGTAATTAAATAATTTAATTATATATGAACTTTTATTTTATTTTTTAAAATGAAACAGTTATCTTTTAGTTGTTTATTTTAAAAATTTCTAAATAGAAACTGAAGTCCCATTATCAATAAGAGACATACACTATAACCTGGTTGGGTCACAGGGGCACTTATGTAGTGTGTCTTAAGCATAAATAGTTTGGTGGAGTCCATCCCTCTCCTGCTCTACAAATGGTTTAAATTCAGAATTTATCTTTTCCTAAACTAGTTACTATAGCAAGGTTAAAGACCCCAGTCTGCCCTACTATTTACTCATAGCTGGAAAGAGAATAGTTGGATCCATAGCTTTCCTAAGAGTATTAGCACTATATGAAATGCAAACAGCTTGGCCCAGGATTTGAACTCTGGTCACTGTCTCTGTTTTGTACAGCCATAACTGTTATACCATGAGTGCTCCCTTTTATCTTTTATAGGATGCATTAAAAAGTACATTTGACTTGTGATCATATTCCTGCAGTATCCATCTAACCAACTCTCTTGATTGGTTTAATAAGATAAAGCACTTCTCTCTCTCTTATCATTTGTAGACTTCATTTTCACAAAATAAAATTTTATTTTTGCTAAACTTATCCTTATAGAAAAACATGTCAATTTAATTTTCTATATTGTCTTTCATACCATTGGATTTTATTCCAAACCTTATCCTTTTTATCCCAGTCAGCTTGGGCTGTAGAATACACTGACTATATTTCTGCAGAGCGGTAAGACTCCCCCCAATGAGTGTTTACAAATCATATATATCTAATATGTATAAACTAGACTTGGCAAGTAACCTACAATGGTTAATAAGCCATAAAACCAAACCAAACCTTACCTGCATATATATGTGGTGTATCCACACCATGCATGCAATGACATTGGAGGTACTTGTGGTGTAATGGTTATCACCCTAGGTATTAGAATCTGCAACCTGAGTTCAAATCCTGGACAAGGCAGTTTGCATTTAACATTGTGGTAATAGCCTTGGGAAAGATATGAATCCAGCTATGCATAAATAGTAGAACAGACTGGGTTCTTTAACCTTTGTATGGCAACCTATCCAGGAGAAGAAAAACTCTGAATTCAGATCAGTTGTATTCTGTTTAAGAAAATTGACCTTGTGTCTCTTCCTGCTTGTGGCAAAGGGGTTGGGTAAAAACCTGTATGTAAAGTCACTGCATTTATTTCCCACAAGATGATACTAAAATATCCAAGAGGTTATAAGTTTTCCTACTGCCATATTGTTGACAGCATCCCTGCGGCATCTGTCAGATCAACTCTACTGTCTGGTTGTAATAAGCTATTTGTAAGGTCAAGAGATGCTTAAAGCTGACTTTTGCAGTGGACTTGATTGCACCGCAAGATTCTGGCTGGACACCAAGTAGCATTGTTTGTGATGGTCACCCGCACGTGTTGAAAGGCTGCTTTTCTGTTCAGTTCGGATCTTGAAGTGCCACGATGTTGGCCAAGTTAGGATTGGCTGTCTACCATATTGACTTAATGACGACTCCTCCGGCCAATTTCCTAAGAAGGAAGTACAACTTTGCTGAATATCGTTTCCTGTCTTACCCAATTATTTCTCTGCTTTGCTGGTTTTGGTTAACTAGCTGAAAACCTGTCCTGTCAACAGGATTTCAAATTATTGCCTGTAGAAGGCCTAAATGGGATCCAGAATCCCGATAATAGATTTTAATAAACAATAGACATGATGCCAGAATGTTTTTTTGAGGATTTATCAGTTAAGTTACTGTTAATGGTTATTAATATTAGCTCAAAAATTGTCCTATGGACAGGATTTATCTGTCCCACTTTTTATTGCAACTACAAACTCAGACATAATGCTAGAATATGTTTTTTTGTGAGGATTTATAAGATATTAATAAACATCGCTGAGAGGTTAATGTTTATCATGATTAATGCTAGGTGAAAACATGTCCTGTGAACAGAATTTTAATTGGCAAAGACTGACCATAGATTTATTTATCCCACTTTTTATTGCAACTACAAACTCGGACATGATACTGTCTATAATTTTGCTAAACTAAGCTTAGTCAATGACAAGATGAGAAATATATGGCACACAGTTAGATTCAAACTCTTTAACAATGTTTGGCTAGCCTATTTGACTAATTGGTATACTATGTAAAATGCCCTTGGCTTTTTAGTAAGCTTTACTTAGTCTAGCTCTTAGGCCTCAGATTGTTACAAAGGGAGGTCATCCATCTAAATAGGGCCTTCTCAAAGTGGTCTATGGTGACTCCTTGGGGGGAGAATTTAATTTTGACTGAGAGAATGTATTTTAAAAGAAATATACATGCTGCTGGAGAAGTAAAGATGAACTCGTAAGCGACATTCTCCTTTGGACTCATTTGCACGGATGTGCAAGTAATGAATAACTGACTAGAAGTTATCTACAACAGCTCTGTATGGACACAGGATATAGTATAGAAGACCTGCCAGAAGTGATTGATGATAATCGGGGAAATCTGCAAGCAGCACGACTTGATGTGGATGACATTGTTGAATATATATTTTTTCTAATACCAGGTATGAGGATAACCCCGCCAAAGAAAAGGTTGAGAACCACTGATCCATACAATTGCAAGGATTAAGTCTGTTTATTTATGACTCACTAAAGTTAGTACTAGACTTAAGGCCAAGTCAACCTGTAAGCATGAGTTCACACCAGATCATCAAAGTTAATCAGTGATTAGCCTACTCAGTACTTAAATAGGTGATCACTTAGTAATGGCTGAGCCCTGTCAGCTGGGGCTGAAGAATACACTGACTGCACCTCTGCAAATGTCCTGGATATGATAATTCACCATCTGATAGTGAGGCTCCAGTCCTGGAGTTTTGGGGAATATGGAATGCTCCTGCATTGTCATTACTCTGAGGTTCACTCTAACCAGTAGTAGTAGTAGTTGTAGTATCTGAAGAGTCCCATCTAAAAGTGAAATGGAACTCTAGATCTTTTACTATACTGTAGAATTATTAGTGTTAAATAGTAATACTTGAAACCATTTTACTGTGTGTCAACAGATTAGCTCTGGCTTGTCTAAAAATATTACCTATAATGTATTTGCTTACAAATCATATATAAACAAGGTAAATAACCCACGAGTTGATATGCCATAAAACACAGCCAATCAACCTTAGTAACAGCAGGTCATATAAGCAACCTGTGGTCTTCTGTGTTAAAACTGAGCAAGATCTTAGTAAATATAAAGTTAAGCTGTGATAAGCCTGTTCAGTACTTATATGGGTGACTAATTAGTAACAGTAGGTACTGTATGCAACCTCCGGGCCAGTATGCCAAACTAAGCAGAGCTTAGTCAATAGAAAAACTCAAATTAATACTTACTGTGACTATCTTGTTTTGATCATGTGTGACATTTTGCTTCCAACCAAAGGCCTTTTCATTTCTCTTAACCTTCTCTTGATTTTTCTTGGCACATATGAAAATTCAGCTTCTTACATAGAGACGTTTTTGTTTCTCCTATGGGCTTTTGAGTCCTATTTCTTGAACTTGCAAACGCTATCCACTTTCAATCAAGTGCCATAGCAGCCATATTTTTGACCATCGTAACAAGTGTGTGTGTGTGTATATATATTTTTATATATATATATAATGTGTGTGTGTAGTTATGCAGCAGTCGTTCATTTAAGCATGTTTCATTAAATAATAAAGACAAATTTTGTATAATTTATTTAAGATCCTTTCAAGTTTTCTGATAAATGTCTTAGTTTCTGGTTGGAATTAGTAAATCATTTTCTCAAAATTGTCCTGCATGCTTTTGGACCCTTCATAGGCCATCATCAAGGGTTGCTTGCTTGTGTAAGGTGTGTTTGAATTTTTTTTAAAGAGTTTTGAAAGTTTATACCATAACGAAAATATAGGAATGCAGAGTTGGATAAAACAGGGTAACTGATGTATTTACATAAGCAAGCAACCCTTGATGATGACCTATGAAGGATCCAAAAGCTCTCAGGAATGAACAACGTGGTGGATTGCAGTGGGGGAGTTCTGGCTTAATGAATAACATGGTGGATTGCAACATGGTAGTAATTGAGTTTGAACTTCAGTCATGCTATTATGTTCACTTTCAGACGAATACCCTTTGGAAAGGCATCAACTGTCTTATCCTCCACTCCAGTTATGGTCGAAATAGTGCTATTACTGTCCATCTATAAGGATAGCTTTGGCATTGAATGACTCATGAAGGTTGATATGCCATTAAACAAAGTGACCTAAACTAAGACCTGGTTTGCCACAGTATCATCGCAGACTTTTATGCACTTTTTTATTTGCAATTTATCTTATGTCTGTGGATTTTATATATATCTATCATGCACTATGCTATATTCATAAATAAAAAGTACTATCAGTGATAGAGCATATGTACTCTAAGTTAAGATAACATAGACACAGTCAAGAGTATTTCTCACCTATGTGATCATCAGATTGTTACTAAACACTATTGAATCTGTGTCTCTGTTGTTTGAACTTGTGCATTATTTTATTTTAGCTTATCCAAAGTGTAAGACTTTAACCTCTAATGATCTTCTGACCGCTTGGATTCACAAGTATAGGGAATTTAAAAAAAAAAGACATAACCTAATGATTTTCTCACCCCTTGGGGTTCACAAGTACTGGGAATTTTAAAAAAGGAATGCAACCTTATCTTCTGACCCCTTGGGTTCACAAGTACTGGAAATGTTTTTGAAAAAGATGCTCTATTACATTCCCTTTCAGGCAAATACCCTTGGGAAAGGTATGAACCCCTTTATCCTCCCAGCTATGGGTTAAATAGTACCACTACTGTTCTTCTAGGACAATGGCTTTGGCATTAAATAACCTACAATGGTTGATATGCCATTAAACAAAGAAAGAAAGAAACTAAGAAAGATGCAACCATTTTTTGATCATTTCAATTTTTGTTTTGCTTTGTGCTAAACTAAATTCATTTTATGAATCTTTTTATAAACTTATTTGATGTTTCATAAAAAAAAACAAGCAGCAAAAAAACCCAAACTTAATAAGAATATGAGAATAGGGCCAAACTAGTGGTTGGCATTTTTTTTAAAGACAGTTTTATTAGGAATAGATGTTTTTTGGCATTCTGTATATTCTTATTTAAATTCGATGTGCAAATGTCACTGATGACATTAGATTACAAGAACCAGCCAAAATAGTCACTTAAATATGAAGGCCTTTCTCAATAACTTCATCAGAAAGCTTTTACATATGAAATTTATATGGCTTCTCAGACCCCTACCCAACCCACCACCATTTATGCTAATTTCTTGGGTTGTCAAAAATGAGGTTATACTGAAAGTAATTATTGTCCCAGGGTACTAAAATTTTTGCTTGAAAAAAAAGCACACACAGAGCCTTTTATTTTAAAACCTTCCTCAAAAAAATAATTCATATTCAAATTTTTATGCCATTTTAGGCTGAACAAAATAGTACACAAATATACTAGCTTAAACACTGCTTAAGTTAGCAGTTAATTTCAATCTATCTATTAAACTGTCTCCTAAGGTGCTGCATGCCTTGTTGGTAGGGTTTAGAATATGATGATTGGATGGGGGAGGTAAATCTTAACCCTGCAGAGGGGTTAACCCCCCTCCCCCCAAAATGGGGTGTCCTGGGTAAAGCACTAAATGGCATCTAATGATTAAACTCTAATTCTCAGGAATGTGGAGTACCACTTCATTACCATTACTTCCAGATCCACTCTGGCGTGGCTGTATCTTTTGGGGTCAGATAGATCTGTTTAAAACATCATTTGAATTTAATGAACTTTTAAGGTACAACTTCACAAAAAAATTTAAGTATGAACATGAATGCAGTTCCCTAGCCTCTTGGCATAAAATAGCCCCAAATGGATTGACATGCTGTTAAAATCACTCAATAAGCTGCTGTAAGAAACTGATTGTCACCAAGTACTGTTAACTCATTGTTTACATCATCCTAACATAGATGTATCACTGATATTGAGCACTCTTTATTTATAAATATAGCAAACTGCATTATTTATATATATATATATATATATATATATATATATATATATATATACTCACACACACATGCACATAATGTGAACTTTGTAATGTAGATGGTATAGATTTATTTTCGATCTGATCTGAAGATGGAGCCTGAGGATATGAAAAGCTTGATTACATAATGTTTATATGATACCAATCCCTGTATGTTAGTGTGTTAGTTTTATTTATTTATGTATTCATTTAGTGATGTCAGTGTTTAATTGGCTTTTAATTTCCTCCCTCATATCCTTAAGTACTTGTCATTGAAGAAGGATTCAGGCTGGTATGTTGGAAGCTGAGCAGAGGAAATTAAATACTGCCACACCTAAATGTACTGTAACATTGCATTCTGAATACATAGACCGATGCCCTTTCATTTTATGTTTAATTCATCTCATAGAAATTGACTTTTTCTAAAATGTTTGACAGCATTTGATATTTATTTTTATTTATTTATTTATTTTTTAAATCAAAGAAAAAATTTTTTTTCTTTTTCTAAATTATTATTATTTTTATTTTGTTGTGAAATTAGATAATTTCAATTGTATGACAATTGAAATTATCTAATTTCACAACAAAACAAAAAAATAATAATTTAGAAAAAGAAAAATTTTTTTTTCTTTGTTGATTTAAAAAATAAATAAATAAAAATAATGACAAATTGAAGTATTTTAAGGCTTCATGAGGGTTTTGTATTTATGTGACCCCTTCAACATGGGGCAAGATATAACACGAGGTCAATTTTTCCATTTTGAGTTTTCCTTCAAGACCAGTTGCGATAACAAGGCAAAAGAACCCAATCTACCCTACAATTTACTCATAAATGGAGTATGAAAGAACAGATGGATTCCTGCCTTTCTCATGGATATTAATGTAAACAGCCTTGACCAGGATTTGAACTTAACTACTCCAGTTTGTTTCCTGGAACAATTGTTTTATCATGGTCAATTTTCCAGTGAAGTATATCTGGTTTAAATTCAGTTTTTCTTCTAAGCTAGTTGTCTTACAAAGACTCGAGAGCTCAGTCTGCCCTACTATTTACCCATTTCTTGTGGTAGAAGAGATAGATTCATCCTTTTCCTGAGGGCTCTAAGTGTGAAGTGAAACATAAACAGCCTTGTCAAGGGTTTGAACACTGATTGTCAGGTTCATTTCCTGTGATAACTGTTACTTTACAGCATCTCATCATCTCATGTAATTAGCCTTGAATATCTGTTTTTTGGCGGGGAGAGTCTCTATGACATAATGACTTATATACTGGACTGTGGTCACAAAGTAAGAGAGTTCAAACTCCAGTCTTTCTATTATGTTCATTTTCAGACTAATATTCTTAGGAATGGTATGAAACCCCCTTATCACTCCAGCTGTGTGTTAAATAGTACCTCTATTATTCTTCTATGAGTATAGTTTTGGTATTAAATTACCCATGAAGGTTGATATGCCATTAAACAAAGAAATCAAATTAAACCTTGTTGGGTTTGAGGAGTCAACAATCTGATTCAAAAAGTAAATCCTCTTCTATTTGTATTTTTTGTGGTGGCTTAAAATTCCTTTCAACTTAAATCTGCTTCAGCTTTTTTTTCCTATCAGTATAAGTATATATGCTGACCTTTCAGTTATGGGCATTTTACCAAACTCATAACTGACAATTGGCAATGATGGCTGTAATTGTTCTAGATTAATAAATCCAATGTATATTCAGTTTTAGTTTTTATGTTTGGGCTTGTTGTGTGATTGATATCATCATAGAAAATGGATGTGGCAATTGAGTTTAAATTTTGGACAAGGCTGTTTGCATTTTGCGTTGAGTTAATTCCCTTAGGTAAGGTATAAATCCAATTATTCTCCTCCCAGTTATAGTAGGAGAGAAATAGTAGGTCAGACTGAACTCTTAACTTTGGCACAGCAACTAGTCTAGAAGAAGGAAAACTCTGAATTCAAACCGATTAAACTGCTTAAAAAATTGACATTGTGTTACGTTCTTCTTCTGCTGAGGGGTTGGTTGATACATATATTTAGTTTTAGCTGCAAAATGCAGGTGAAAGCCTCTGATCCACTGCAAAAGAAGAGTTTTAGGTTCAAGTTCTAAAGTGTAAGAGTGGAGATGATAATCTGTTTGTGTATCCCCCTTTCCCAATAAAAAAAGAAATCACGTTTTTTGAAAATTCTTGGGCTCCTCTACATTATATAAATGTGAAGTGAATTGTATGAATTGGGTAAAAGTAGTAGACCCTGCTGTGGTTTGAACTCTTATCTCCAAGAGCCACCTTAGGTGATAACAGTTTTACTGATTTAGTTGAGGAGACCCATCATTGAATGAAATTAAAATTTGTTCATATAGCTACATTTTTCCTTATTTGATTTTTTTTTTCTTCATACTATATTGCTTTTTACTAATTGTAATAAGTTTTATGAAAGACATGTACTTTGAAGGCACCCAGTGTGGTTCAAAATCATTTCTGTACTAATATGTAATATAAACTATTGAGTAAAAAAAAGAAAATCTTTACCAAGTATGACACTATACTGTATTCACTTGTAAGACTTCAGTTCTGGAGATCTATGAGTGGGATTTAAAGAAAAGTTAGACCGTTCTCCTCACAAAGAAAGGGGTGTCCTGGGTATGATGCTAAATTGCATTTAGATAATAATTAAACTGCATCTGGTTTTGTAGCTGTTAAATAAAACCATAAATGTGAAGCAATAATTGTTTACTAAGGATGATTATCATTACTTGAAACCATATAACTGTGTGCAAACAAATGACTATTTTTAAATAGAAATAATTACTTGAAACTGTATAATTATCAGTATTAAATTGGAATACTTAAAACTGTATCATCAAGTTGCGTTGCTAGCATGGAGTTTCCTGACTCTCGTCATTTGTCTCTATTCTCCTTCTCTTCAAGCAGGTCTTCTAGATGACATCCTGTGTCCATACAGAGTTGTTGTCGATAAGATCTGGTTGGTCATCCAACACTTGCACGTTTGTATGAAAGAGTCCATTGGAGAACGTCACTTATGAATTTGTCCTTACTTCTCCAATAGTTTCCTGCATGTCTTATTTGGATGGTTTTAGAGATGGGAGGTAGGTGGCCGTACAGCTGTGGTTTTGTGAGATATTGCTTCTAGGATTTGTTCAATATAGCTCATAACATTCTTGTGCAAATTATTTGTATTAGATAGGAATACATGATATCTGTTTGTAATCAAATGATAATAATTAGATAGGAATAGTTACTTAAAACAAAGTAATTGTGTATAAATTATTTGTATTAGATAAGAATACTTGATATAAGTGTGTGCAAAAAATGTAACTATAAATTATGCAATTCCTTAACCTCTAGACAGCTCCAGTCAGGTGGAGTTGTAGAATACACAGGCTGCATCTCTGCAGAGGGGTGAGACCTCCTCCAACAAGTGTTCTGGATATGACGACATTAAACCATCTGACTTCATCCTTGGAGATTTGGGGAATGTGGAGTATCCCTTCATTACCATTGCTTCTGGTTCACTCTGATCCAGAGTGGTAGCACTTGATAGAGTCCAATCTATGCGTCAAATAGAACAAACTGTGTGCAAAAAAAATGACTGATGATAAATTGTGACTGTTATGTAGCAGTACTTGAAGCCATTTAACTGTGTGCAAAAAAAGAGCTCAGGCTTGTTTAAGAATGTTACCTCCAAAATGAGTTTACAAATCTCTCACATACGCATACACACACACACACACACATATATATATATATATATATATATATATATATATATATATATAATGAGGATTTGGCATTAAGTTATCTATGATGGTTGATATGCCACCAAACCAAACCAAACCTTAGCAGTTTTCTGTGTCACTTTAACTCATTTCATATTTGCTCAATCAACAAAGCTTAAACATTTTTTTGACTAGTATACTTAATTTTTCTATGTCTATGCAAAAATAACTTTTTATCTAATATTACCTGAAGTCTTTTCTTACTACCTTGGGTCTCCTCCTCACTTTATAGACATTCTAATTCTTATCTAAATCATACAGTGTATATGACTTAAGTTAGCTCTCTGCTTCTTTTTCTTTTGTTTTAATTCTCTTTACTTATTTTTTTTGCTACTGATATTACCTGAAAAGGGTAGAGATGTACATTCTATTCATTTCTCAGGTGAAGTCAGAAGATACCTGATTTCTTAGTCTTGAGTTGGTAGGGACTACGTGTATCAGTATCAAATAGCTTGAATTGTACTAGCTGCTTTGGCAATTCAGGGGATCTACTGCAAATGCATATATGTACCCCTAAGGGTATGCAAGAGAAAATACAGGGGTATACATGTATTGGGGTAGGGAAGATATTTAGTCCAGTCCCCACTCACCAAGGACCAATATTGCATTTGTGCATCTGTGATAGACTAACATTGAACCCAATAGACATTGATGATTATCATTGTCTAATGTACCCCTAAATAAAAGCTCGGATTTGGAATACTGATTTTTGTGGCAAGGAAGATTTCTCCTCAGAAATGTAGTTAAAGAAAAAGAAGAGGGGCTATTTGAAAATGCTCCATCCCATTGACCCCCATGAAGTGGGTACCCAAAAAACTCATGAAAATTACAGTTCACTGACTGTATTTCTATGAACATTATACATTAACAAATCACACTGAATTTCAGATGTAATATATATGAATAAACAGAATTTGGCATTAAATAACCATCAATGGTTGAAATGCCATTCAACCAAATGACTTAACCTAAATATTAGAGGGTAACTAAAACATCCCCTGGACCAAATTAAAGTATGTTATATTGCAAAATGTTATATATATTGGTGGCTTGGAGGGAGAGAAATAATTTTACTTTAGTCTTTGCTTTCCAAGGACCTATATATTAGCATTAGTATATTTATGATATATTAACAATGAATATAATGGAAGGAAAGATAAACACATTTGTACATACACAAATGTTAACTTCTATATACATTACATACATACCAATGTTATTGAGAAGAAAGAAGATTCAAACATGTTTTAACAGCTAGAAATATACACGTTCTGTGAACAAGCAGTATGTGGAAGGGTACAAAAATGGAAAAAAGGCTTGAAAAAGGGATGTAAAATAGCCACATGATTTTACTGTTCCTTGGCAGAGTCTGAGACACATCTCTCCTATCCAAATAAGAGATAAGAGTTTGAGAATAGGTTTCTGAGACTGCCATGTGACGCATCATGAGCCACTTAATACCCATTCTCCAAAGGAGAAAATAACTTATTGTCCCCCTACATGAGGTTTAAAAATACCAGAATTTTGTGTCCTGTAAACTTGACCTCCATTTGGAAACCCTGCTCAAATCAAATGGATTGAGCTGTAAAATCAAACATGTCTGGTTTGCACAAATGAGTAGTGAATTTGAGTCTCACTAGGTGCTTCATACTTGTGACTTGTTGGAATTACCATTTTCAATATTTTTTTTTAGCAGTTTATATAAATCAAAATTAAATTTTGTGCTGAGAATCTGTGGATGTGTCTCCCTAAAACTCTCTTGGATTGAGCTCTTTTTTTTTCCAAAAAGACAAACCATCGTATATGAAAAATGTTTGATTTAATTTGATATAATTTACTAACAAATCATTTAATTAATTCAAAATAATTATAGAAGAAATTTCTTATAAAGGTATGATTTTATTCCCTTCGCTCAGGCAATGTCAACTAGTCCTTCCAAGATGTGTGTGTGTGTGTGTGTGTCTCATGGAAAACTATCAAAGGGTAGCTAACATTGCTGGATATTGTGAGAGTTTATGTGGGAAAGAAAAGTTAAAAAAACCCCTGCTGCATGAAACCTTAGAGTAACAGCAAATAGTTCTTAAAGTAAATGCTAAGCCCAGTCAGCTGGGGCAGTAGAATACATGGGCAGCATCTCAGCAAAGAGGTAAGACCCACCCAATGAGTGTGCTGGATATGACACTAAACCACCTGATGGTGAAGCTCCGCTTTGGAAAAATGTGGAGTACTCCTTTATTGCTATCGCTCCTAGGTCGACTCTGTGTGTCAAATAGAACTGTTTGACATTTAAACTGTGTACTTAATCTTAACTGAATTGTTAGAAATAGAACTGATTCAACTGTGTGTAAAGAATATTTCATTGAACTGTTAGTGAAACATAGCAATACTTGAAATCATTGAAGTGTGATCAAACAAATGATTAATTGTAAATAGAATTATTTGTATTAGATAGAAATAAAATGAAACTAACCTTGTGCAAAAAACTCGGGCTTGTTTAAAAATGTTATCTACAAAATGTGTTTAATAGATATGTATAAAAAGAATTTGGCGTTAAATAACCTACAATAGTTGATATGCCACCAAACCAAACAAATGATTACTGCTGAATTGAATTGTTTGAAATAGAACTGTTTGTTCATTTAACTGTGTCCAAACAAATGACTGTTTAATTGAATTGTTAGTAATACATAGTAATACTTGGAACCATTTAATGTGTGCAAATAGGGGAGCTTCAGTTAATTTACAAACATTATGAATAAAATGTGATTACAAATTGTATATATCTCTTTTAATATATATGTATAAAGAGGATTAGGTGTTAAATAATAACCAACAATAATTGATATGCCATAAAACCTAGTCAAACCGAATCATACATATTTGATATATATTAGGATTTGGCATTAAATAACCTACAACGGTTGATATGCCATAAAACCAAACCAAACCAAACCAAATATATTAAATATATTTGTATAAAGAGGATTTGGCATTAAATAACCTACAATGGTTGATATGCCATAAAACCAAACCAAACCAAATGCTCTTAACTTGACCATGATGATGATGATAATGATGCCTTTATGATATTGAACATATTTTAAATATTGTTTGTCACTGCTAACAAAATCACCCATTTTCAGCACCTTTTTTTTCTTCTGTTTGCAGGGCTTAGAATACAGTGTTTGTATCCCCCTGTGGAGCAGTTAAGATCCTCCTCCATAAAGTTGGCAAAGTATATAAACTGTTTTGCAGAGTTACTTTCAAACTAGACTAATTAAAAAACAAAACAACTTTGGTATAGAAGAAAGTGTTGATGAAAACTAATGTGTATATATTTACTTAACCTCTCTACCATGAACAGGATATAACACAGGGTCAATTTTTAAGTTGAGCAAAACTGGTTTGAATTCAAAGTTTTCTTTCTAGACTGGTTGCTTAACCAGGGCTTTAAAGAAAAAAAAAAAATTATTCTTCTGCTATTTACCAATAACTGGGGAGAAAATGGATAGATGCATCTATTTCTCCTGGGCATTAGAGCAAAGTGAAACACAATCTTCTCTAGGATTTGAACTTGGGTTGCTGATTTCATTTTGTATATTGGTAACTATCATGCTAATCGTGCCTCCTGAAGTCATTGACATTTTTATTCTTTAAAAAACTTTAGCCTCTTGAATTCCTGAGATTATAGGATTTTTACACACACACACACGAACCACAAAACATATACAGAGTTGACTCCACGGTGAGGACATCTTTGTTTAAAGCTATCCCATCATTCTTCAAAGAAAGGCTTGAAATAATCACTATATAAACTTTTTATTATTAATATTGATATACCTAAGTCCAAAGTCAACATCCCACAAAGCACCAACTATACGGCCACCTACCTCTCGTCACGAAAACTATCCAAGTTAGACGAACCAGATATGCAGGACACTGCTGGAGAAGCAGGGACGAGCTCATAAGTGATGTACTCCTATGGACCCCCACACATGGCTGTTCAAAAGCAGGGCAACCAGCTCGAACATACATACAGCAGCTCTGTGAGGATATGGGTTGTAGCCCTGAAGACCTGCCTGAGGTGATGAACGATAGGGAGAAGTGGCGAGAGAGGTCAGGGATATCCATGCTGGTGGCACAATATGATGATGATGATGATTAATCTTGTATAGTAAAATAACACTCAACTTTAAATATTGGGCTTACAGATTTACTGGATGAGTCACAATTCATGAGATTAGCACTAAAATGTACTGCAACATTTTTTAGACTTCATTCAAAAACATAATTTTTGTTAGAGCTATTATGTCCCTAGTTATGAAAGCCCAGTCGGTTGGGGCTGTAGAATACACGGACTGCAAGCCCCCCCCAAGTTTCCTGGATATGACATTAAACTCTCTGATGGTGAGGCTCCAGCCTTGGAGATTTGGGGAATGTGCAGTAACATTTCATTGCCATTGCTCCCAGGTCCACTCTGTCTCAGAGTGGTAGCACCTGATAGGGTCCTATTGATGAGTCAAATAGAACAAACAGTGCAAACAAATGACTGATGTTCAATTGTGACTGTTATATCACAATATTTGAAAACATTTAACTGTGTGTAAAAAAAGAGTGCAGCCTTGTTTAAGAATGTTATCTACCGAATGTTTATGGATCATATATATATATATATATATATATATATATATATATATATACAAGATTTGGCATTGAATACGTTTGATATGCCATAAAACTTAACCAAAACAAAAAAAATACAGTTATGAGTAAATAGTAGGGCAGACTGAACTCTTTAACTTCGGTATGGCATCTAGTCTACTATGAGGAAAACTCTGAAATTAAAACCAGCTGTAGGCCTGGAAAGAGATGGGGTCTGCCTGGGAATTCCTGCTAAAGAGATGCTGTGTGAGTCACATCCCACATAAGGTCATTTGACCAGTGAGAGTACAGAAATTTTGCTCTGTATCAAGGGTATTTATTCATTTAAAATAAAAACAAAACAGTGTTTTAAAGATCAAAAGGTTAAGGCTAACTAGTAGAATATATTGGAAGTAAAGCCCCCCCCCCTACAAACCTCAAATCTATATCTCTAATACTTTTGACTGAAAAGTAATGGTCAGACAGTTACCATCAAAGGTGTTCATGATTGATTATTGATTTCTTTAGTGCCAGCTTTGCTTCCACTAATAGTCAACATCACTTTCTTTTACATTCTCTGCCATACTTTTTTGCCTTCTATTATTTTAACGCTCCCAGACTAATTTTTTTCTATTTATTTCTCATAATTTTTATGATGCCAACTGTGGCTGAGGTTTGTTATCTTGAAAATGCCAGCAGCACAAAAATTATTTACTTTGTGAGTCATGAATATAGGTGTATATTTTACTTTTTATACCTACTTTTTTAGTTGTGTCTATTATGTTTGGAGATGTTTAGTATAACAGTAATCCTCATTGTAAATAGGTGTCCTGGATATGGCCCTAAATTGCATCCACTGGTAAGGCTCCACTCTTAGAGATTTGGGGAATGGGGAGTATCCCTTCACTGCCATTACTCCCACATCCACTCTGATGTAGAGTGGTAGTACCTGTTAGGACTCCATCTATGGGTCAAATAGAACTAGTGTCCTAGATATATCTCTAAACTGCATCTGATGGTGAGGCTCCAGTCTTGGAGATTTGGGTAATGTGGTGTACACCTTTATTGCCATTACTCCCATCTCCACTCTGATGTGGAGTGGTAGGACCTGTTAGGGTCCCATTGATGAATCAAATAGAAATATGTAATCATTTACTGGACTGGGAACTATTTAACTGTGTGCAAATGAATGGCCTCTGGCTCGTTTAAAAATACAATCTATTTGCTTACAAATCATGTAAACCAGATCTGGCATTAAATAACCCACAAGGGTTGATATACCATAAACCACAACCAACCAACCAACCAAATAAAAGATTATTGGAAATAGATTTGGTGATGAGTGTTCAATTCTTAGATGTTTAAAAAAAAAAAAAAAAAAAATCTTTTTTTATAATAGCCCATCAACCTGCATGGTTTCTTTAATGCCAAAGCCATCTTTGTAGAACAGTTGTGGAACTATTTAATCCATAGCTAGGGGGATAAGGAAGTTTATACTCTTTTTCTTTTTTTTTTTTTTTTTTTTTTTTTTTTTTCAAGAGAATTAGTTCAAAAGTGAATGTAATAGCATGACTAGAGTTTGAACACACTCACTTTGAGGTCACTGTCCAGCACTTTCACGATTATACCACAAAGACTCCCACTTCATGGTATAATCTGAATATTATGTAAATTGAAGTCTATAAGGTAAAGTAAAAAGGATATTTTTATTTTTAAAGATTATTTTAAGCTTTAATGAATAAGATATATTTCTGGTTAGGAATTCTATCTTATGGCTCTTATTTTTTTACCTACGACTTATCTCTGGGCAGGATGTGACACAGGGTCAAATTTTTAGGCTGATGCTCTCTCTCTGCATATGAAGAGATGTACAGTTGAGGGCAGTGCTAAGAATTTTTTGGTCTATGTTAGCATTTCCTCTCTTGGGAGGCATGTCAGACATCTGGCAATGAAATTGATCACATCCTCTTTAGGTAGAAAGCTAAGGATGGTTCTTTGAAGCCGAGCTCTTCAATTTTATCACCCTAACATGTATGCCCGAGTGTAAGGCTGGATTGGTTCTGTTTTATTGCTGGTACCAAATACAACCTGTTGTCTATGAGACTTGTGGTTGGGTACCATAAAGTATTCTCCAATACTCTAAGAAGTGCCATGAAAAGAAATAATACCTCAATGAACTAATGGTTATGGTAATTGCACATTATGCCTAGACAAGGTTTTAAGTTTTATTAGTTTACCATTATCCCAGCCCAAAGTCAGTGAAGTAATTTTCTGGGGTAACAAATTAAATATTAGTGGAGATGGGGGGAAAATGAAGACAAAGCACTGACCTAGATTGACCAAAACAATCTGTGTTATACATTGAAAATAAAGGAATTGTCAATGGTCAGAAATTAAACATTTTTAAAAGTGTAGGTTTGGTTTCTTTGTTTAATGGCATATCAACCATTTTAGGTTATTTAATGCCAAAGCCATTCTCCGAGAAGAACAGTAGTGGTACTATTTAACCCATAGCTGGGAGGATAAGGGGGTTCATACCTTTCCCAAGGGTATTTGCCTGAAAGTGAACGTAATAGCACGACTGGAATACGAACTCGCTTACAACGATTCCACAGTCCGTCGCTTTAACCATTACGCCACGAGGACACCCCCCCTAAAAGAGTAGGGTTATTGCATGTATTGTATAAATGTACTACCAAAAGGTTTTAATACAACATTGAAAAGTATCACAGTATTTTACTATAGAAAGAAATTTAAAAGTAGGAAAAATGTATTATTGGTGATCAGGATTGAATCAAAATTTTACTGACAAAATAGTAAAAATATATGTATATAATATAAATGCTTTGCTGATGATATTACGATCTAAATGTGTTGATGATAGTGCTGTCTAAACATAATGCTGATGATTTTGCCATTTAAACATGTTGCTGATCATATCGTTACCAAAATATATTGCTTATGATATTTCTGTCTAAATGTGTTGCATTTCAGGTAAAAAGGATTGTCAGTGGTCAGGAATTAAAACAACCAATATTAATATGGCTATTCTATGTATAATAATTACTCTTAACTTGTATAAAATAAAATCTTTTGAGACGCTGCTGAACATTTCTCTTGATAACGTCTGCAAACTGTCAATTTTGCATGTAGACTCGCTTGTCAAGATATTGACTGGTTATTGATTATTTGCTCTTGTCATTCACGTGCACACTTTCTTTCTCTCTTTAATTTTTTTTTCTGGTGAATGCCTACTGTTTCTTAAACTGCTACTGTAATATTGAGGGTCTGATTTGCTACACTGCTTGATAAAACAGCTTTCATCGCTTCATTTGGTAGAGCCAATTGTCATTATTCAGTTTGGTATTACAACTTCGATTCCTCTTTTTATTTTCCTTATGGTACAAACTGCTCCTTGTCATTGTACAGTTTAAGTGTATGATGCAAAAAAAAAAAAACCACTTAAAATATCTGTTTTCATGACTCCTTTTCTATTGTTGTGACATACCAGTGATGTGGTATTTTGTCAAGGTATTGGGTAATATGACTGAGCTCAAGAATAACTGTGGCATATTTCAATGTTGTCAAATCTTAAAAAGGATTAAATAACTACTGTATTTGTTTATAACATTCTCCCTTCCTAATTTTAGACTGAAATTCTCAAATTTTTATATGTATAATATATACTGATGATTTGTTGCAGCTAAATCGGTTTCTACTTACTAAAAATAAGAATTTATAGTTCATTATGCTTTAAAATAGAAAATTTACTCAGTAGTTAGAGCAAAGATATGGGCCTGTTCACACAAAAATGTAACAAGCTTGTGGTGAAAATAAGCTCACATTAGGATAACACTCTCTTGTGGATATTTCTCTGTAATGGTGTAAAACATTAATTTAGACGAGATATAACTTATTTTTAGTCATCCCATCCTGAATATGATGAGGTATATGGCTGGAAAAAAAAGTTATTCATATGACCCTTGTGTATAATACACACCTAACATTTGGGTTGAAAAATCTAGAAAAATAGTGCATCTTGTACACAAATAATAGTTTTTTCTTTTGTTTCTTTGTCTAATGGCATATCATCTTTGTGGGTTATTTAATGCCAAAACCATCTTTGTCCAAGGATAGCAATGATACTATTTAATTTGCAAGTTAAGTTGGCTGACTAATCAGGATGACCTGAAGGCTCCTTTTTCAAAAGCTACTACACCAAAGTATAGAGGAGGATATAATGACAGACATTTTTTTCCCCTCATGACTTATCAGTTAATAAACATTGCCAAGAGGGTAATGTTATGCACACATAAACATGTGTATATATATATATATATATATATATATATAATCATCATAAATAAGTACATTCCTAATGATTTTTATGCAAAGTTAATTTTCTTCTAGTTCCAAGGAAATCAGGGTTTGATGATTTCTGGTAGAACATACTATAAAATGGATATTGTTAGTTATCATTTATTACCAAATTCTACAACAATGAAACTCTAACCAGAAATGGGAATGCATAGCAGTTAAAAAAAAAATAAAGTAATGCATATATACCTATGCAATTTTATTTTTGGTTATAGGATTTCATTATTGTAGAATTTGGCAATAAATAATACCTAATAATATCTTTATTGTTAAGCTTACATTGTAAATTGAATCTCTTGCTAAAAACTTAATGTTTTGGAATTTCTAAAACCTACTATAATAAAAGCATTCACTTGTGCTCTCTTAGTAAGTATAAAAAATGCTGGTTGTCATAGTTCTTGATTCTTTTTTTTCAATAAGAGACAAAAACAAAAATCAAAGACACACATTTGGTGAATTCTCATAAGATATAGACAAGTACTTTTTTAAGCAGACTTGTATTCCATGAACATTTTTTATAATCTAATATTAACATCTTATACAATGTGATTAATGTGTCTTGTTGGCTGATAAAGAATAAAGACTGGCTTGTGTGTTAGTTTTTTAGTACTTATTTATCTATTTATTATTTTACTTCTTTCGAATCTTTCACACCAGTTTTAAGTGGTTGTTTTTTAGTCTGAATTGACAGTGAGTTTTCATAGGTCTCCAGGCCACTTTGCTGTATTCTATCCAATCTTGATAGTACTGGGGGTTGGATGGTCTTGATTCTTCTTATCTCCAGTCTCTTTTCTGGGTCTTTGGGGACCATTCAAAGGGCCATTCCAACTATTATCATCATCACCTACCTCAGTTTTTCAGCTCTCTTGGAAGATCTTTTGCCCTGTCGGCTGGGGCTGTAGAATACACTGATTGCATCTCTGTAGAGGGGTAAGACTCCCCCAACATATGTCCTGAATATGACGCTAAACAATCTTCAGTAATGCTGGAGCTTTGGGGAATGTGGAGTACCATTCCATTGCCATTGCTCCCGGGTCCATTCTGGCCCGGATTGGTAGCACCTGATAAGGTTCTATCTATGGGTCAAATTGAACTGTTTGACATTCCTGGGTGACCAGGGTTCAATCCCAGGTCAAGTCATACCAAAGACTCTAATTATGGTACTTGATGCCGCCTTTCTTAACACTCAACATTATAAGGTATGGATCATGAGATACCATGTATACTTGTTGGAGTTTCCTTGTAGCATAGTGGTTAATGAGCTGGACTTTAACATTTTACTAAATGATTTCAAACTTCAATCATGCGGTTATGTTCACTTTCGGACTTATATCCTTGGAAAAGGTAGGAACCCCTCATCTTTTTCAGCTATGCATTAAATTGTGCCACTATTGTCCATCTCCAATGATGACTTTAGCATTAGATAATCCACAAAAATTAGTATGCCATTAAACAAAGAAACCAATGCATGTATACTTGTGTGTAAATCTGTTCCTGATTCTTCCTGTTATTTTAAAAATTTGATCCTTACAAAAATTATTACTCATGGGTTGGAAGTCGATTTTTTTTTTTTTTTTTTTTTTTAAAACTAAAAATTACATTTTCAAAATATAGAATATTAATTTGAATTAAAACAAAATAATTTCAGATTTTCTTATCAATCATCAGAATGGAATTAAGGAAATACCCCCCCCCCCCTTAAAAAAAAAAACCTGAGTCAAAAAAGCCAATGTTTGTTAGAATCAACAATAACTGATTTTCTCCTGAATCTAGAATTATTTTGTGATATTTTAAAATAATGAAGTAAAAAGCATTTCAGCTAAAATACTGATCGATTATTTTCCTAAATGAATTTCACATTTTTTTCTCTCTCGGATTTCTTGCTCATTATTAATGTTGTTTCCATCTCGGAAATGAGTTGTTTCTTTATCCATTTTAGTTATCTTATTATCAGTCAACTTTTCTGAAGTCGAATCTTAAAAAATGTCTAATAATTGGATTTATACAAGTATTTGAAGCAAGTGATTCTATGACACTGCTCTAAAAATGTGTTTTGCTCACCATCTTGGAATATTCTTAAGTCTGTAGTTCTTGCAATATCTTCAAAAAGTACATTAAGCAGGAAAGGAATGAAGGAAAATGAACAGGTGGTTCAAGTCAACATTGGAAGTGAGTTTATATTTTATGTGCCTTATCTTCATGTGAGTTTGTATTAATTATGGACTTCGGACATGTTGATACAAACTCATCTAAGGAATGGGAAAGTGAAAACCAGTCATGAGTTTTTACCCTTTTGTTTTTTATGATTGAAATGTTATAATATTGCATTCTTGTGCATAAAGTGCTGTATTTTACTCATTTAGAACTTTTTCAGAGGTAAATTTTAATAAGTGTCTATTTGTGTGTGTGCACACACACACACACACACACACACACACCTTTTTTTATATAAAAACAAAAAATGCATTTTCTTGGTGTCATAAATTTATTTCAGGTTGTTAAAACCTTCATCAGATGAACAATCCAAAATTTTTATTTGGGTGTTCTCATATTGCTTCTGGCAAGAATGGGATTTGAAAAAAAATTCTTATTCTTATTTTTTTTTTTATTTTTTATTTTTTTAAGTCAAAAATAATTTTTTAGTATTAGATACTCCTACCCCTTGGATTTCCTCTTCAGATCATATATATATATATATATATATATAGTTATTGGATTGTTAAAATGTCAGTCAATCATATCTTTTATTTATATATGTATGTATACACACTGACACACTTAATATCTGTGAAGAAATGATGGATTTGTATATGGATTAGCACTTCTGTTCAGATCTTAGCATGGTATATCTTTACTCTTCCTTGGGTCAAAGTGTCATTTCTTAGAAGTTCTGCCGAGGATCAGTATAGTGTCTGTACTCATGGATGTTTAAAAAAAAAAAAGAAAATTGATATAAAATATGCAAATGGACAGTTATTATTTTGAATAATTTAACATCTAGTATATCCCCTAAAATAATTATCCTGGGTATGGTATGAAATTGCATCTGGTTCTGGAACTTTGGGAAATTTGGAGTCACCTCTTCATTGCCATTACTCCCAGGTCAACTGACTTGGAGTGGATGTATTTGTTAGTTATGTTTATGAGTCAGAATAGATCTGTTTGTCTGTTTAAAATGATTAAAGATAAGTTTTTGTGCTTGTCATCGTCGGAAATGGATACAGCAAAACCTGGACGAGGCTGTTTGCATTTCACATAGCACTAATTCTCTTGGGAAAGGTGTGAATCTAACTACTCTCCTTCCAGCTATGGGCAAATATTAGGGCAGAATGGACTCTTTAACCTTGGTATAGCAACCAGTCTAGGAGAAGGAAAACTGAATTCAAACCTGTTAAACTCTGCATCAAGAATTGACCTTGTGTCACACCAGGTTTGTGCAGAGAAGTTAGTAAATACATATATTTTTGTACAATATATAAGTAATGTAAAGTAAAGTTGGCGATTGTCGTTGAGGGCGACCAGAAGGCTCCTTTTTCAATAGCTACTACACCGAGGTATAGGGAAGGGTGCTACTCCTTTCCCTGGATTGCTCCACTTTACGCTTGATACATAACCTTATATTGCTGAGTGTTAAGCTAGGAGGTATCAAGTACCATTTTTAAAGACTTTGGTATGACACGACCTGGGATTGAACCCTGGTTTCTCAGACCATTGGTGAACACTCTACCCACTAGGCCAACATAACCCAACAGGTAAAACCTATCAACCCTAGTTTAAACATTTTTTTGTTTTTTACAAAACACTGATTACATTATTTTCTCAAAAGTTATAACTTCTGCCCTAACACAAACATTTCTGGGGTGTCCCCATGGTGTAATGGTTAAAGCAATGGTCTGCAAGATTGTAGCACGCGAGTTCAAACTCCAGTCGCGCTGTTATGTTCACTTTCGGACAAATACCTTTGGGAAAGGTATGAACCCCCTTATCCTCCCAGCTATGGGTTAAATAGCACCACCACTTTTTTTCTAGGGAAGTGGCTTTGGCATTAAATAACCCACGAAGGTTGATATTCCATTAAACCACAAACTTTTCTGTATCATTTCCTTTATTACTCAAGCCAGACTTTATTTTATTAAAGATATTATTTTACCCATTGCTGGGAGGATAAGAGACTCTATATCTTTTCCAAGGGTATTAGTCTGAAAGTGAATGTAATAGCATGACTAGAATTTGAACTCATTCACTATGATCTTGCAGTTAGCTACTACACCATTTGAGACTACCTCCATATAATACTGTGATAACAACCAAAAAATGTGGACACTAGTCTAAAAAGATCAATATGATAAATAGTATGGCTTTTGAATGAATATAAAGGAAGGTATTTGTCTGAGCAAATCTTTAGTTATCAAATTAATCTCTTACTTCTGACATTTTTCGTTTTTTTCTTTTTCATGTTTTCTATTCTCTCGGTGGGATGTTCCTCATTTTGGAGCCTTTCCAAACTGCCCATTATAATGATAGTAGCAGTCATATTGAAAGTAATTTTAAAATTTTTTATTTTTATTTCATTGACATTGAAATATTAAAGGCTGGCTTTTAATCTCATTTCTTCATTGACCGGTCTGCAAGTTATTCAATATTATTGATTCGTCTTAATCTTTCTATGAATATCAGCTTTAGCATTTGAACAAAAGTGATAAAAATCTGTATTTTCAAGCCAAAGATACTGGGAACAAATAATCTATTTAAATGCTGAGGTTAAATGTAAGACCATTAGACATGATTCACTTGTTTCTATTGCTAGTTTGGTGATATTCATTACTAGATCTTTCAGAGAAGAGTAGATTTTTGAACCCAGAACCTTTTCCTGACTTGTTAATTTTATTTCCTCTTTTCAAACTTGATGAATGTGTTCCAAGAAGCAGCAGCAGCAGGTTTGTCTCGCTTCTTGCCAAGATGGATTTAACCATTAAGCATTATTTAAGCTTGTTGAAATTTCTCTAAAACACTTTACCACATGGTATTTGTGTTGATTTGGTGATTGCCTGGTCTCAGGGGGCTTTTCCCCCAGGTTACACTTGCTTAGCAAGGTTGAGTTTATTGCTCAGCATTTGAGGCACCCTAGATGGAACTAAACATTTTTTTTTGAATGAGGTGCCCATGAGTTTTGATTTGTGTGTGGTGGCTGCCCACTATAAAATAATCTTGTATTGTATATTGGCTTGGTGGGAAGTCGGTTAAATCCCTTTACTTTTCACCTGCTACTAAGCAGGACCATTTAGCATTTGAGCCAGAGGGGTGATTGAAAGTTGATCATCTGGTCACCGGTGGCTTTTCCCCCCAAGCTATACCTGCTTTGCAGGGTTGAGTTTATTACTTAGCACCTGAGGTGCCACAATAGAGAAATGCCAATGAGACCAATTAAATTTTAGATCAGCTGTGCATGAGTCTAAATTTGTGTATGGTTCCCCATGATAAGGAAACCTCGTGTCATATATCAACTTGGTTAGAGTTCAGTGGAATCCTTTTTACTTTCTGCCTGCTACTCAACAGAACTGACTAGCATTTGTACTGGGCAGGAGAGTGTAAGTTGATTGCCTGGTCACAGAGGGCTTTCCCCTTCTCAGCAATACCTGTTCATTACTTTTTGTCTGAGGCACCCCAGGCAGATAAGGGAATCAGGGTATTTTTTTTTTTTAATTTTTTTTATGTCCAGCCACACAAGTCTTGATTTGTGTGTGACCTCTCACTATAAAGTGAAATTGGACTTGGTTGGAAGTTGGATAAATACCCTTCACTTTCTACTGTTAGGAGGAAAAAAGTTATATAGTTTTTGTGTATAATACACTTCCCTAACTTTTGGGATGAAAAATCTGAAAAATTAGTGGATCTTTTACATAAGAAACACCTTTTTCTGACTTATGGTCTAGTTACATTGAAAGCACTAGTTTCTGCCAATCACTAAAGTTAAGCAATGATGAGTCTTTTTTGTATTGATAGGTGATACTTGATAGGTGATCACTTAGTACCAGCAGGTATTGTAAGTCACTTAAAGCCTGTGTGTTAGGCTAAGCAAACTTTAGTAAATAACAAGATCCCTTTTCTTTGTGGCTATTCAATTTCTTATTACTGCAGTGTATAAATATGAATATAGTACCATCCCCAAAGAGTGCAAGGGTCAGGTTACCGTTTGAGAGGTGGTTCCAAAACTATTGCCTCATATTCATTTCCATGGAAACTAAGCTTAACTTTTAGAGCATCTCTTGGAACAAGTTTGAATTTGGTCTGAAAGTATTTAGTGCCTTTTTCATTAGTCCAATCCCTATCAAAAACTGACTTCCATATTTTAGAAGTATGCAAGTCTAGAAAAGGAAAAAAATTAAGCTGTAGTTTTTCTCTCTCTCCCCAAACCTAAAATGCTGGATTGTTTTGGTTAATCTCTACTTCTAAAGTAGAAACCCCAATCTCTTAACCCTGGGGGTATGAATGAAATAAACTTAACATGTCAATTCCTACTGGTTATGAGAAGCAGCTTTATGGCCGCTTACCTCTCATCTCTTAAACCATCCAAGTAAGATGAGCAAGACATGCTGTGCACTGCTGTAGAAGTTAGGATGAACTCATAAATAATGTTTTCCTATGGACTTCTATACATGGACACACCAGTGTTGACTAACCAGTAAAAGATATTTATAAGCTCTGTGTGAACATTGGATAGGGATGGATAGTGTGAGAAAGTCTAAAGAATCTGTGCTGTCAGCATGCCTTAATAGTGAAAATTTTTATCCGGTGCGGACTAGCACAAAAGCCTCTAAATCTTCTTTTGTGAATATTTTTCTTAATCTTTTTTACTGAACTGATCGCTTTTTCAGGTAAAGCTGCAAAAATATGAAAACTTGATGAATCTTCCAGATTCATCAAGCTAAAACAAGTACAAGAATTGCTGGTAAAATTTGATCCTAACCTCAAACCACAAATTGAGTTTTTAGTGAACAAAAACAATGCCTTTTTTCCCCCCCTAAATTTCTTTTTTTTTTTTTATAGGTTTCTAGACTTCAAAGTTATCTAAATTTTCTTTATTAAATGATACAAACAAAAAAAACTCTGCTGTTTATGTTCAGTTTACATTAATAGCTTTAACTAAGGCATCAATACATTTCTCTCTGAAATCTGTCAAATTGCCTAATATTTTGAGAAAATGTTTTATTCTCATGGTCAACCATAACATGGTCTAATAAACATGTGGCTATAAAGCTATATAGAAAGACAGAGCTTCTTTTGAGAATCCAATCTCCATGGGTCAAGGTCTCTTCCACCCTTATTTTTATAGTTAGCAAATACTTTGATTGATAAAGCTAAAGCCTCACCCAGATATCAAATTTACATTTTTATTGCTCGTCAGCGAGAAATACAAGTGACATGGTTTAAACCTTTAGAAAACAGAATTCAGACTATTCATAAAACCTGATAAAAGTATATTACAAATTATCTTTTCACTAAAGGCTTTATTATGCCTTTTTAAGACTCAGTAAAGCTTACTTCAGTCATGTATAATTGTAGAAGAATGTCTAACTTATATAGGTAGATTTTTCTTTTCTTTTTAGCTCCTCCCCCTCCAATATCATTTTATGTAAATTCAAATAACTGCCCATAGTCAGTTTAGAATATTTTATGCAGTGGGGCCAAACTTGTTAGGATTTGCCTGCTGGATTGAAGCATATGCTAGATCTCTTGGGATAGATAAGGACAAGTATTCCTAAAAACCCTATTCATAGTGTCGGCCAAAGTGTATAAACAAAGTGAGTGATATGTATTGTATAATGAATTTATAAACAAAGGAAAGAATGTGAGGTGTTAGCAAAATTTGTGTGCAGAGATGTTTATGTGTGTGTTGGGAGAACTCATCAACATGGTATATAAAAAATCCTTATGAGTCGGAGTTAAGATAGTCCAAATATATCTGTAACCCTTAATTGTTAATAGATAAATTGTTTTATAATCTTTATGAATCTATATTTAATAGCATATTCTAAAAGTTTTAAAAATAATAAAAGTTGAGCCATATTAAAAAAAAAAAAATTATTTAAAAACTCAATGTTGAGCTATATTTAAAAATTTAAAAAAAAACAACTTATATTCAGAGTAAAAAAATTGAGCCAAGTTTGAAAAGAATATAACGTTGAGCCATTTTTAAAAAAAGATAGTCATAAAAAAAGAAAAAATTGTACCATATTAAAAAATGAAGCTGTAGGCCAGAATAAACAGAGCCACAGGCTGTATGTTTAACATTCTAGCTTAAACACTTTTTCTACAATGTGTGGCTATAATCAAATTCCAAGTATCATGTACAGATGTAATCAAATTTGATAAAATCTTCCACCTATGGGGATGTATTATCATCCACCTGCTGTTTTTTCAATAATTAGTTGGTGCACATGGTCATGGAAAATGGAGCACTAGGAGCAACTGATAATTGGAAAATGCATCAGCTAAAATGTCTATAAATCTAGAATTAATTCATATTGAAAATATTGGCAACCTATATTTAAATCTTGGACAAAGTTGTTTGTGTTTCCCTTCATACTAATGCTTTTGGAAAAAGCATAAATCCATCTCTTCTCCCTCTTGCTCTTGATAAATGGTTGAGCTGTGTTCTTTAGTCTTGGTAATGCAACTAGTCTAGGAGATAGAAAACTGAATTTAAACCAACTGTACTCTGCTTAAAAGTAAACCTTGTGTTACATCCTGCTTATATCAGAACAGTTGTGTGATTACATAAAAAAATAGATATATAACATCTCTACAAAAGATATATATAGTTTCTGTCTAAGAAGTAGATATGTATGGTTTCTGTCTGAGGTAAAGCTGTAGACAATTTCAAAAGACTTAAAAGAAAAAAAAAATTAAGATATTGACATTTATGATATAGTTTAGTAGAGAAACACTTGAAGTTTTATTATCAAGGTTTTCAGCATTACTAGGTGTTCTCTTATCAGTTAAAGTGCCAAAAACTATAGTTTGTGAAAAAGTATTTTATGTGCTTGAATCAAATAAAATGTATTCTGCTATTGTCATGTATTGTGTTGTAGAAAATATTTTGAGAAATCACTACCAACTAGACAATCTGCATATGATTGGTACAAGAAATTTGATGTTTGTATAAAGGTAAAAGTCCCGAGAGACCAACAGTAAAAAAAAAAAAAAAAAAAAAATTGGCATGTGTGAGTGCTAGTTATCTTGGCAGCATACAATATATCCACAAGGCGGGGTGCAGGTCAAGAGTTAGAAATACAGCTCCAGACTGTCTGGAAAAAATTGCGGAAACAGTTGAAAATGATTCCTTACAGACAGCAGTTCTGGCAATGTCTAAGTGACCAGGCTAAAAATGACACGTCATGCTTTCTGTGTAGAAATTCTGGAGCATTATGAAGATGGGTTTTGTAGAGTATCTTATATTTAGCAATGAGTTAGATATTTATCCAGCTCCAGGTCAGATTTGACACAAAGTCAATTTATTGTGGGGGTGCTACATATGAATTGATTTGTGTGTGGCTGTTACAAAATTTCTCAATACTTAGCAATGAATTAAATTTTTAGTTGCAACAAGTTTTTCTATCAAATTTTAACATTAGTGTCAAGATATTTTTTTGAAACTAAAATTTTAAAACTATTTCTTTTGGAGACACCCTGTATGTTACATTTTAGAGACCTATGAAAACAGATTGGTATCACGTCTTGAAACCTCAACCCCAAATAAATTCAATTACAAATTACCTCCCCCACAAAAGCAATGTTTTAGCACTGATAAGTCAGAATTATCCTGATGATCTGTTTGGTGAAACGTAGGTAAGTTAGTAAAGTTAGCGACAGTAGTTGAAGGAGAGCCGAAAGGCTTTTCTTTCAATAGTTACTACACTGAGGTGTATGGAGGGCACTACTCCATTCCTTGGATTGCTCCACTTTCCCTTTAATCTGTACTTTATAATGCTGAATGTTAAGCAAGGAGGTATCAAGTACCATTTTTTTGAATTTTTGGTATGATTCAACCTGGGATTGAACCCTGGTCTCCTGGAGAGTGAATGGATAGAGTGAACACTCTATCCATTTGGCCAATCTGGCTCTTTTATGTATTCTAGTTTTGCTCTACTTAGTTTATTGAGCACTTTTATATATTAGCTTGGGTAACTCAGTCAGTGTTATTTCTTTAGATTAGACGTTGTGGTGCTGGTTGATTATTTTCAAGCAATATGGATGTTTTTAGATTTTATTTTAATAAATTTTTTGAGAGATACTTTTTTTCTTTACAAATTGCATCATCTGTTTTTTTTTTTTTTTTTTTTTTTTCCATGCTGCCAGAGTTATAAAAATAGGTATGAAAATAATATATATAAAAACAGGTATTGACATTAAATAAACTTCAAAGCTTGACATACTATTAAGCCCAACCAACCAATCAAGTAAGATAAGCAAGACTTTGGGCACTGGGGAAGTTAGGATGAATTTATAAGTGGTATTCTCTTATGATGTCTTACACATGGACATACCAATGTTGGTTGACAAGCATAGACTGAGAATATCCCTCAGCTCTGTGCTGACATTGGATATTATCTTGAGGAAATGCCAAGAGTCATGACTGATAGGGATGAATGATGTGAGAGAGTTAAGGGAATCTGTGCTGTTGGCATGCCGTGATATCTCTAAGGTAGTATTAGTCATTATTTAATGTTTTTCAAAACTGAACTGAAAGTCTTTAAAAGTGGTGTAAATGTAAATTTGACTGTGGCCAAAATGATGTTAAATGGGATGGCTCATTGGCCTAGTGGGCAGAGTGTTCACTAATGGTCTGGAAGACCTGGGTTCAATCCCAGGTCGTATCATACCAAAGTCTTTAAAAATGGTACTTGATACCTCCTTGCTTAGCACTCAGCAATATAAGGTACATATCAAGGGTAAAGTGGAGCAATCCAGAGAAAGGAGTAGTGCCCTCCCCTACACCTTGGTGTAGTAGCTATTGAAAAGGGAGCCTTCTGGTCACCAACTTTACTTACTTTTTTACTGTATTAATGAGTCTGTCTTGATAGCTCTTTCTCTTCATTTATGGCTGTAAGATTCTCTCTGGTATAAGATGTATGCAAAATTGTCATCTCTATTTATGAATTTTCCCAACATCAGCAAACTCTTCCGGTAAAAATTGGTCAATCAGAGACAAGGATCAAAAGCATTTAAGATTGTTTGAAACTGTCCTCAAATACCATTGCTAGTTGATCTTTCTGCCAGGGAAACATTTTTTGGATTTTAACACCAAAGGAAATCTGCAGACTTGGATTACCAGTATTGGATTCTTTGAACAACAGAACAACTACACTCTACACTGGCTACAAGGATTTTAACAGTGGTACCATAGTGATAATTGGAATCAGTATTCCTCTCTCTTCGTGCTGTTGCAGTTTGCTTTTTGTGGAGTTTTGTCTGTGCTGTAGTTGCCACTGCAATACTTTTATTCAAAATCTGACCTTGTGGGTACTCTTACACTGGCTACAAGTGTGTACTTCCTTCTTGCCTGGTTATTTTCATTCTGACATTCTTCCCCTCCCCCGCTAAAAAAAAAACTTCTCCCCACTACCATCTATTTGATTAACAGATTTGACTATTTGCCAATATAAATCATTCATGATCATCATAACATTATCACATGTTGCCTTAGCATTTATTGTCATGTATTAATTTACATTCAGCAACTATGTGAGGATACGGGATGTAGTCCAGAAGAGCTGCCAGAGGCGATGAACGATAGGGAAAAGTGGCGAGAGAGGGTCAGGGATATCCGTGCTATCAGCACGACATGATGATGATGATTAATTAATTTACTGTCCAGGATTCTAAATTGAAATCTACTGAGTTAATGGTTCAGTTTAAAGATACATAAGATTTATGAAAGCACATAAGAGAAGGAAAAAAATTGTTCTCTTAAAATTAAAAGCAAACTTAAAAAAAAAAAACAATCAAACTTCATTATCATTAATAATAATTTTGACATAGCAATACTTGAAAACATAGAACTGTGTTCCAACAAATGATTTATAGTAAATAGCATTATTTGTATTAGATAAAAATAAGTAAACCCATTTAACTGTATGATAACGGAATAAGCTCAGGTTCATGTAAAAATGTTATTGACAAACTGTTTAGAAATCATATATTTGATATATATATATATAAAAAGGATTTGGCATTAAATGAGCTATAATGGTTGATATACCATAAAACCAAACCAAAATCTTTGAGTTGAGGTGTGGGTTACATGCTAAGACTTAAAATAAGATGACATAACACTAAAAGTTATTGCCCAGTCGGCTGGGGCTGTAGAATACACCGACTGCTTCTCTGCAGATGGGTAAGGGGACCCCCCCCCGCTAATGAGTGTCCTGATTATGACACTAAACAATCTGATGGTGAGGTTCCAGCAATGCTGGAGCTTTGGAGAATGCGGAGTACCCCTTCATTACCATTGCTCCCAGGTCCACTCAGGCCCGGAGTGGTAGCACCTGATAAGGCCCTATCTATGGGTTAAATAGAACTAACAGCATTCTTATGCTAAACTGAATTGTTTGAGTAAACTGAATAGCTTGAAATAGAAATGTTTTTGACAATTAAACTGTACTTACATTTAAACTGCGTGCTAATGCTTAACTGAATTATTTGAAATAGAACTGTTTTTCGACATTAAAATTGTATTTACACTTAACTGAATTGTTACATATAACTTCTTGAATAGTTTGAAATGTTTTTGACAATTAAACTGTGTGCTTATGCTAAAGTGAATTGTTTTAAAAAGAACAGATTATTTACATAAAAATGGATTTGGTGTTAAATAACCTACAAAGGTTGATATGCCATAAAACCCAACCAACCAACCAAAAGTTAGACACGTTCTTATCATTAATTGAGAATGATTAAGATATTATGGTTTGGTTTGGTTTCTTTGTTTAATGGCATATCAACCTTTGTAGGTTATTTAATGCCTAATCCATTCTCATAGAAGAACAGTAGTGGTGCTATTTAACCCATAGCTGGGAGGATAAAGGGGTTCATACCTTTCCCAAGGGTATTTGTCCGAAAGTGAGCGTAATAGCGCGACTGGAGAATGAACTCGCATACTACGATCCCGCAGTCCATCGCTTTAACCATTACACCACGAGGACACCCCTAAGATATTATGTAAGCAGGGGAATTTAGGAGTTGAGTCAGGATAGTTGGTTGGAGACAGTCGTTGAATTTGTCCGGGCATTTTCGAGTGGTCCTCTTGAGGATGAAGCTCTGGTTGGGGTAGAAAAGCAAAGTCAGTGTTTTATTTTGTCTACCAACCAATGAATCTCACTGCATTTCTATATGAAAACTATTATTTTTCACTCTATCTTTCTCTCACGTTTTGATGACTGCTGCTATGAAATGTTACAGTCAGCTGATGAACTTTTCCTATTTGAAACAACTAGGTCCATTTTGTTTTTTGAGAAATATAACATCTGTTCATATTTATGATGACGTAACATTACATCATGAGCAGCATTGTATAGCCATTCCCTTCACCGCTCAGTCAATCAAGTCAGGGTACCAGATCAAACCTAGCATGTTGTACGGAGCCTTCCACATGAGATTTTGAACTTTGTCACCTTGTCTCTTCCAACTTTTCAATCATCCTTTCTTTCTGTATTACTCTCATGAGCTGGCCCTTTTCCCCTGTTTTCTGAGGGCCACCTGGCATTCATGCTGGGTGGGTATCAATCACAAGCATAAATTCACATTGCACTTAGTGAATCAATGACAAGCAATGACCCACTTGCACCTGGCCTTCAAGCTTGGTGAACCTCTGACTGGCAGTCTGTGAGTCTCAGCTTCTGCACAACTTCCTTCTCTCCTAATCCCACTTTAAAAAAAGACCTTGTGTCAAATCCTACCTAGTGGTAGGTGTGCATAAATATTGCGCTCTCTCTCTCTCTCTCTCTCTGTATGTATGTGTATACACACACATTGCTAACTTTGTAATATTAAGAACAATGATCTGGGAGACTGGGATTTAATCCCAGTTTGAGTCGTACCAAAGACTCAAAAAATGGTACTTAATGCCTTTTTGCTTAACACTCTGCATTATAAGGTATGGATCAAGAGTAAGCTGAACAATCCAGATAAGGGAGCAGTGCCTTCTCCTACACTAGATTGTAGTAGCTTTTGGAAAGGGAGCCTTAGTCACCCTTGACAATGGTCAGCCAACTTATGTCTTAGCTTCAAACAGAAGCAAAAATGTAATTTATTTACTGGATGGCACATGCTGCCAAATGCAATACATTTGAAAGTCAGAATGGCTATTTTATTTTAGACTGAACAACAATAGACACAGAATCAAATCTATGGAATATATCAAACTATTACTTATAGAACAACATTTTCACTCAAACAGACATGACTTTAACAGATGCAAAATTCATCATCATAGAAAGAATTGAGGAGGGAGGATGGTACTTGGGATAATATCATTGGACAAAGAACTTTTCAGCCTTCTGTGTTTTTAGTAGAGTTGTATATACTTAATGGTTTTCAGAGTTAGATCATTAATACAATCTTAGTGAGTATTGATAATTAGACTTGATAAGTAGAACTCTGTAGCTAGGGATAACTCATTCAACAGGAGTCAAATGCAACTCAATGCTGCAATGTTTTTGAAAAGGGTTAAACAGGCAAACAACAAACAAAGAATTTAGAAAAAAGTGTTTGTTTTTGATGTTGAAAGTAGGTTAATGTTTTTGAATTCTTACAAAAGAAAAATCTGAGTCATTATATTCATATGGCTGTGCATGTGATGTGCTTTTCTTGTGGTCTTAACAGTCTTTCCCTTTTTTTTCTCAGTCCTTTCCCACCTACCTACCTTGCATTTCTCATTCCTCTTTTTAATTATCTCTACTGGTTTCTCTCTTTCTGTACCACCCTTCTCTCTATCTCTCTGTACCACCCTTCTCTCTATCTCTCTGTACCACCCTTTTCCTGCTTGTTCTCTCTGTGCCACCTTTCTCTCTCTTCGTACTATCCTTCTTTCTCTCTCCCTCATCCTTTTCTCTCTCGGCCTTTTCTCTCTCTCTCCCTCTCATCTCTCTCCCTCATCTCTCTCTTAGCCTTTTCTCTCTCTCTTCCTCTGTATACATCACTTACTGATTCTCCTGCACAACTACAACCTCAAATTTATTTTATATCCCACACAGATCTGAAAAAGTTCTTGAAAAAAAGCAGTTTATAATTTTCTCTTTTCAACCACTTGTTTCACACTTAGATAAAAATAGTTTAAAAAAACAACAACAAAAAAACCCAACAAAATAGTCCCCCCCTCATTCTCTTTTAGTCATACATTTATTCATTCTCTTCGATAGATATGTAAGTGTACTTATTTCTATTCTAGTATGAACAATATCTACTGAAAAAAATTATGTTGACTCATTTATTATTTCAGTTAACATTTTAGTGTTTTTTCTTAAATTTTATTTGCATAGACAAGGACAATTTGGAGCAGCAAGATTTATTTATTTACTCATTCTCATATTTTGAATAAGCATAACTTAAAATTTTCATTAGATATTAGACTCCTCGTAAGTGTGTTGCATAATGGCTAAAATGTTGGACTCTGGCCTTGAAGTGAGCGGTTTCAAACTCTAGTTGTGCTATGACATTGAATTTCAGGCTGATACCCTTGGGAAAAACACGAACTCCGGTATCCTTTCCAGTTATGGGTTAAATAGTATAAATGCTGCTCTTCTACAAAGGTGCCTTTGGCATTAAATAACCCATGAATGTCTAAATGCCATTAAATAAAGAAACCAAACCAATAAGCCTGTTGGTTCTTGTAATAACAGTCTATGATAATATTGATGCTTCTATTTAACATTTCAAAATTTTCTGTGACATCAAGAATTTGGATGGTTAAAAAATGATTTGATGCACAATTTCAGACCCTATTGATTTATACTCTTAGAGTATTTTAAGTGTATTGCTTTAATAATCTCCCTACATGTGCTGTTTTTCCTGGATTACTGTTACATATATATTCACAAATAAGATAACCTAACTGGCTGGAGCTATAGAACACACCAATGGCATTTCTGCAGAGGGGTAAAACCTCTTCAACGAGTATCCTTGATATGACATTAAACAATCTGATGGTGAGGCTACCTATAATGATGGAGCTTTGGGGAATGCAGAGTACCTTTTCATTTCAATTGCTCTCTGACCCAAAGCAGTAGAGTACTTGAAATGGTCCTATCTCTGGGTCAAATATAAGTGTTTGTGAACAAATGACTTATGCTAGATTGAATTGTTAGAAGTAGAACTGTTTGATCATTTAACTGTGTATAAACAAATGACAGATGTTTAATTGAATTGTTAGTAATACATAGCAATACTTGGAACCATTTAACTGTGTGCAAATAAATGAGTAACATAGGAAATGTCATGAACTTTTGTTTTTAGATAGGAAATTCTCTGCTAGCTATCTACTCTATACAACCAAACAAAAAGATAAAGATTCAGTTCAGTTAAACAGTTGAAGATTATTGTAAATTAAACACCTTAAAAAATGATTCTATTGAGTTTACTTGGTGCTGGAGTTGTCTGGGTATGTCTATCAAGGAACATTATAGGGCTATCCATAATAGAGTTCTTTGGTAGGTGTGGCTGTAAGTAATTTAGTGAGATCTATATGTCCACAAAATGCTCAACAGTTTACATCTGGTGAGTGTTGAGATCTATGGAATTAACTGAAAGTCAGCAGTGTTCATGGAACCAATAACATGTTTGACTGAGCCACAGCCGTACCTCATGGTAAGGCTCCAGTTCCACTCTGATCCAGATTGGTAATACCTGTTAGGGTTACATCTATAGGTCAAATAGGTCTGTCTAAATATTATTTACGTTAGGTAGGAATACTTTGTACCATTCGTAGATTATTTTGTATTAAGAATAGTTATTGAAGCTATAATTATTTACTTAGGATTATTATTATTTAGTTGAAACCATATAATTGCAAACAAATAACTATTATTAAATCAAAATAATTACTTGAATCCATATAATGATTAATATTAAATAGAAATATTTGATATTGTATAACTATGTAAAAAAAACAAAAACTTTTAAACAATTACACAAAAAATGTTGGCTCAGTTGGCTGGGCCTGTGGAATACAGACAGCATCTCTACAGAGGGATAAGACTCCCCCTCCCCCATGACTGTCCTGGATATAATACTGAACAATCTAATGGTGAGGCTTCAGTAATGGTGTAGCTTTGGGGAATGTGGAGTACCCCTTCATTGCCATTTTTCCTGGGTCCACTCTGACCTGGAGTGGTAGGACCTGATAGGGTCCTATCTATAGGTCAAGTAAAACTGTTTGACATTTAAACTGTCAAGTTGTACTAAACTGAATTGTTTGAAATAAAAATGTTTGATCATTTAACTGTGTGTAAACAAATGGCTGATATTTAATTGAATTGTTAGTGATGCATATCAATTCTTGAAAACATTAAACTGTGCAAACAAATGATTGAGAGTAAATAGAATTATTCATATTAGGTAAAAATCATCATGTCGTGCCACAGGCACAGATATTCCTGACCCTCTCTCGCCACTTCTCCCTATCGTTTATCGCCTCTGGCAGGTCTTCAGGGCTACATCCTGTATCCTCATATAGCTGCTGAATGTATGCTCGAGCTGGTCGTCCTGCTTTTGCCTGGCCATATGTGGGGGTCCATAGGAGTACATCACTTATGAGCTCATCCCTGCTTCTCCAGCAGTGACTTTCATGTCTGGTTCATCTAACTTGGTTAGTTTTCGTGATGGGAGGCAGGTGGCTGTATAGTTGGTGCCTTGTGGGGTGTTGCTGCCAGGACTTGTTCAATATTGCTCTCAACATTCTTGTGTAAATGCCGTCTAGCTTCTTCTCCAGCCGTTTAGTTAGCGTCCAAGTAGTGCATCCATACAGCAGTATCGATACGACCGCTGCTTGGAAGAAACTGCGTTTCATTTTATCGGTCAGGTCTGATTTCCATATGATTGGTAGCCTATTGATAACTGTCCATGCCTTTGTTAGCGCGTGTTGATGTCCTTTTCTGTTAATGATACGCAGCTTCCTAGGTAGGTGACTTTGTCTACTAGTTTAAGAGGGGTTCCAAAAAGATAAAAATAAGTAAAACTATTTAACTGTTAAAAAAAAAAAAAAAAAGGTTGGGGCTCTAGCAGGCTCATTTAAAAATCTTATCTACAAAATATGTTTAGAAATCATATATTCAATGATGAATATAATTCCCTAACCTGTATTAATAAAATAACTGTAAATGGCTGTGATATGCCACTGAAATTAACTGATCAATCAATTTAGGCATAAAATAACCCAAGATAGGTTGCCATACAATTAAAATCAATCAGTCAGATAAAATGCAGTAACCAATGTTGTTGTGTCAATAATTGTACCCTTGTTAATCTATAACTTCTAAACCTTGTTGAATTCAATGTATGCTGTATATTGAATGGGGATGTGACTTGATTTAAGGTTTTCTTCATTGGGAGGTTGGCTTGGTTAATTACTATCTGTGACAGTTGCTAGTTGTTTCCATTCTTGCATAATCTGTGTACCCTCGCAGTTTTCATTGGGTGTTAATCTGTCTAGCATTAACATATCCCTTGTAATCTTTTACTAGTATTCTTCAAGAAAAATTTAGACCACTTGCCATTTCTGGCTGCAAAAATGATTTCATTGTTTAGATTTACTCCATAACCTAGTTTGTAGTGTGTCTTGGGCAGAAATAGCCTGGCAGAGTCCATCCCACTTGAGGTCGATAACTGGTTTTGAATTTAGAGTTTTCCTTCTCCTAGACTAGTTGTCATACCCAGGTTAAAGAGCCTTATCTCTCTACTATTTAGCCATAGCTGGAGGGTTTAGTTTAGTTTGGTTAGGTTAGAGTTCTTTTAATGGCATTTCAACCTTTGTGGGTTATTTAATGCCAAGACTATCCTTGTAGAATAACAGTAGTGGTACTAATTAATCCATAGCTGGGAGGATAGGGGTGTTCATGCTTTTCTTTGTTTTATGGCATATCAACCGTCATGGGTTATTTCATGCCAAAACCATCCTTGTAGAAGAATGGTAGTGGTACTATTTAATCCATAGCTTGGAGGATAAGGATATTTATACCTTTCACATGGGTATTAGACTGATAGTGAATATAATAGCATGACTGGCTTTTGAACTCTCTTACTTGAATGTTGTTGTCCAGCATATTAGTCACTGTACTACATGGAGTCCACACCACATAGCTTGGTGGGAGAATACTTGGTTTCATAGCATTCTATAATAGTATTGTATGGTATGGTTCATAATACTAATACCCTTGGGAAATCTATATGAAATGCAAACAGCTTTGGCAAGGGTTTGAACTCTGGTAGCTGAGTCCATTTCCTATGATGGTAACCATTATGTTACAAGTTATTCCATATTCAAATAATGATCAATTCTTCATGTCATGGTTATTTCAGCTACCTCTTCACCTTTTACATTGCTTAAGGAATACTTTTTGCCAACATGATTATATTTGAAGGTGCTATTTATGTGGAGCTTTGGAAAGCATTTTTACCTGGAAAACACAAAAGAAAGAAAAAAAAAAGTTACGGACATAATTTTTTTTCTCCTAAATTTATTTGTATCAATTGAATTAAAGACTTAATCATAAATTAGTTTTAATCTTGAATAACTTACCCTTACCCCCAAATGTTGACCTATCATGTTATGCATTCATCTTCAAGCTGTCTATTGCTTCTTGTGGGGGTAGGATGAAACCATCCTGTATTCTGCTGTCTCTGAGTTTTTTGAATTTTAGTTGGAATATTTAAAACAATAGATTTCTTTTTCTTCCGCTTTGAATTCTTACTTTAAACGGATTGTTTTACTTATCTAACCTACTTATCTTTTCTTTCTTTCTTTTCTTTTCTTTTTTTTTTTTAAAATAGTACTTATATTTACTGCATCGGCTTTTTGTAAGACACTGAATAAGTGGGTGAGGGTAGCGGGACACCATGTTTAGTGATGGGGGGTAGGGGTGACATGCAAGAATTTGGTTACATCATCTGCTGTGTACTGTCTCATCTGTTCCTCTCTCAGCGTAGCAGTAAAGAAAGACCATTAAGTAACTGAACCTAGTGGTGACGATGTTTTTTGTCTTCAAAGCTTAAAAAAAGCTCATTTAATATTTTGAAGCAATTTTAAAAGAAAAGGATGTAACTTTTAATCGTATGTATATTTTTTTTCTATTCATATCTTCATAACATTAAAAAAAAAGTTTTTGAATTACTTTTTATTTAAGGAGGGGGGAAAAAAAAAAAAAAAAGAACTCCTAAATGTTGGAGTTGGATCTGTCTTTGTAAATGCTATGTAGTGTTTATGTGTGTATAACTCATGACTAGTTTAGAATCAAATGTTATTAGTATTCTTGTTACCATATTTTATGCCATTTAATGCTGTTGTCTTTTCCCGGGTGATTTAAGAGACATTCTGATAATTTAATGTGTAGATTTGTGGTGTCTGAACTTGCAGAAAACACCAAAACTCTTGAGGTATCATGTGTAGTGGGGGATAACTTGATGCAAAATTTTGGAGGGAAAAAACGTATGAGAAGAAATATTAAGTGAACAGAGTTGATAATGTATATAATTACTATACTTTTTCGTTGTTCTGTTTGGAATCGAGTTGATAATCCCAGTTAACACCTGTCTATATTTCTGAGATGAGGTATTATGTACATTATTTATATTTTTCGGACTATGGCGACAAAGATGAGGACAATAATCCAAAAAATGTAAATAATGCCCATTTAACACCTCATTTGAAACTTGGTTTTTATGGTTTCTATAAAAATTTTCAGTTGTCATCTTTGATTAATTAGAGCCAACACATATTTTATTATATCAAATTAAAGCAAAAAGCTGATTTAAAAAAAAAAATTATCTATATATGAATGTGCAAAGAAAAAGCTACATGGGAACTGCACAAGAATGCTACAAGCTATATTGAACAAATCCTGGAAGCAACATCCCCACAAAACAACAGTTTTATGATCACCTACCTCCCATCTCTAAAACTATCCAAATAAGACTAATGAAGCGTGTGGGACACTGCTGGAGAAGCAAAGATAAACTCATTAGTGACGTTCTCCTTTGAACCTCTTCACATGGATGTGCAAGTGTTGGCCAACCAAGAACATACCTATAACAGCACTGTACAGACACAGGATGTCGTCTAGAAGACCTGCCAGGAGCGATGGATGATTGGGATGAATGGCAAGAAAGTCAGGGAAATCTGTGCTAGGTGTGTGACTTGATGATAGTGATGAATAAATATAATTGCATAATGAACAAGCCCTAATTTTTAGCCATAAAATGTGTTCTTATCATATCTTGTGTGTAATGAATAAATAAGCTTTGATGTATTTAAAAACTAGGCATGTACAAAAAACATGCACTTTTTATATGCAATGTTATGATTTTTAAAAAAATTCCAGTGATGTTTTTCCTTTTTAAAGTATGAATGAGCAAAAGTAATTTATTAAAAAGAATCGTTTTTAGTAATAAATTTTGGAGAAGGTTTATCTCCAATGTAATGCTTTTTATATAAGTTCACTTGTGGGCCTTTGTAGAAAAAAAAAATATTCAGATAAAATACTTTTTTCTATCTTTCTAATCAAATTTATTTATTCAATATTTTTACATTAATAATCAAATTTACAGTCACATGCATTGAGTGAAAGAGTTTAATCTATGGATGTCAATTTTAAATTCTTGAAAAAAAAACAAACCTTTCTGTGTGCAATATTTTACCATTTTTTTAAACTTAGAAAATAAAGCATACATATGAACAAAATAAAATAACAAAATAACCATTAAAAAAAAATAAACGAAATAACCATTAAAAAAAAGAAATGAATAAAAACCTAATTCTCAGTGGAATTATCTTTTTTAAAACATGTAAAAATCATTTACTTGCATTTTCATTAAGCGAGTCAAATTAATAAAATGATTGAGGCTAGGTGGTGCATAATAGCAAAACAATTAAAAAAAGAACAAAAATGTGTCTTCAAAATTTTGAGGAATTTAAAAAAAAAAAAAAAAAAAAAAGAGGCAATCTTTTATTGCTTTAAAACCTGATAATTAGTGATTTTAGGAATTTTTTTTTCTTTTAAAGTGGTGCTTGAGTCTGCGCCTGTTTTTGCAGATCCCTATCAAAAACATTAGTAATGAATGATCCCTAGTTTTGGGGTGAAAAATTGGTTCTAAAATAGTTGTCCATTACACAAGTACTATTAGTACTCATTAAGAATTTGTAGTTTAACTGTCAAAGATTTACATACCAGATTATGTGGTCTGCTTAAAAATGCATTGTTATACTGTGTAAACAACTTTGCAAATACTAATATCTCTGATTCTATATAGTGAACAAAGATAATTTTTATATTAGAATTTTCTCTGAACTTTTTTCTTACTCATAAGACAAAGATTAGGTTAATGAAATTAACTTTTATACAAAGTTTAGGTGATTTTTTTTTTCTCTCACATATTTATTTTTCCTCTAAAGTTTGTGGAAGTATCTAAAATTTTGAATTAAGATATTTTTCCAGTTGAATATCAGAACTTAAATTTCTTAGATTAAAGTTTGAATTTTAACAACTTCAGACTTTAGAATTGACCATATTTTAGTGCCTGTGTAGATTCACACAGTTTTTAATACTCCTTAACTGAAATTGGATTGTGCTAACACTGGATTACAATCGGCTAATTTGAATCTGAGATTTTATTTAAAATTTATTTTATTTTTTTTTATTGATTTACTTGTTTCTCTCTCTCTCATAATCTCGCAAGAACAGTATATTATTGCAAGATCTTTATTACAGCAATACACTTTATACACTCTAACTAAAGCAATTTCCAGTTCAGTTCGTAGATGAATGGTAATTTTGTTTGAGCAGATTATATTTTAATCATATTAATTATATAACAAATAACTATGAAATGTTAATTAGAAACATTTTATTCCTTCCTGAATAGATGTATTGATATCTTCATGGACTGTTATTATAATGAAAACTCAATGGTTTTATGGGTCATTTTAAGATGCTCAAATGCCAACTTGTTCATTATGACTGTTTGAGTTGTTGACCCTTAAGTAATTTGGTTTGTGCCAATTGTTTGTTCTTTGTTTATAATTTTAGAAAAAAAAAAGAAATTCTGTTTATGAGTTTAGAGAAAAAAAAAGTTTATTGGTTTCTATTCTGGGATTGACAAGTGGCCAAATTGTAGTTATTTTATTAGATTGTTTCCTGCTCTTAAATTTGATTTGATTTAATTATTCCAAAGCCAAACAGCTTCTGTCTTTATTTAGATGAATATTTGTCAAATATTAGATTGCTGGAGACAAAATAAAATCCTTAGACCCGCATAAAAACAACAGAATTAAGCTATGTTCTTATTCCAGCTACTTGGCTTAGATCATTTAACTATGTGTAAACAAGTGACTGATCTTTATTTGAACTGTTGGTGATACATACCAATACTTGGAACCATTTAACTGTGTGCAAACAAATGAATAGTTAAATTGTAATAGTTGCTTGAAACCATTTAACTCTGTGAAAAAAAAGTTTAAAAATGTTATCAAGAAAATGTGTTGACAAATCATATATATTTAATATATATAAAATGTACTAATGTTTTAAGTATAATATACTTAAAATGTTTATCAAAGACTTATTAGATCATTTGTATTTACCTATGAGTTGGTGGAAATCTCATCGGTCTCATCCTAAGAATTTGATCCTCTGAGTTTTTCTTTTACCATAGGGCAACTTGTATTGTAATGACACTTTCTGTTGTTGAAAGCTGGATATTTTACTTGTTCAAGAGCCTATCAACAGGGCCTAGAATACACTGATTGTATCCCTTTTTGAGAACTTTGACATTAAACTGTCTCCAGTGATAAGGCTCCAGTTCTGGTGATTTGAGGAGTGTGGCATTATCCTTTGCATCGGTTAGTATAGCATAAGGCTCATATAAAGACTGAAGATACTCAATGAGGGTCAAAATCACTTCTGTACTAATAAGTAATATAAAATATTGATTAAAAAAAAGTCTTTATCAACATTTTTCTGGGTATGAAATTAAACTCTATCAAGTGGTGAAGTCCTAATTTTGGAGTTTTTTTGGGAGAGTGTGGGGGTCACTCGTTTGTTGCCATTACTCTCAGTTCCTCTCTGACCTAGAGTGGTGGTATATTTTTAAGGTCCCTTCTACAGGTCAAATAGATCTGTTTAAAAATTATTAATATTAGATAGAATACTTTAACCCAAATAACTCGTCCAAGTCTGGTAGATCTCTCTTGTCCAAGTTGATAATAATAGAGATATATTGTAATTTTCTTTTATTCTAAGAATGTGTAATTGATCAAACCTGCTGTCTATTGTTTGCTCAACAAAACCTTACGTGGGTAGAAGTAATGGTTTAGATGTTGACAGACGTTTTTCATCCAGAAACCTTGATATTTTTGTTTTTTTTTTGTTTTTAAAGAATGAATAAATTTCCCAATGGACATTAGTCATTGCAAATATATTCATGTAGCTACATTTGAAGGAAGTTGTTCACTCACCAAAAATAAGATTTACTTTCCAAACAATCTTGTATCTGATGGTATATAAGCCTCGCCCTACCTCAGTATTTAGATTATGGAGTTGGGCTAGATGCAAATACTGGTCGTCTACTATGGTGTTTTGATAAACATTAGCTTACCAGATACTTCTGTGTTGCAAACTAGGATTTTTTTTTTTTTTTGACAGAGATGGGTGTAAATGGAAGTTTAATATGACATCATATATGATATATATGCATGCATGTATTTACTCAACCTCTTTAACCTGAGCAGGATATGACACAAGGTCAATTTTTAATCAGAGTACAGCTGGTTTGAATTTAGCAGTTTCCTTCTAGATTGGTTGCATATATCAAGGCTAAAGAACCCAGCCTGCTCTACTATTTACTCATAGATTGATGCTTTCCTCAAGGGCATTAGTGTAAAGGGAAACACAAATATCCCCATCCAGAATTTGAACTCTATCCTATTATGGTAACCCTTATATCAATGTGCCACCAACTAATGGCATATCAACCTGTCCAGGGTTATCTAATGGCAAAGCCATTCTTATCATTGAGGGTTTTCAGACTATTGTTTTCATCTTTATTGTTATTTCCACTACGTTTCGGCTGATATGTCCTCCGGCCTTCCTCAGGTGTTTGTCGAACTGGGGAACCTTCACTGAACTTTGCACTACGTCCTTTAATGAATCCACAGGAGTCACCTGTTCTGATTCCATTAGCCATAACCGGGTACAAGTGTTAAGTATTCCTGTATTGACAATCATCTTGAGGTTGCAGGTTCAATCCTGACTGCAGGGGTGTAGAAGGCAACAATATACAACAGCAATAATAGTAACAATAACAGCAACACTTACCAGAGGTCCAGCATACTCAAGACTAACATCTTGAACTTCCGAAACTGCTGTGGTGTCATTTCTGAGTTAAGTTGAGGAGGCTTGGCGGTCGGTTTTACATGAGTGGTTGGTGATGCTGGATTTTCTTTGGCCAACTTTAGTATGATGAGTACGTCTCCCATGCTTTTTATACCCAGCTCCTTGAGCATCGTCCTCGATGGGTGCATATCGGCGCTCTGCGTCAGTGCAGAATCTGCTGCCGGCAAATACAATGTGCCACCCATCAGGACAACACACTGGGGCTTTCTCGGTGGGGCATGTGCAGTGCTTCTGTAACAGTAGGAAGCCCATTCCATCCTTGCTCCAGTCAGGTGCTAAGCAGGTTGTTCTGTTTATATCAAAGGTGGTAACTCCTTTTTTTAGTAACCCCACTATGACCTGTTTAGATTGCTGAAATGCTTTTTCGAGACTTTCATTCCAAACGAAGTTGGAGTTTTTTTTACAAGTTCTCGGAATGGTAGCATTATAGGGCTTAATGAGTATGCCCATGCTACTTGGTTGACAAGCCCGAACCAGGACCTTGCATCTGTAATGTTTTTAGGGCTTGGGAAGCTGGAAATTGCATTCAGCAAGTTGTGAGAAGGGGTCACTCCTGTTGGTGTTATTTGGAGGCCTCCGAATTGGACTACGTCTTGGCAGAACTGGAATTTATTTTTGTTGATGACTATTCCATTCGTCTCGCATAGTGATAAATAGTCTAGGGTATGGTAGAAGGCGTCTTTTATGGTCTTGTCATAAAGGAGGGTGTCATCAACAACTTTTATTTTGCATGGGATGTCTTTAATTATCTCATCGTACCTTCGTGTATAGGCGTCACCCGAAGCTACATACCCTTGGGGCATTCTGAGATACATGAAACGACCCCATTCTGTGATGAAGGTCGTGAGAGGTTGAGATTCTTCATCTAGGGGTATTGAATGATAGCCATCCACCGCGTCCAGGACAGTTTTCTTTGTGTTTGGTGGAACCTGGAGTGAGAGTTGGAATTGGGAGATTCCAATGTGCACACATTGGCCAGTCCATTCCTTGGATTGTGATTGGCTAGAACATATCATTGGATATGTTTGTTCATAAATACCAACACTGTCCAGTTCAAGATGTTAGTCTTGAGTATGCTGGACCTCTGGTAAGTGTTGCTGTTATTGTTGTCACTATTATTGCTGTTGTATATTGTTGCCTTCTACAAGGGGAGGGTGCTACTTCTTTCCCTAGATTGCTCCACTTTACTCTTGATCCATACCTTATGATGCTGAGTGTTAAGCAAGGCAGCATCATTTTATTATTTTTGTCATTCTTCTGAAGTTGGAATAATTATTTGAAACTATATAATTGTAAAAAAAGTGACCTTAGCATGAATATAAGAGTTTGCATGCCATAAAACCAGCTATTTAGAACAAAAACCACACCACATCTTCACTCTGTTGGCCCAGTAAAAGCAAATTACCTTAATTTTGTTGGTGTTTTTTTTGTATTCATCTCCAAGGTTGTTGTTTCTGTACTTACCAGGTTAAAGAAAATGAGCTTTACATAAATAGTTCATTGATTGAATCAACAATGCAGTAATTAATTGCTGAAGAATTTAATTACACATTTATTTTCAAATTTGTTTTGCATTTTAGTGCCAATCAACTGTTAAAAATTAATTGAAAAATTCACTTGAATGCTGGGAAATTTGGAAGACTATATGTGTATTCAGGTTTAGTTAAAAAGTTAAACTGGTTAAAATGATTATCTGTGTTTGTTGCTCCATCTTACAAAATTCTTTACAATCTACCAACTTCTGTGGTCTTTGAATAGTGTAATGGAGGGGTGCCAAAATCAACATGCTTGTTTTGCAGATTGGTTGATGATGATATTATTGTTCTTTGATGGACTCCTACACGTGGACCAATCAGTGTTGGCTGACTAGCAAAAACATAGATTCATCAGTTCTGTGTGGACACTGGATGCCATATAGGGGACTTGCCATGAAGGTTGACTAATAAGGATGGAAAGTCAGAGAATATGTACAGTCTGCATGCCTTGATGATGATTTCTTTGTAAAAACTAAAATAAAATTATGTCTACATTGTACAATACCCTTCTAAGTAATGAAATTACAAGACACAAGTTGATGTCAACAAGAATTGAAATGCTTCTACTACAAATCCAAACTGCATGAATAGTATTTTCAACTTTCTGCTATTTATATCTTTTTTCTTTTTCTTTCTTTGTTGCCATGTGCCAGAGATAGTTTTTGCCAAATATATATGATTGAACCTATATAATGCAATAATTTTCATTAGTTTAATGCATTATCTTAAAATCATGTACAAAAGAAAAAAAAAAAAAACCCAGCCTCCAAACCCCTAAAAGTTTGGCGTTGTTCTGTCTGCAAGGCTTAGAATATGCTGGCTCTATCATTTGCAGAGGGTACCCCCTCAAGAGAGACGTTCTCATTGGTTGGCTGTATTTTACGGCATATCAACCATTCTAGCTTATTTAAAACAAGTCTGGGCTCACTTGATTGCACATAGTAAAATGGTTTCAAGTATTGTTATCTAACTCTAATAGTTTTATTTGCATGCTCTTAAATGGTTCCAAGTATTGCTATCTAGCACAAGTAATTCTATTCAACATTATTTGTTTGCACACTAGTTTCATGTATTTCTATCTAACACAGATAATTTTATTTGATATTAATCATTTGTTTACACACAGTTAAATGGTTTTAAGTATAGAAAATGATTAACAGTTCTATTTGACTCATAGATGGGACCCCAGCAGGTATAACCACTTCAGGTCAGAGTTAACCTGGGATAATGGCAACGAAGAGGTACTCCACATTCCCAAGAATGCCAGGACTGGTGCCTCACCATCAGATGCAATTTAGTGTTATATTCAGGGTGCTTGTTTAGGGGGCATGTTTTATCCTTTTGTATAGATGCAGTGGACCTATTCTACAGCTTCAGCCAACTGGGCTGAAGAGTGTCTAGGACACTAAACTAGATCTGACGTTGAGGCTCCAGTTCTAGAGATGTGTAGAATGTAGTATACTCCCTTCATTTCCATTACTCCCAAGTCCACTCTGCTCTGGAGTGGTAGTACTTGTTGGGTTCCATCTATGGGTTAAAAATTATGTGTTCAATTGGAATACTTGATACCATATAACTGTAAATTATTTGTATTAAGAATACTTATTTGAAGCTATAATTGTTTAAGGATTATTATTATTAGTTACTTGAAACCATATAACTGTGTGCAAATGATTTATTAAATGAAATAGTTATATGAAACTATGAATAAATTATTAGTATTACATAGGAATATGTGAAACAATATAATTGTGTGTAAGTTATTTGTATTAGATAAAAATACTTGATGTCTTAAAACTCTGTGCAAAAACTTGAGAAACAACTACACAAAAAATATAACTGTACGATGAATATAATTCCCTAACGTCTAGTCATGAAATAACCCTAGACAGCTTGACATGTCATTAAAATCGATCAACTGCTATTAGATTGCTTTCTCAGATAGTTTTGTAGAAAAGACTTTCTTTCTTTATTTATTTTTGGTGGAGGTGGTGAGAAAATTTAAAATATGAATTTCTTGAATTATTTGGAACAATTTCAAGACATGTCTGTGTAGCACATGAGATTGATTAGAGTAATGTATTTGAAATATTTATTCAGGAATTTGCTTACGTCATGAATTATCTTTATTTATTTATTTATTTTTTAAAGAAAATCTTGGCATAATTAGTTGTTACATTGTTTCTTAAGTACCTAATTTATTGTGCAGACTCAATCTAATCTTTTTTAGGTAAACAATTGAATATAGGAAAAAGCATATTGTTATATATATATATATATACACACACATTGGGCCATTGGTCAAATGAGTAGAGTGTTTGGCCATAGTCTGGGAGACTGGGGTTCAATCCCAGGTTAAATCATACCAAAGAATCAAAAATTGGTACTTGATGCTGCCTTACTTAACACTCAGCATTATAAGGTATGGATCAAAGGTAAAGTGGAGCAATCCAGGGAATAGAGTAGTGCCTTCCCCTACACCTTGGTGTAATAGCTATTGAAAAGAGAGCCTTCGGGTCATCTCAACTATGGTTGACAACTTTACTTTTTTTTTTTTTTTTAAAAACATATATATATATAAGTGTGTGTGTGTGTGTATGCACACACACACACACACTTGGTATTTGTGCCAGGTGGGTGAGAAATTAATCAGCTTAGTTCCAGGGGTGGACTTTTCCCATCAGGCAGCACCTGCCTCCTTAAAAAAAGAAATGGAGGTAAGGCCTAGTTTTATTGCTAGGTTCCTGAAGGGGGAATACCGAACATCAGGTGGCCTCTGGAAAAGCAAGGGAAAAGAGGGTGGTTATTAATTATTGCCTGACTCCTGAAAAGGGAATACTGATTGAACCTCAGCAATATTTGCATCTGCTTCTCGGGAGATTTGCTTCCTGTTTTTCCTTCCCCACCATTAGACATTAAAATGACCATGTATCATATTCTGCCCTCATGGTTAGCTGAATATGTATCAGTAATATTTCAAACAAAATTCTCATTGTTTTTCTGCTAGTGGTCAATATCCAGCATAAGTAAGTTGGCCAACAGTTATCGAGGGTGACCTGAAGGCTCCCTTTTTAATAGCTATTTCCCTGAGATGTAAGAGAGCACTACTCTTTTCCCAAGATTGCTCCACTTATCTTTGATCTATACCTTATGCTGAGTGTTAAGCAAGGAGGCATCATGTAGTATTTTTTTTTTTTTTTTTTTTTTTTTTTTTAAATTTAGGTTTTTTTTTTTTTTTTTTTTTTTTTTTTTTTTTTTTTGGTATAGCTTGACTTGGGATTTAACCCTGGTCTTCTGGACCATTGGCGTCTAGATCCTCTTAATTATCTAATGATTAGGCAATGATTAAAAATAATTATTAAAAACTTAAAATCAGTCATTACAAGCATCCAGTCCTATTGTCAAGGTTCAAATAGTGGCTATCTCACAAACATTGTTTTATATTGCATTTGCACAGACGCACAATGTGAAATAAATACAATTTAGTTTTTTTTTTTTTCTTTTTTCCTTCTTTTCTCTCTCTCTCTCTCTCTCTCTCTCTCTCTCTCTCTCTCTCCCCAATTTCTAGGGTAGAGCCTCTACAATATTGAATGCAGACTGTGGATAGAATCACTTTTTAAAAATGTTAAAAACTGAACAGTCAATACAAACTTTTTCTTCTTCTTTTTGACAATGTATCAATTGTGCTGTAAATCAACTGTAGAATTGAAATGAGACCAAAAAATATTAGTATTCAATAAATGAAATAATTTTTTAAATCTTTTTTAGTTAATTTGAACTTTTCCCTAAAGACTCGGATGGCTTTGAGGATATTCAAATTAATTAATTCTTCATCTCATTCTTCTTTTTATTCTAATTATCTTTCCTTTTTCTAATTTTATTTTCCTCTTTCCATTTCTACTTTTTCCTTATTTTCTTCCTCATTTTAGTCAGGTCATTTAGTTTATTGGCATATCAACCCTTGATGGTTGTCTTATGCCAAATGCTGTTTCTATTTATGATTTTTAAATGAATAGTTTGTAGGTAACATTGTCTTTTAAACTAGTCAGAGCTCATTTGTTTGCACACAGTTAAATGGTTTTATGTATTGCTATTTATTGTTTGCACACAGTTAAATGGTTTCAAGTATTGTTATCTAATTCTGATAATTCAATTTAATATTGATCATTAGGTTACACACAGTTAAATGGTTTCAAGTATAATAAATGATCAAACAGTTCTATCTGACCTATAGATGGGAACCTAACAGGTACTGTCACTCTGAGTCAGTGGATCTGGGAGTAATGGCAATGAAGAAGTACTCTCCATTCCCCAAAGTTCTAGGACTGGAGTCTCACCATCAAATGCAGTTTAGTGTCATATCCAGGATGCACGTTGGCAGGGATAGGGGTCTTATCCTTCTGTAAAGAAGCAATTGGTGTATTCTCCAGCCTCAGCTAATTAGGCTGACTCTTTCTTTTCTTTTCTCCCCCCCCCTTTTTAAAAATCTTTGTCCTTATTCTTTTTTGTTCCTGCCTTTTTGTTCCTATTAAACTTATGTTTACCCCCTTTTTTTTTTTTTGTTGATATGTAACTCCTTTGAAATATATCTTATTAAATAGTTTTGAAATGAAAGTTTTCTTGATCGGACAAATGTGAGGATTATGAAATCTTGCAATATGATCCATATTGATATTAATGTGTCAGAAAATCATAGTAATTATATAGTATTTAAAAATCTTTTTTTTTTTTTTTAATGATTATCTTTCTATATTAGCTTATTTTGTTTATCACTGACTGTGATTGAATTTGTTTTAATATAAGAAGGCAAAAAGGAAAATAAATATATATGAAGGATGCAGGTCTGTTGATTTATACAAAGTATATACGTACATGGGTGTACATGAATAGAGTTCCCAACCTCTCTACCATGAGCAGGATGTGATGCAAGATTTAAAGCTGGTTTGGATGTGATGCAATTTTTAAAGCTGGTTTGAATTCAGTTTTCCTTCTCCTAGACTGATTGTCATGCCAAGGCTAAAGAGCCCAGTCTACTCTACTGCTTACACATAGCTGAGAAGAGGAGAGATGGATTCATGTCTTCCTGAAGTACATAATTGTAAAGTAAAAGACAAACAACTTTGTCTGGGATTTGAATTCTGGTTTGTATTACAATAAATGCTATGCCACAAGTGCTTCCATATACATGTGTACTAATATATATATATATATATATATATATATATATATATATATATATATATATATATATATAATGTATGGTGAGTAATTATTCTTTAGTTTCTAAGCAGAATCATGGCTTTAAAATATAATATTATAGATATTATAATGCATTTCAATACTCTCAAAACTACTCCTACCTCACTTTTGTTGCAAAAATAGATTTAAAATCAAATTAACAAAGAAAAAACTATTAGGGAATTAATTGGTCAGAATGAATGTTGACACAGACTTTTAAAGTTCAAATTGGATGGAAATAGGTTTATTCTTTAAGAAGCTATTTCTAATTGCTGTAGGTGACTCACCTATGACCAAAATAATGGACTTAGCCAAAGGGTATATTAATCAAGAACTAAGCTAGTAGAGTGAGGGAGAGTAGCAGCAGCTGTAGTAAGCACCTTGCTTGTCTTCATGTACATTGAACTAAGCAAACCCTTCTCAGAGACTTGGATACATTTATGTGGTACTCATATCTCTGTGTTAAGTTATTTATTTATTGACCCTTAATAATCGGTCATAACACTAATTCAATTGTGGCATGATGTGGGTGCATTCGTTCGGTGGGTGTGGGTGAGTGCCAATCAGAGGACTCCTTTGTCTGTATGGGCTTGTGCATGAGATTTCCTATGAGACCAGAAGATGAGAAAGGGCAAGGTCCCAGGGTAGTCAACAGAAGGCAGGGGAAGGTGACAGTCAGTCAGCTGCTAAGTGAGGAGTTTGGACTTGTGGACTCAGAAGCCAGGTCAGCCACCGCGAGAGGATGAGTTAGCGTTCCTGGTGGCTGTGTGGGAATTTTGCTCAGATACACGCTCGTGATAGCCAGATGCACAGAAAACCACACAAAAGTGTCACAAACTTCTCCCTTCTTGCGCTTGGAGCTAACCACAGTCTTGTTTGTTGTTATTTTCTTCTGCCCTCTCAGTTGTATATGTTGTGTCTTGTGTGTTTGCAAAGAAATGTGAAATGCCCCTGGCTGGAGATGAGAGAAACCACTAGATGATCAGATGGCCATGAGCTGGTTAAGGTGGTTGAGATAGTGGGGACCAGCCAGCGGGTATATTGCACACAATTTGCAACTTGATAGTGTAAAGTCAACATTCATACTCATTCTGTTCCTTATAATTTTTCAAGGGAGGTAACTACTAAATGTTAATTTCAGTCCATAGATATATTCTTAGTGCTTATAGGAGCTCTTCAGTGATGTCCTGCCTTCATTGCTGATTTTGGGTCATTAAACATCATATTGGGTCCAGATGTACCAAGCTGGCTCCTTAATTTGTGCTACATGTGGATTTTTTTTTTGTTTTTTTTCTTCTTTTGGCAGAATTTGTACTTTCATTGTTAACTCTAGCCAATGGGAAGAGTTCTTTTTCCCTCCCTCGCCTATTTGATGACAAATCCAAGTTGCACCTGTTTCTTAGATCTTTGCACACGGCTGCACTTTTCTGGTATGTTTGTCCATTTTTCTTTCTTCCCTAAACTTACCCTTTTACTTTGAATTGCTAATACTCATTTTACTTTCTTGCCGCTGTTTATTGACTTAGTTTTTTTAACATAATCTATTATTCAACCGGTCTATAATTAGCTATACTCATTCTGAAAATTTTATTGAAACTATCTATGCTCGTCAATAAGCTATTCCCATATCCGAAAATTAAAACTAAACTAGTTATACCAGTTACCTTTTACTATTCTTTAAAACCCTCTGACTTCAGAGCATCTTTTAATAAAAATCTCATTTAGCTAAGATGGTGGACTTTCATGTAGATCTTGATGGGTGAGGGCCCAACAGTTCAGTTAAAGATACGAGTCATTCAGAAAGGTTCTAAACCTCACCCAAGAGTCAGAAGTATCCTAGAAATGTCAATCCTTTTCAGGTTGTGCTCTGGTCTCAGAATTCTTGGGACTCATTTTACAGACAGCTTGTGCCTCACCAAGATCTCAATTAAGTGTTTTCTTTCTGGGTAAGGCATAGAATTTTTAAAACAACCTTCATATGAACTATTGGATTACCTACAGAAGTGATTTGTTGATAGTGGTGAAAGTTTGTAGAGAACCAGCCACGCTTTTTGGACTAACTGATAACACAAGAATTGTGCACTAATGTGCCACAAATTCTCTTGAATAACTCTTCTCAGGTTTTGAATTTAGGGTATTCCCTTCTCATAGACTGGTTGCCCTATCAAAGCTAGTGAGCCCAATCGACCATGCTATTTTATCCAATGCTAACAAAAAATATTAAGAAAATTGATTATTATAGTACACATTACTTTTAGAAATAATCATGGAATGGCAATCTAGTTGTGATAAAAAGCAACTGAAATTAAAATATAAGTAGTTGTTGGCGGCCGTAGTTGAGGGCGACCAGAAGGCTCCATTTTTAATTGCTACAACAGTGAGGTATTGGGTAAGATGCTACTCCTTTCCCTCGATTGCTCCACTTTATCCTTGATATGAACCTTATATTGCTGAGTGTTAAGCAAGGAGATATCAAGTACCATTTTTAAAGTCTTTGGTATGATGCAAACTGGGATTGAACCCCGGTCTCCCGGACCATTGGCGAACACTCTACCCACTTCTTAAAACAATAAAAAAAATGCTTGGCTTTATAGAACTGAAGGCACAGCAAAAATAAATTTCATTTTATCTTTTTAAAGTTACATAGGTACAGACAATAGCATGTATTCTATCATCTTCTTTGGAGGTGCCCGTGGTGTAATGGTTAGCATCTCAGGTTATGGACACGGCGACACAAGTTCAAATCCTGGACCTGACTGATTGCATTTCACATAGCACTAATACCCTTTGGAAAGGTATGGATCCAAAATATTCTCCCTCCAGCTATAGGTAAATAGTAGGGCAGACTAGGTTCTTCAGCCTTGGTGAGGCAACTAGTCTAGGAGAAGGAAAACTCTGAATTCAAACCTGTTAAACTCCGTTTAACAACTGACCTTGTGTCATATCCTGCCCGAGTGGAGGGGTTGGTAAATATGATCATCTTCTATACGTGTGACAAATATGACAGTGGTAAGAATTTATGGCATTAAAGTCTGACACTGATAGCAGCCACCGACGCTGACCAACCCAACATCCGCTGGATCTGGGTGAAGAAAAGAGGTTTTGCAATTATGAGTGTCAGCTTTAAGTTGTTCTACTTGAGAAAAAGGCAAAGAAACATAAAAGCAAGGGGGTGGTGGAAATAAATAAAGTGGGTGGAGTGACGACTTTGAATTCTCAGCAGTCTTTTTCTCTCATACTGCCTGTTACATCTTGGAGGTAGGCAGGTTTTTTTTTTTTCTCCTTTTTCTGTGATGGTAACCGATTTTAGCACCATTCCAACTCTGAGAAAGTGTCTTGGAGTACCAATAATTGATTCCACATGGTGCTGAGTTTTGTAAGTTACGGATTTGATTATTTGTTTTTATTACTGCTTTTTCTGTGACAGTATTTGTTTGTTTATTCTTTTTCTTTTTACTCAAGACGTCATTTGTTTCTTTTTCCTTTTTGCCTGTGCATATAGACATAGAAAGTTTTTGTTTTTATGTTCAGGTTTTCCAGCTGTTTGTAAAGATGGAATTTCATTCTTGCAAACTTCAGCAGATATTATAACTTTGTCATCAACATGCTGAAAGATGACTGAAGTTAAGCAACAATGGCTCTTGTCAGTACTTACATGGGTTATCACTATAAGTGACCTGAGTTCAAATCTTGGATGAGGTTTTTTATGCTTCAACTTGAGCTAATGCCCTTGGGAAAGGCATGAATCCATTTGTTCTTTTCCTAGCTAAGGGTAAATAGTTAGACAGATTGAGTTCTTTAGCCTTGGGCTGTCAAGAAGGAAAACTCTGAATTCAAACCAGCTTTACTTTTTTAAAAATTGACCTTGTGTCAAATCTTGCTATGGTGGAGGGGTTGGATAAATCCATGTTATAATCAACTTAAAGCCAGTATGCCAGAATAAGCAGTTTAGTTTGTAATTTTTTTTTTTTAAGTACAATAAGCTCATCTTGTAATTCAATTAGTACTAGTGAGTTCAAACCACTCTAAATACCTTATACTTCAGGTGTTGTGCCAACACTAAATTTTTTTGTCTTATGAGGTGTAATGCTTAGCAAGCTACTCTAGCGGCTCATTGCTAATAAATTTGATTCTCACTGGGTACCCATAATTCTGACCTCATGGAGGTGCCCGTGGTGTAATGGTAATTGTCGTAGTAAATGGACACGGCGACATGAGTTCAAATCCTGGACCTGACTGATTGCATTTCACATAGCACTAATACCCTTGGGAAAGGTATGAATCCAATTATTCTCCCTCCAGCTATGGGTAAATAGTAGGGCAGGCTGGGTTCTTCAGTCTTGTTGAGGCAACTAGTCTAGGAGAAGGAAAACTCTGAATTCAAACCTGTTAAACTCCGCTTAAAAATTGACCTTGTGTCATATCCTGCCCAAGTGGAGGGGTTGGTAAATAGGATTATACATGCTCCTCCTTGTTTATGGGTGGTGGTGGGGGGAAGGATTAAAAATTTGATATTCATGGTAAAATATCTGAATAGTTAGACAGCCTCTTCCTTGTCTATAGAGAAGGGAGGATCGAGACTGAATATTTAATCTTAAAAATAAATTTAAATAAAGATGTGTGTGCAGTTGAGCAACTTATAAAGTGATGATGATTATGTCTAGACTACTGTCTAGATGAGTCAGTGCCAATTCTTGATAATTTGGGTTGGGATTAAAGTGAGGTATCTCATTATCATCTTGCCCAGATGTGTTCTTTCATTCAGACAAGATGTGGCTAATAAACAAGGTGAGCCTGGTCCAAGAGATTCCAATCCTGTGACAACATCCTACTCCATTGTACCAAAAGGGTGGGTCAGAATAGTTAGATGCTTAGGAAACTGGGTAATTTTTATCCCTTACCCATCTCTACCCACCACCCACATGAAACCATGCATTTTATATACTCCACCTGATATAGTTTAATATTGTTTAATTCTGACATCTTTGCCATTTGTCTTGTTTTCTATTATGCTATAATTAGAGATTTTTTTTTTCTATAAAAGGATTTTATATATCCATTAAATATCATTTTATATTAAGAAAATTATCCCTCTCTCTCTCTCTCTCTCTCTCACATATATATATATATAATTTCTTATTTATTCTGTATCATTTTATATGAATAAGATTTTATATATATATATATATATATATATATATAATTTTCTTTATATAAAATGATACTGAATGGACTAGGAATTATCTATCTATCTATATAGAGTTTGCCATATTTATTAAGAAAGTGCTCACTATCAGCAATAGAACTGGGATTTGTTTATTTATATGTTTGTGGCTGCCAATCTGTCTATTCTATTTTAAATCAGGTGTTTTAAGGATTTTTTACTTTGATGTTAAGGCTATTTGGAGGTCAGTGTTTGCTTCATGTCCCTCGGAATGTGATAAGGAGCATTATTTTTTTTATAAAATATCCAAGCCATATAATCTTAGTCATCTATTAAGTTTAATTCAATCCAAGGCAAGAAGTACAGAGCACTCAGTAAGAATCGAACTCACTAACAACTCTGATAGCTAAGCTAACCAGTGTACCCTTAGCTTAGTTTGGCATAAGATCAGAAATATGGGGAATCAATGAGAATCCTTAAAAAATAACTTTGATTTAGGCCAAGGGTGAAAGTATGGGTGGTGCACTTGCTTGTATCTAACTTGCTATTTAATTGGTCTGCATATCTAGCTTGCTAGTTAATTCACCACTACCAGCTACCCAGGAAATTTAATATCAGTTTAAATCTTGTAATCAGATATTTAATCAAGTTTGACCTTATTTTCTTCAAAGTAGTAAAATATAAAACCAATTGAAATGAAAGAATTATCTAAAAAAAGTTTGCTGAATTATTTCTTTTGAAACCAAATATTTATGTTCACTGGCTGAATTGATTGTTTTTTTATGATAAATTAACTTAATTATTTATCCCCAGTTTTTGAAATCCAGAAATGCAACTTTGAGAATTTTTCTTTGTTGAAACAATATCTTCAATAAAACTTAGCTTTTTTATTGTCTATTGTTTTGATAAAGGACATTAGCATTTTAGGAATTCTTCAAGCAGTTGAACTTTTACTCTATACTTTCTGGTTCTCTTCAGGCGTAATATGCACTTCATTGGAACACAAAGTGAAAGTGGTACCAAACTTTTTTTTTTTTTTTTAAATCATATTGTTTTCAGATCTTTTCACAGATCTTTATTTTGTGTCCTTTACACTTGAAGAAAATCAGTGAAAATGCCGTGTGGAAAACAAAGAAGTTTGATGATCTGAAAAATTCTTTGAAGCCTTATTTGTTAATACGAGAATTGTTACCTAAATTAGACTACTTATTCAAAATTGTTCATGGAAATGCAAAAGTTCTTTCAGGATTGTAGAATTTAAATGTAAGTCATCAATAAGTTTGCAATATCTTAGTTACTTATTGTTGTGGACCAGTAAAGGGTCCGGAAGAATAACACAACTTGGGTTTGTGTGGAACAAAGTATATTAACGAAACTATAATACAACATATGTACAAAGTGTTAGAAGTCAGTCCGACTGCCAAATGTTCGTCGGGAATAAGTACAGAGCCCGGTATTAATAGTCACGGAAGAGTTCGTTACCGACTGCAGGTTGGGTACCATAACACTTATTTAAAGGAAAATTCCAAAATATTTGTGGGAAAATTCAACAAGTAAACTTTGATGTTTCTTAGAAAATGTTTTAGATAAAAATTCAGATATTTGAATAATGGAAGTGTATGTGTGTGCGTGCGTGTGTGTGTGTTTATATCCCAATGTGAACTCTGTATTGTTTGGAATTGTTTTATCGCAAAAATTATTTTAGTTTTGAAGAAATATTTGTTTTGAGGCTATTCAGGCTTGAACAGAATTCTTTCATCAAATTTTTGCTGGCTTAGAAGTGCAAAACATGGGAAATTTACAGAAGAATGTGTGATGTGTATAGAGAAGCATGTTTTGGCTAAACACAGAATTACCAATATGAACTTGAGTTGAAATAAGTTTATGCTACAGAAACAGGATGAGTCTCTGGTAAAGAAAAAGTTCCTGTTCAAGCAGTAAGTAAAGAAGATGATGCTGACAGTGTTTGGGGGCATGAAAGGAGCCATCACTATTGATTCCCTTAAAAAATACGCACTTGTAAACTGCTACCTATTGCCGACTCCTTTGTCAAAGTTCACCTTATTTAACATATGATCAGTGTGTGTGTGTGTGTGTAATATATATATATATATATATAATCTTATTGTGTGTGTGTGTGTGTGTGTGTGATATATATATATATATATATATATATATATATATATAAGTTAGGACATCTAAGACACAGTCAGTAGTGCTTGATGACTGAGTTTCTTGCTTAGCTGATCATCTGACCAATCTCTTAGTTTGATGATCATGTAAGTGAAAGACTGACCGTCACTGAATATGTATACACTATTCTAATATACCTACATGTTTTCACTAATTTTCACCACCCTGTATTTATTAATATAACAAACTCCATTAGCAATATTATATACAATTATACACAATGTATTTAATGCTGTAAGTGTTTTTAATCTGTAAAATTTTTATAGTGCTCTATACAGGAAAATGCAGAGCACTATTACAATATTTTTCAAGTATAAAACAGGTTAAAATCTACCGACTCAGTTTCACTCACCTAGTCAATCCTCAGGTGAGCTGGAGTTCAATATGTATGACTCTACCTAGAGCTACTATATAAGTAAAATAAGAAATATTAAATTTATGAACAGTTGTTGGTAAAAGTTTCACATTATTCATAGCATTCCTCAGATTATTGTAAGAGAATATTTATTATTGTCTGAGGTCTGCTACCATTTGTGTAAAACTTTAACAACTGTTTGGAAATTTGTTTTTTAAAAATTACCAATTTTACTTATATACATCATCATCATGTCGTGCCGCTAGCACGGATATCCCTAACCCTCTCTCGCCACTTCTCCCTATCGTTCATCGCCTCTGGCTGGTCTTCAGGGCTACATCCCGTATCCTCACATAGCTGCTGTATCTATGTTCGAGCTGGTTGTCCTGCTTTTGCTCGGCCATATGTGGGGGTCCATAGGAGTACATCACTTATAAGCTCGTCCCTGCTTCTCCAGCAGTGTCCTGCATGTCTGGTTCGTGATGGGAGGCAGGTGGCCGTATAGCTGGTGCCTTGTGGGGTGTTGCCGCCAGGACTTACACAAGAATGTTGCGAGCAATATTGAATAACTGCCGTCTAGCTTCTTCTCCAGCCGTTTTGTTAGTGTCCAAGTAGTGCATCCATACAGCAGTATCGACACGACTGCTGCTTGCAAGAAACTGCGTTTCATTTTATTGGTCAGGTCTGATTTCCATATGATCGATAGCCTATCGATAGCTGTCCATGCCTTTGTTAGCTGCGTGTCTGTCTTTTTCGGTTGATGAGATACTGCTTCCTAGGTAGGCGAACTTGTCTACCAGTTTCAGAGAGGTTCCGTCTAGTGTGGAAATGTTGCTTGTTTATATACAAAATTGGTTAACAATAACGACTTACTACTCAGTTATATTATAACAAAAAAAAAAAAAAAAGGCTTTTTTATTTATTTATTTTTATTTTTAAAAAAATAAATATCATTATTATATCTGTTAAGAAATCTAACAAACAAGGCATATTAAAATCTGTCACCAACTCATAGTGCCCCCCATTTTAAAAATATTGTTTTAATAGGGTTTTTTTTTTATTCAAATGATCAAGTTATGCTGATGGTACAGATTTCCTTAATTCTCGCTCACCATCTGTTCCTGTCAGTCATTGCTCTTAGCAAGTCCTCCTGATGGCATCCAGTGTCTGCACAGAGTAGATAAATGTAAGTCTGCTAATTGATTAATACCAGTGTGTTCATGTGTAAGAGTACGCTGGAGGACGTTGCTTGTCTTCGTCCTTACTTCATCAGGATGTCATGTTCATCTTATTTTGATGGTTTGTGGGCTGCGAGGTAAGTGGCTGTATAGCTGCTGTATTGTGAGGTACTGCTTCCTGGATTTATTTTAAACAGCATGCAGCACCATTATGTAAATCTCATGTAGCTTTTCCTCCAAGCACTTCATTAGTGTCAAGGTGGTACAACCATACAGTAGTACTGATACTGCTACATCTTGGAAGAATCCCTGTTTTGTGAAATTACCATAATTTAGTCATAATGCATTTGTGTATAATATGCACCTCTAATTTTTTACTCAGAAATTCTGGGGAAAAAAACAACATGTATAATATCCATTAACCTTTTTGAATTTGTGGCAGCTAGATTTATACTAAATTTAACGTTTGTTCCATTTTTTATCTGATTTGTATTGACATGAAATAAGAATTTCACATTTTTATATGATGTTTTGAAACAGAAAATTAACACAGTATTTAGAGTAAAGGCAAGAGCATGTTCACATGAAAATGTAACAAACTTTTGTCAAAAATAAGTTCATAATAGAAGAAACAAATTATAAACAAACATGCATTCCATTCACTATTTTTGTGTTGTGTTGTATAAAACAGAACTGCTTGTTATACATTAGATAAATTGGACCATAGATATAACTTAGTTTTTTGAGTATAGCAATAAAGATGGCTAGAAAAAAATTAGTTCTTGTGTCTAAAATACTCATATCTTTTAGATTAAAAATTTTGGGAAAAAGTGGCTCTTCTACACAAATAATTTTAGTACTGATCATTAAGAGGAGAAAATTAAGCCACCATAGTCGAGAGTCTATTCCAGTGTCTGACCAGGAAGAGAAATATTTTTATTTTTTTTATTTGGTAGATTACTTTTCTATAATTTTAAATCACATTAGTCAGTACAGTCTGTTGGAAATTCTCAATCCTCGTTGAATTTCATTTTCTTAAAAAGAACCAGAGAAAGTACATTCAGCTCTTGTGTATTGGCCTTATTATAGGAACCAAAACAATAAACAGGATATGCTGACTTGAGGCACAATAATAATAAAAAAAAAAAACTCCTTAAGGATTCTCTTATTTCAAAATACAATTTCATGTTCTCTAATTACCATAAAACATTGTTAACCCCCTTTTCTTCCAGTTTACTTTTGAATCCTTGTAAAAAAAGTAAAGTTGGCAACTATAGTTGAGGATAACCCAAAGGCTCCCTTTTCAATAGCTGCTACATTGAGGTGTAGGGGAGGGCACTACTTCTTTCCTTGGATTATTCCAATTAAGCCTTGATGTCTACCTTATAATGTGGAGTGTTAAGCAAGGAGGCATCAAGTAGCATTTTTTGAGTCTTCAGTATGATTCGACCTGAGATTGAACCCCAGTCTTCTAGGTTATTGGCAAACACTAGTGGGTGAATTATTTTCAGAAAATTAGCAAAATCAAGAGTATGTTTAAACAAGTTAATTATTCATATATAATAAAACAAAATACATAGTAATTTGATCAGCAGTTGTATGTCATAAATTAGCATAAAAATAGTAAAGCTCTCATTTTTAACTAATTCAATGTGATACAACTACTGGTAGATTGTACTATATCTTTTGTTAGTACAAACCAACCCACTGGTTGGATCTATACCAAAAAATAAAGCATTATCCAATGGTGGGTTGTATCACATTGAACATGTTATGTTATTTTGAAAAACAAACTTTAGACAATACGGCCACCTGCCTCCTATCATGAAAACTATTCAAGTTAGACGAACCAGACATGCAGGACACTGCTGGAGAAGCAGGGACGAACTCATAAGAGATGTACTCTTATGGACCCCCACACATGGCCGTGCAAAAGCAGGACAACCAGCACGAACATACATTCAGCAGCTATGTGAGGATATGGGATGTTGTCCTGAAGACCTGCCTGGGGCGATGAACGATAGGGAGGAGTGGCGAGATAGGGTCAGGGATATCCATGCCACCAGCACGACGGGATGATGATGATGACACCTCAGTGGGGCCTCCTAGTGATGTTTCTATTCATTAAAATTGAATTGGTCCACAAGCAGCCAATAGGAAAATGCCTTACATTGAACTGTTGCAAAAACGACAAAAATATTTCTCTGCTTATGTACTGCTGACAACAACAAATGTTGCTCCACCTGTAAAAGGGTTAACCCTTTGTATTATCAGATAGTTCTTCAAAATGAATGATACTGAATTGTACCAGTGGTTTATGGTGTTCATTGGAAGTGGACCCTTCAGTGTCATACACATATATTCAGTTCCTTAGGCTCCATGCATCCATTTTGCCTTGCGAGAAGCTTTTATCTGACTCCCTGCAAGGCCAGATTGTAACATGAGGTGGTATGCTCTATAGGAAGCAAGCCTCTTGTGAGGCAGTTTTAGAAATTGCTTAAACTCTGTCAGCATTTAATGTCAGGGGTGCCTCAGGCAATAAATCCAGCCAATACCTGTTTTAAGTGAGGGGCAGGTTCTGGAAGATGTGACATTAAATGGTAATACAAAATACAGAAAATAAATTTGTGAAAAAGGTTTAGTTCTAGTTAACTCATAAATGATTGATATCAAGTCCTAAGTCAATAAAGATTGTATAAACCAGCTTAGTTTTAAATCTAAAGAGAGTAAAGTTCCAAATAGGTAGATCCAACATGAGTAAAATGTTCTTTCCTAGTCGGAGGTATAGCATTAAATGGCTTATGTGAGTTAGGGTTTTTATAATAATTTGAAGATCCATTTTTCACAGAATGCAGTGTTGATGGTGTTATTTATTTCTAACAGGAAGTTGTTTATACCCAACATAAAAATTCATTAGAAGGATTGCTAGAATTGAGATATTTATTGTTCTATGTGCCTCTTTGGTGAAAAGGCCAAGAAGTGATTGTTTGCCGTGCTAAAAAGTACATATGATGCCAGGACTGTTTTAAGCTCAGCTGAGGAATAAACTAATTTTGAAATTTTTTTTTCCTTTAAAAAGTAGTATAAACTTGACTTGAGATGTAGATGTACCCAGATTAGGATTTTACCTAACCCCCATGGTGTTGAGATGGGACAGAAAGTTAGTTTAATGTGGGTTGTCAAATAGGATGCATGCATCCAGGGGGAGTATTTAAAAAAGTTAGTCAGTTCTGCTGACATTGCATTGAGGAGCTCTTTGGCTGTCAGTTAATCAACCCATCCTTATTGCTTTTAGGAGAGGGGACAGGTGCTGCTTGGGAGGCCTCCTGGAAATGAGATATTAATTAGTCATTTAAAGACCACCTGGCACAGATGCTGCTAAGGGTACAATCTCTCATGCCTTTTTTTCTTGTTGATGAAAGATTTTTGGAATTTTTGTTCATTATAGTTTATTGATGCGTCACAATGATAGAATTATAAGTTGACGGTTAATACGCAAGTCATCATGAGAAGAATATAATGACTTTTGTATTTGTTGCTGCAAAATGCTTAAATTGATCATATCGATTAAAATCTGTAAATTGTCTGGTTCTTATATTTGTCTCCTTAAGAGAAAATCTATAAGAGATACTAAAATTTTATTTTAAGAGGCAGAAAATCTAGGCCTTTTAAATGTACATAATTTATATTTTAGCAGTAACTCTTTTAAACATATTCCATCAAATATGGTACCCTATCAGTGAGGCTTGGAATATACTGACTGTATTCCCCATTGAGGATTAAGACTCCTCCCACCAAGAAAGGGTGTCGTTAATATGACACTAAACTGCATCTCATAATGCGGTTCTAGTTCCGGAGATCTGAGGAGTATAGATTACCACTTTATTGCTATTACTCTCAGTTCCACTTTTATAGTCTCACCTCTGGGTCAAATAAATGTTTAAAAATTATTTCTATTTGTAAAATAGACAGGTTGATTGGTTTAGTTTTCTGGCATATCAACCATTGTTGGTTATTTAATGCCAAATTCTGTTTTTAGAAGACCTATCAGAAGCGATGGATAATAGGGAAGAATAGCCAGAGAGTCAGGGACACCTATGCAAGCAGTGCGACCTGATGATTAAATATATATGATTTGTAAATGCATTTTGTTTCCCCAAAGCTCCAGCATCACTGGGACCTCACCATCAGATTGTTTAGTGTCATATGCTGGACACTTGTTTGGGGAGGGGTCTTACCCTTCTGCAGAGATGCAGTCGGTGTATTCTACTGCCCCAGCTGACTGGGCAATTGTGCAAAAGAGGAAGTTGTTGTTGATTACAATAAGAATAACCAGATGATTCAACATGGTTTGCTCAGGTTGCAAGAACCTCAATGATCAAGCCAAATCAGGTAGGCCTAAAACTGTTGATTCTAGAATGGTGCTTCAACCCATAGAGGCAAATCCAGCAAGTAGCACTCAGAAACTATTAATCAAGCTCGGCATCTCACAGTCCAATGTGTTTTGTCACCCTTACAACCTCGGCAACAGCATCTGGAGCTGCAAAACTATTGACTCATCTTACTAATTTTTGTTAGATACTTACCCAATATACTTTAAGAATTTTTTGGAGAGGAGAGGATGGATTATTACTGACATGCTTTCCCTTGTTTATTGAAAATAAATTATAATTACTCAAGTTAAAACTAAAGAAAGTTATCTAGAAGGTTTATTTTTTCACTTTACATATAATGGTCTGCTTGCCAAGCTCACAAACCATGAAACTAGTTCTGAATGTCAATGACTAGAAGTGAGATTGCCAAGGTTGATTTATGGACACATAAACATAATGTAATATAATAGATAAAAACAAATTCCTTTTTCTATCAAGAAATTTAACAAACAAGACGAGGCTTGCCAAACTCACTCACCTACCTCAGGTGATTAAGGTGGTGAGGGTGGAGGCACTTAACTGTAAAAACAGTATGAGAGCAAATAATATTATTGCCCACTGTATGCATGAATTAATAGTGGGCAGAAGAAAACAACTTGTTTTAACAATACATGCAGAAGAACAAGGAAAAAAGAAAGAGAAAACTCTTCTTACTTTGGCTTTAACACTTCTCCTTGTATTTCTATCAATCCATCCATGTCTACTCATTTCTATCTATCCTATTCTACCCGTTTCTGTTTATTCATCCAAGTCTTTTGGTTTCTTGGTTTTAATGGCATATCAACCATTGTGAGTAATCTAATGCTAAAGTTGGTTGGTTGGTTTGTTGGGTTTTATGGCATATCAACCCTTGTAGGTTATTTAACGCCAAACCCATTTTTATGTAAATAATCTGTTCTATTTAAAACAATTCAGTTTAGCATAAGTACACAGTTTAATTGTCAAAAACATTTCCATTTCAAACTATTCAAGCAGTTATATGTAACAATTCAGTTAAGTGTAAATACAGTTTTAATGTCAAAAACAGTTCTATTTCAAATAATTCAGTTAAGAATAAGCACGCAGTTTAAATGTAAGTACAGTTTAATTGTCAAAAACATTTCTATTTCAAGCTATTCAGTTTACTCAAACAATTCAGTTTAGCATAAGTATGCTGTTAGTTCTATTTAACCCATAGATAGGACCCTTATCAGATGCTACCACTCCAGGCTAGAGTGGACCTGGGAGCGATGGCAATGAAGAGGTACTCACATTCCCCAAAGCTCCAGTACTGCTGGAACCTCACCATCAGATTATTTAGTGTCATATCCAGGACATTCGTTGGGGGGGGGATCAGTGTATTCTACAGCCCCAGCTGACTGGGCAATTATGCTAAAGTCATCCTTGGGAAAAAACAGAAGTGGTCCTATTTAACCCATGGATTTGGAGAGGAGGAAATGAGAGAATTCACAACTTTCCAAAGAGTATAAGTCCAAATATAAAAATAATTGTATGACTAGAGTTCAAATATCTTTATTACAATGTCATAGTTTATTGAGGTTAAAGGAGGTGCCTGTGGTGTAATGTTTATCATCGTAGGAAATGGACATGGCGACATGAGTTCAAAACCTGGACGAGACTGATTGCATTTCACACTCCACTAATACCCTTGGGAAAGATATGAATCCAATTATTCTCCCTCCAGCTATGGGTAAATAGTAGGACAGACTAGGTTCTTCAGCCTTGGTGAGGCAACTAGTCTAGGAGAAGGAATACTCTGAATTCAAACCTGTTAAACTCTGCTTTAAAAATTGACCTTGTGTCATATCCTGCGCGAGCAGAGGGGAAAAAAGGAGGTGCCTGTGGTGTAATGGTTATCCTTGTAGGAAATGGACATGGCGACACAAGTTCAAATCCTGGTTGAGACTGATTGCATTTCACATAGCACTAATACCCTTGGGAAAGGTATGAATCCAATTATTCTCCATCCAGCTATGGGTAAATAGTAGGACAGACTGATTTCTTCAGCCTTGGATTTTGACAATTAAACTGTGTACTCATGCTAAACTGAACTGTTTGAAATAGAATTGATTATTTGTATAAAAATGGAGTTGGCATCAAATAACCTACGTAGGTTGATATGCCATAAACCCCAAAAAACAACCAACCAACCAACCAACCAATCTTTTGCACAAATGTTTTTGGTTGCTTCTGTGACATAAAGACTTAGTTTGAACTTGTAGAGCATAAGTTCCTGAAATAGACTGTTGTACCTTCATCTGTGTGGCTTCAAATCACACATGGAATTAAGCAATGCACAATGTGTTAGTGCATTAACTACCAACCAGAGCGAGTACCTACCACAGTTTGAACTATTTCAGTCTTACATATGAAAATATTACAAAACTTTTGACTCCTCCAGTATTAAAAGCAAATTCTTTTTTTTTTTTTTTTTTTTAAAATCATAAACCAAAAAATGTTTTTCCAGACATACCAATAAAATGTCACATTAGTATACATACCACAGATTCACCACCCATAAACTAGAACATCACATTCCAACAGAATCATAGGACTGAGTGTTAAGGTCAGGTCTTTGCATTAAAATGAGAACAGGTGTTTGTTTTTTTGCTATTGTAGGAAGTTTTAATGACTTTACAATATCATCGTGGACAATACTTACTTGACCTGTCAATAAGCATATAAAATTAGTTTTTTTAAGCATTGATTTCTATATGGTGTTAAAAAACGAAATTGTATACTAATGTTTTTGGTTTGGGATGTGTTGTGGAACTTCACCTCTTTGGAGATCATGGAACAATTGAGACCCTTTTTTTTTTTTTTTTTTTTTTTTTTTTTTGTGTGTTCCTGTTCTTTGAACTGATAGGATGTCTTTCTTGCTACACTCTTCGAGCAAAGTGAATATACTTTTCCTCTCTGTTCACAGATAGTAAACTTTGTCTCCAACTCTGGCAAGGTACTTTTTCACCATACTATTGAAATGAGAACCACCAAAGACAAGTTAGACTTTGTTGATGCACTGCTTGTACATGGAACACAGTGTGCATTTCATATATTTGTGACGTGTTAGTGTAATGTTATAATATTGGCTGTAATACTTGGTATTTGTTTTTATACAGGGTGGAACGATAAAATTATCGTCCTAAAGAAAACAACACTACAGCTTTATTTTAAAACTTTTATTGAAAAAAATCAGTTCAGGTAACTTGATTATGTAGTAGAGCTGACATCTATTCAATGTAGCTGCCTTCAGCCTCAATCACCGCCTTGATATGGATCCGGAACTGGGAGCATGCCTTTTCCACAAGCGCCGGTGGATGGCGGTGATCAGGCTGGCTTTGGTGTTGTGGGAGGTCATGTTTGTGATGTTCTTGACGTATGACCAAATGAAGTAGTCCAACGGGTTCAGGTCGGGGGAGGAGGGGGGGCAGTGAGAGAAGGGTACAAAGTCGTAGCACTCCTTCTGAAGCCAAGCCTGGGTCTCTTTGGACTTGTGGGCCGGCACCGAGTCCTGCTGCCACACCCAGGGTCTGCCACCGGCCACCTGATTGCACCAGGGGATTACCACACTCTTCAGCACATTCAGGTACACTTTGGTGTTGACTTTTTAGCCAACTTCGAAGATGTGAAGTGGTGTGATGTGGCCCTCACTTGAAACCACACCAAAGACATTAACCGTAGCCGGAAACTTTGTTTTCATCACCCTGGGCATGTCCCTGTTATTCGTGGCAATCCAGATTTGCATTTTGAGGGTGCTGGCAATGGTCCTGTTGTCATAACTTGGATCGGTAGAGAGCATGAGTTGTACAGTGGCGCATCTGATATTGCTTGTTGAACATTTTGTCACTTTCAAACATGATAGAAGGCTCCTATTGCTTTTGGGATTTGTACACAACTGGCCAACTAGTTAATGGTCTGCAACAAAAAAAGAAAACCGGTTTTCATTAAACAGAAATGGAATCATGTCGTCTTTTCTAGGGCGACAATTTTATCGTTCCACCCTGTATATGTAGGTATCATATATCTTATATATCGATATGAGCTATTGTGTTTCTGTTCTGTTTATTTAGTGTTAATTTTTCAATGGATATATCAATGCTCATATTTTGCCCATTTGGCTGGTGCTGTAGAATACACTGACTGCTTCTCTCCAGAGGGGTAAGACCCTCCAATGAGTGTCCTGCATATGACACTAAAAAATCTGATAGTGAGGTTCCAGTAATGCTTGACCTTTGGGGAATGTGGAATATGCTTTTGTTGCCATCACTCCAAGGTCTACTCTGGCCCAGAGTGGTAGCACCTGACAGCCTCCTATCTATAGGTCAAATAGAACTAAAATGTATACTTATGCGAGACTGAATTGTTTGAAATAGAACTGTTTTCACACTTTGTGTAAACAAAAACTATACTGATACTAAATTGAATTGTTTGAATTAGAACTGTTTGACTAAACTGAATAGCTTGAAATAGAAATGATTTTGACAATTAAACTGTGTACTCATGCTAAACTGAATTGTTTGAAATAGAACTGATTATTTGTATAAAAATGGATTTGGTATTAGATAACTTATGAAGGTTGATATGCCATAAAACCAACCAACCAACGCTCATATTGGATTTTATTGAGTTATAATGTGACTAAAAATATCTTACCTTGCATCAAATTCTGTTAACAATAATCTAATGAAACTGGGATCAAACAATTGCCAAAATTTCAACAGTTAAAGAAACTATACTTAGCTGAAACCTGTCAAACAGAACTATAAACTAAACAAAAACACCCCACAACAAACACTCCTATCATTGCCAAAAATATCTTTAGAAAACCCCAAATGTCCAATCAAAATAAATATAATGAAATCACAAAGATCACTGATCCGCCCACCAATTCCCTAGAAGATAATTCTGGAAAACCCTATTTTACAAATTCAAAACCAAATATCAAAACAAATAATGAAAAACCCAGAACACATTCTAAGTACCCTAGTCAAACTTCAATCCAAAATAAATCATAACCAACCAACTAAAAATGACTGAAAATATCAAACTCTTCATCTCAATCCATCAAGAACAAGGTCACCACCTTAAAAGAAAAAAAAAATTATTAAACAAAACCATACAAACAAGAACAATATAACTCCCAAGGATCAACTGAAATTTTAAATATATCCTTATAGCATAGAAAGTATTGATATTGAAACTAACAACAAAATTCCTAACTTCAATCTTGTGTGTGTGTGTATGTATGTATGTATATATATATATATATATATATATATATATATATATATATATTCCCCTACCCCTGTAGGGTTGAGTTCTCTAGCGAATGAAGTAATCGCGTTGCCATTAGCGTTTATTGCAAGGCTCTTCATATATGAATTGAGCTCTCGGTAGCCGTTAAATGGATGTATGCAAACAATAGTAATTGTGATTCATAACCGTTTAAAATTTACTTCGCTGCTACTGGTTCCTCATGGCTGAAGTGTAGAGTCTTGGATTGATGTTTGAGTCAACCGGGTTTTGATCCCAGCTACGGGAAGCTAGTATGTCTAGCCACACTGATGAGTTCTGATAGAACAAAACAGATGTCTGTGGATGACTATATATATATAAAGTGACTTGTATGATACAAGACTATTTACAAAGCATATACCTGTGAAAACAAATTTGTTTAACTTTTGTCTTGCACTTTAACAATTGGTTTAAAAACAAAAATATCTACCTACAAACTAATAGTTTACAAATCATGTATGAAAACAAGATTTGGTATTGAATAACCCACAAGGGTTATGTCATGAAAGAAAATAACCAAATCAAACCTTCATCACCTTCAAAGCATGTAGTCCATGACCAAACTATTTTCATAATCAACATTTTCCTAAGAATAAGATTTAATTGAAAATTATTTTATTTTTATTCACACTGACTATTTGTAAGATTGATGATTGATTTCAATGGCATATCAATCTGCCTCGGGGTAGGGAATTGGATTCATTGTATATCCATATTTCAATCTTTTGTAAAGCTGTTTTTTTTTTTATTTGCACATGGTCATATCAAATAAAGATTTTTTTAAAGAGATCTATTTAACAGACTATTAGTATTAGTTTGCATACTGTCAGATACTTACTTTTGAATGCACATTCATTTTGATAAATGAAATGTTTCTCTATTTGTCTATTAATAGTATTGTTGTTAGCACACTAAATGATTGAAACTGGAAACTTTGTATTTACCACATTATTTTTGGCTTGCTTTCTTTAAGACATAATAATGACTCTTTTTTTTGTGTCCTTGAGTTTGAAATCCTTGTTATTGTGTTAGATAAAAAGCATTAAAAAGATATTTTGGTTTAGAAATTTAAAAAGGGAAATAATTTTTATTATTGTGTTTTAGTTTAAAAATAAAATCAATAAATTCATTTTGAAAACCAATACTGTCTGCATGCAAGGTGAAACAATCTTGAATATTAATTATTTTTTTTTGTGTGTGTGTTTTAATGATGATTATAAAACAACCAAACAAAAGAAAAATCTATTTTGGTTTTTGTTAACTTGACAGTGTCACACTTGCTAAATTTTAGAGTTATTGGGAATTTGTGCATTTTTGCATTGGAAAGAGAAAAATTAATAAATTCATTATTGAATTTCAGAATGGCATTAAATCAATAATTGATCTTTTGATTTGTATTGCTCGCATCAGAGTTTTTATTTTTTTTATTTTTTTTATTTTTCCTTGGGAAAAAATGACTTGCTGCTTCAGGAATTTTACCGACAGCACAGTGTTCACTTAATGTAGAATTCTTATTAAAGTTTGACCAATATTTCCTTCAGTTTTATTTTTGTTGCTCTTTTTAAAAATCACACATAGGATATATAATCAACTGAAAATGAAGATGAAAGAAAATAGAGGTGAAAATAAATAATGTTTAGCACTGCTTTATGTAATAAAAAACAAAATTAAAAAGAAGACTTTATTAGTATTTAAAAATGGGGAGGTAATGAGAGATCAAGAAACAGAATAAGGGATGTGTGTATAGGTTTGATTTTGGGCTTTTGTAAACCAATGTCTTTTTTGTCCTGTCGGTAAGGTTTAAAATATGCTGATTGTATTCTCTGCAGAGGAATTAGCTCCTCCCTCCTCTATTTACAAATAAAAAAAATTGTCCTTGGTGTGACACTTATTGCATTTGATAGTGAGGTTCCTGTTCTAGGGAGTGTTGAGTACTCTTTAATTGTTCTTTCTCCCAAGTCCACTCTGACTTGGAGTCATAATATCTGTTAGGGTCTCATCTTTGGGTCAAATTGATCTTTTTTTAAAATTATTGGTATTCAATAGAATAAATTGATGCTATGTAACTGTAAATTATTTGTTTTACAAATAGTTACTTGCAGCTATAATTGTTAAGTAATGGTGGTTCCGTTGAATTTTATGGTATATCAACCTTTGGTTATTTAAGGCTAAGTCTTTATTTATGTATATAATATTTGTAAGCAAATAGTTTGTTGATAACATTTTTATTTTGCACACAGTTAAAGTGTCAAGTATTGTTATCCAACACTTATCATTTGCTTGCACATAGTTAAATGTATTGCCACTTAGAGTGAGTAATTCTGTTTATCAAGTATTCCTATCTAATACAAAGAACTTAAACACAACTGTATAATTTTATATGACTTTGTAAAAGATTGAGCAGTTTTATTTAACCCAAAGATGAACCCTAACATGTACTTCCTCTCTGGGTCAAAGTGGACCTGAGAGTAATGGTAATGAAAGAGTACTCCAAAGTCCAAGACTGAAATCTCGCTATTAGATGCTGTTTAATGATATAACCACGACACCAATCATTAACAGTTTGTCTATTTCTTTTGCTCTGATGTCATACAAATAATAACTAATGTGAATTGTGATACAAAATGACTGAAATTAAGACATTGGTGTGTGTAGAAATACTTGTCTAAATTAATGATGATAGCTTTTAATCAATCTTAAGTTTTGTTTATTTTTCTTTTGCAGATATTGGTTTAATTTCCTGTAGGAGAACCATTACAAAATCTACATGTGTGTCCTGAACACCATGGAGCTTGCTCATAGCCTCCTGCTAAATGATGAAGCTCTGAAAAAAATCCAGGAGTCAAAGCGGCCTGTCTTTGTCTTCGAATGGCTGCGATTTTTGGACAAAGTGCTCAGTGCAGCCCAAAAGGTAAGTTCTTTCTGATGCATTGCCACAACTCTTTCTCGATCCATTCAAAGATCATTTAGTCCCAGAAAAATGTTTTATCTTTATTTTAGACTCATGCCGCCATAAAGAAACATCATTGACCAATGACCAGAGTGAATTTATTACACTAAGCTTCTACTTAACCTAACAAATTACCTCACTTATTGTCTTATATAGATACACAGAACACGAATTAATGTGTACATATACACTCATAATGTTTATTTTTGTATATATGTGTTATTTATATTGATGAGTGTGTGTGTGTGAGTGTATATATATATATATATATATATATATATATATATATATATACACACAGACATGTATATATTGGCCTATTGGGTAGAGTGTTCACCTGTAGATCAGAAGACTGGGTTTCAATCCCAGGTCGAGTCATACCAAAGACTCAAAAAATGCTACTTGATGCCTCCTTGTTTAACACTCTGAACATAATAAGGTAGAGATCAAAGTTAAAGTATAGCAATTCTCTATACCTCAATGTAGTAGCTAATGAAAAAAGGGAGCCTTTGGGCCACCCTCAGTTACGGTTGCCAACTTTTTTTTTCTATACACACAATAATCTTACACACAGACTTTGTGTGTGTGTGTGTGTGTATGTATATATATATATATAATATCTACCAGTATTCATGGTACAAGAAAAAAACAAAAAAAACCCTGGCAGGAACAAGAGATAAAAGTATCTCGAATCACCGCCCAGGGGAAAAAGAAAAAAATCATGGGTCAAAAAGAAAGAAAAGGCCAACCTCGTCCGACCTCTTGAAAAAAATCAAGGGATACGCAGTCAGTGGTCAAAAGAAAACCAAAAACCCTCCATGAATCCTGCAATGCTACAATTACTCAAGTGCTCAACTCAAATGGAGCCAATTATAAAATTAACCTAAAAGTTTCACCTTATCGGATCATCAGGAAGCCTAACTTCGACTAATTCTAAAGGAGAAATCGCCTTCTTTTATTCACCAAAAAACCCACCTAGCTTAGAATTTGTATAACAAATAAATAAATAAATACCTTACTTAAAACAAAAAAAACAAAAACAAAACCTCTGAAACCTATCCCTAATTATAGAGCAACCACGCCCTTTTGTGTCTACAACTATTTAACACCTCCGATCTTTGGTTTAACATATTTCTACTTTTACAAGATGCTATTGCTAGTTTCTCCTCCATACAAAGCCGAATCGCGACTCGCAATTTAGGTTAATTTAATATATATATATATATATATACACACGCATACATTAGCCAGTGTTTGGAAGATTCTTTGACTCTTCATGTATTTATAAGCTTATGAACACATTAGCATTGATTATTGAAGAATGTTTACCAATTTCTTCATGTATCCAACAGCTGTTGTCATTAGAATGTTTTTGTTTATCCTTCAATTCATCTAAAAGCCTGGCAGCCAGTTGTTCCACTGAAAAGAAATAAAATCAACAGATGCATTTATCCAATCCCCCTCACCCTAACCCCCCCTCCGACCCACACACACTCACTCACTCTTGAAGTCCAACCCAGAAATGTTGTCTTTGATTAAATATGCTTGACATTGAAAATTCATCCATCACTGACAGTTTTAAAAGTGCAGAAACATGGATTCCCATCATCCATCAATACATTTAATTACACATGCAATTAATTTAACCTTTAAATAGCATTGATCTGTTATTGCTATTTTTACTCTGATGATTACTACAGTGGCTATGTTAACTTTTTTTTTTTTTTTGCACCTTTGGTTTCAGAGCTGTGATTTTGTTTATTTTTTTATTGAATAAACAGAGGTTAATATGTGGATCAAATGATAAATGTGGTCTACTATTTTGTGATGTTTCTCATAGTTGAGTCAAATGAATTTGAACATGTACAGAGAGTGATGGGTAAATTGTTGTCTAAATTATGCAAAGAGATAGATGAAAACATATATATACAGGGGATGTGATGAGTAAATCATTGTCTAAATTACACAGATAGATGCAGGAAAAAGAAAACTCACACAAGTCCAATGTACGATGGGTAAATTGTTGTCTAAATTATGCCAAAATGAAAAGAATGCTGTCAGCTCTCTTTATCAGAGTTTGGTTTTTTTTACGAAAATTACATGAAAATATCTTGAAATACTATTGAATAAATTTGTTCAAAGAAATCACCATTGGCTTCAGTCATGGCCACTAGATGATTTCAAAATCTCCTGCAAGCTTTTTTGATGGTCTCCTTGCTTAAATTGGTAAATGCCATTGTTATCCTTGCTTTCAGCTCATCTTTGGCCGTGTGCAGAGTTTTGTTGGCCTTTTGCTCAAATGCAGTGTGCACATAATGATCTGAGGAGTTAGGTGGCCAGATATTAGGGGTTATGCATTCAGAAATTTCCTCTCAACCAATACGGGACTTTCTTACTTGTGTGGCATGATGCAGAGTCCTTTTGCCAGACATGGCTTCTTCCAGCAGCCACCCTCTCAATCCCAGTTAGTATTACCTCTTCCAGGCACTTGATATAGGTCTCTGTGAGGCCATGTGGGAAAATGAATGAAGGCATAACATCACCATCACTAGTGACCACTCCAAACATTATCATGTCGATTGGGTGTTTGGTTTTTATCAATATGAATTTGTTCTCAGATTGACACCCAAACATCCTAAAATCTTTTGTATTGGCCCAATCGGTGTGGATACCAAGCAGTCTAGCATACCATTTCCATATATCTGGAGAAGTGAATTTCATCACGGTGCTGCTTTCCTCACTGACAGTGTCAAATTAACTCTAATTTGCTGCATAGTAGACAAAACCTGAAACAAATATATCACTTGTTTAAAATTAAAGATTTAAAATGATGAAAATTTACACATTGTGCTAGAGTTGGGTGGTTTGGCAGTTTGTTTTGGTATAGGTTTCGGTTTTTTCCTTTGATATCACAGTTTTCAATTTGGCTTTTAATGTCGTATTTTTTTCTTTCTAAGGGAGCTATTAATTTTCTTGTGTAATTATAGCATTTCCAGTCGATATCCGATTTCGTTTGAGATTGCAATTTGAACGGACTAAATTTCAAATTTGTCAATGTCTCTTGTATTTCTGGTCCAATCTTAAAAATATTTATATGGCTGGAAAGAAAATAAAGCAATCTTTCGAAATATGTAATTTTTATGGGCTTTTGTCTATTGATTTATTTATTACAGTGAGTTAAAACGGTATTTTGCTTTGAACAGCTGAAAATGTGATTAGATTTTTTTCTTCATCATATTAATAATAATATTTTTTTAGACTTAATTTTACACGTTACTTTGGTCATTTTGGTTTTACGGAACAATCTTTATCAATATTCTTGAAATTGAACACTTAATTAATAGATACCTTGAACTACAACGAGGAAGATGTTTATTTCTTCTCTGACCCATAGAAATGGATTCCTTCAAAAATAATAAAGTAAAGAAGAGCAAAGCCTCATTAATAGAAGATAAACTCAGAATTATTTCAGTATATAATGTGTGAAATTTCGATAGCGTCTTTTTTTTTTTTTTTTTTTTTTTTTTTTGGTGAAAGTTTCGGAAAAAACGAACTTAAAAAATTACAAACTATTAAAAAACATATACAAAAAGGGCGGCTTTTTCGTTTGTTCTCTTTCGAGCTAAATGGTTTAAAAAAAAATGTTAGATTGTTAAAAATTATCTTTCCATTATTGAAATAATTTTGTCTGTCATTGTGGAAGTTCTGTTAGCTAGTGCATAAGGTGTCAATATTTGGTTTTAAGTAAGGGTAATAAAGATTTATAGACATGCATAAAGACCAGTGCAATTAAAAACCCGAAAACCACAAATCGAGGTGGGTAATAAAGTAGGGATTGTTCACTTAAATTCAGCCTTTAGGCTTTTAAGGTAATTTAGTCATAGAATTCATGGTTTAGATTAAAGTCTATTAAACTTTCGAGTAAATTCTCAACTATAAATAACTACCATATTTATCAACAAATTGGTAAAATACGAAAGAAATCGTCGTATAAATTATCTATATTTGTGTCTTTGGATAATTCATTTGAGAGAGAAAATAGTATAGCTCTTCAGAAATTAATTTATGATGTGGCTTTTAAAAAGCCAAAATAAGAAACCACTCATAAACATGAAAAGTTTCATTTGTAATGAAAATAATTAAAAGTACAGCAATTCTTTTCTGGTACTCCAGTTAACTGTTATTTGGCTTTTGCAAATAAATTTCTTCTTAACAAGGAAAACCAATGAGTTATTTTCCCTTAAATAATTTTTTTTTATTTAGCGAATACACCTGGAATTAAATATTAAAAATAATTAAAAGCTTTTAATTTCATTTTTAGAATGTGTACATTTCCAAATCCGCGAGTATCACCTGTTCTTTTTTTAGATACACGTTTTTAAACTGAAATTAAAAACTGTTTTAATATATAATTTTGAACGGGTTCACTAGATAAAACCATAAAGATAATTATAAAAATAAAATGAATTAATTTTCCTTCTTTCGATGAATTTTATAGGCAGAACAGCACCGAACACTTGTGATTAAAAAAGAATTTTTACTTTAGGTTTTTAAAAAAAAAAGACTCTCAATTTTGAAAATATACACATTTTAAAACTGAGATTGATTGAAACTTTTTTTAGATATCTAATTTTAGGTGTATTTGCTAAATAGAAACAATTTTATTTGTAGAAAACAAACAATTTTTAGATCAGAGACTCGCATATCTGTAAATATAGGCATTTTAATAGTGAAATTAAGAACTATTTTAGTTATTCTTAATATTCAATTTAGTTGTATTCTCTAGGTAAAAACAAATTTATTTATAAAAAAATCTTCATACATTTTTCATTGGTCAAGCCCGCCTGGCATGAGGGCTGGGGGAAGCCTGGCAGTCGTATTGTGCAGGCAGGACCAACAATTCCTCTAGCCTCAGGAGGCCATCTCCCTAGGCAATTACTTGCCTTTGGCAAGGTGAGGTTTATTGCCTGGTGCCCCTTGGATGTGGTCACTCAGTAGTGATAGCACTAAACTGAATGATTTCAATTTCGTTTCACGGTGTGAAGATGAAACCAAAACAGTGTTTTTTTTTTAATGTTTTTTTTTTAGTTAAACCGCCCATCTCTATATTGCACCCTGTATTTCATAGGGTAAATAGTTCTATTCAAAAGTGCTTAATGTTAGTTTACTGTTGAGTAATTGAGTATTTATTAATCATGAGTATTGTGTCCAAATTACATATAAAATAGTGGTGATAGAATTTTTGGTTCCAACCAAAATTTACTGATGTATTGAAAACAATTATGTTGTGCTGTTTGCACTCAACATATCTGAAGAATAAAGCCTTAAAAGAGGCTTCTTCTTCTTTTTTTTTTTTTTTTTTTTTTTTTTTTTTAAGAATTGGATCAAAATTAAGAGAAACCTTCTTTATGGGTGGAACGAAAGTGTGGATCAAAGTTTCTGAAGCACTAAATGATGACTGTTGAAAAGTAACGGTGCCATTTTGAAGAGAAATGAATATACTTCATTTTGATACCTTGTATAAAACATATTTTGTAGAATTGTAGACCTTATTTATGAATGAAGCAAGCCTTGTTATTTTGAAAAGAAATGAATTTAATTCATTTTGATACCAGCTTAATTATTCTATCTAGTTTAAAACTGGTTTTGTAGGATTGTAGGCCTTATTTATCAATCAACCATTTGGATACTAGTTTCATTATTCAGTTTGGTTTATAACCTTTTTATAAAATATGGAGGCCTTTTTTTTTTTTTTTTTAACAGTTATATAGTACCAGACATTGGCCTAGCAGTTAGAGTATTCACCAATGGCCCAGGAGACCTAGGTTCAATCCCAGGTCAAGTCATACCAAAGACTAAAAAAATGGTACTTGATGCCTCCTTGCTTAACACTCAGCATTATAAGGTACGGATCAAGGGTAAATTGGAGAAATCCAGGGAAAGGAGTAGCCCCCTCGCCTACACCTTGGTGTAGTAGCTATCGAAAAGAGAGCCTTCAGGTCACCCTCGACTATGGTCGCCATCTTTACTATGGAAGCCTTGTTTATTAATCAACCCTAATAATTTATTTTGATATTAATTTCATGATTCTATCTGGTTTAAAACTTATTTTATAGGATTGGTGATTTTACTTCGCAATCAACTCTGATAATTCCATAAAAATTCTCTGGCTTATTAATTATACACACTTTGTATTTTTCCAACATTTGAACCATTACAGAACTTCAATATTTCTTTGCTTTTTAAAATTCTTTGATGATTGTTTCAATTGGCTTGCCAGAATTTACTACATCTAATGTCGGCTTCATGAAAAGTGAATGATACTTAACCTTTATAGAGTACAATATTCTTTGGTCTTAGGAGTTGAATAAAAGATGTATGGTTTAAGTGGTAAGGTAGCTTGGTACAGATTATTCTTACACAGTAGTTTGGTTAGTGGATCTCTTAAACTATTGTCCAGAATAGGAATTTTGTGATAATGTGATTTTTTTTTTTTTTTTTTTTTTAAAAACTAGAAAATAAAGATGAAAGAAAATCCTAAACAAAAATTAATTCTAAATATATATGTAGTATATGAAGAAATAGAGACCCCCGCCCTGAATTCTCTCATTGATATTTCAGGATTTAAACGTAAATTTTATGCTGTACTGCCTATATATATTTGAACAAGCACAAAATCTTTTGTTTCCTTAGACTTAAAAAAAAACAACAAAGAAGTTAAGTAATTTGAATGAAGAGAATTCAATTTAGCTTTTCCCTATAGCAATGTGAGTTTTTTTCAATTCTGAATAAGATATTAGAAAAGAGAAAAACAAAATTCTTTTGTTTAACAATCAAATTCTATTGAAAGCATTCCCTCCCCAGATATTTAGAGCCCTGTTGGTTGGGGCTATAGAATACACCAACTGCATATCTGCAGAGAGGTACCACACCCCCATCAGTGTCCTGGATATGACATTAAACCATTTGATGGCAAGGCTCCAGCCTTGGAGATTTGGGAAATGTGTTAAACCCCTTCATTGCTATTGCTCCCAGGTCCACTGTGACCCGGAGTGGTAGCACCTGATAGGGTCCTGTCTCTCGGTCAAATAGAACAAACTATATGGGCAAATGACTGATGTTAAATTGTGACTGTTATATAGCAATACTTGAAACCATTTAACTGTGTAATAAAAAAAAAAAGCTCAAGCTCATTTAAGAATGTTATCTACAAAATGTTTACAAATCATATGTATTTAATATATATGTAGAAACAGGACTAAAACAAAACCAAACTAGATATTTAGCATTTAGAACCACAGATTATGAATAAATGCTTTGTTGTTAGCAATAAAATTTTGTTCTTTTTGTATAATGTTCTTACTCTGCTTAGAAGCAAATTTTTGTTCAGATATTTTCTTAAAAGAAAGTACTGGGCATAAATATTTGAACAAGTAGAAAATGTGTTTTTTTTTGTTTTTTTTTAAGATTGCTGGGGCAATTGAGGTTTTTGAGTGGTAGTGAACGTTCTGATATATTTTAATGGTTTAGCAACTCTTTCAAAAGAAATTTTTCCTTTTTATTCTCTTTGATCGATTCTGAACCAGTCTTTTTCATTTAACTTGTTCAAATATTGCAGTATCCAAAAGAAAGCACTGCTTTCTTTTGGGTACTGCTCATAATTATTTGGATTACCTGAGAATCTTCTTTTTAAAATTTTTTTTATCAACTAAGATTGCAGAGGCTATTAAGGTTATTTAATAGTGGGGTAGGGGATCCAAATTAATTTACTAGTTTGGACACACTTTTCAATCTCTTTTGTTAAGACATGAAGTTACCTCCCCTGATACTCTCGAGAAGAGAGGACATTATTCGATGACCGGAAGTAAACAAACGGCCACATTGGTTGATGTGACAGTGTAAGAAGAATGGTGTAATAAAGGCGTCTCCGTGTGCAGAGTGTTATAATCAGAGTTCACAACATCAGTGATAATACTGACTTCAATATCAGTGATAACACATGGTAGAATCACCTTGTAGAGTGAGTTCAGTTTATTTCCATCGCCGAATTTAAAGGTTCTCACTCCTTTTATTTTTACTATTTTTTTCTTTTGTGCATCCGTTAATGTTTCAAGAAAACATCTTTGATAGATTCTAAAGAAGATTTTAGAAGGATAGAAAAACTTGTGATTTCTTTTACATTTATTAATTTCTCTCTTAGTTTTATTTTATTTTATTTTTTTTTTTTGAGCTCTTGTATAAATTTCACATTCAGAAGCACAAAATATGATTAAATATCTGTTGATTGCAATGAAATTTTTGCTGTTTGTGTGTAATTTCCCTGCTTCACTTAGATGCAAACTATTTGGTTGTTCAGATACTTATGAGGAATTCTCACTCTCTTGGGGATCAGTGGTGTAAAACTTTCACCAAATAGGATAATGAATATGGTTATTTAAGACATATTTATCACATTTTTTTTAAAGATCTACATTATTTGGAGTGAGAGTAAACATCATCATGTCGTGCCACAAGCATGGATATCCTTGACCCTCTCTCGCCACTTCTCCCCATCGTTCATCGCCTCTGGCAGGTCTTCAGGGCTACATCCCGTATCCTCACATAGCTGCTGAATGTATGTTCGAGCTTGTCGTCCTGCTTTTGCCCGGCCATATGTGGGGGTCCATAGGAGTACATCACTTATGAGCTCGCCCCTGCTTCTCCAACAGTGTCCTGCATGTCTGGTTTGTCTAACTTGGATTGTTTTCATGATGGGAGGCAGGTGGCTGTATAGATGGTGCTTAGTGGGGTGTTGCCGCCAGGACTTTTTCAATATTGCTTGCAGCATTCTTGTGTAATTGCCGTCTAGCTTCTTCTCCAGCGATTTTGTTAGCGTCCATGTAGTGCATCCATACAGCAGTATCGACACAACCGCTGCTTGGAAGAAACATTAATAATGATAATACTGTTGGCTACTTTAAAACTTGATATAGGAAGATTTTGCTTATTTTGAAAAAGAATAAACCCCCATGAAGTGTTCAAAATAGTTTTTGGGTTCATTTTGGAAGAATTTGTTATTTAAGTCTAAAATTGTGTTAGCTGGTAAAGTTGGAAAATCTTTACAAGTCACTTAAAAATAAGACTAAATTATTATATTCGTGGATGTTTTTCAATTTTTTACCCCCTTTAGCAAGAACCAAAAGATGGACAGTTTTCTAAATGAATATAAAGAGGAATCTCTCAAATACTCCTATGAAAATCGTAGGCTGGCATGAAATGGAAGGGGGGGTATTGATAAATATTTTGTTAGTTGGTATAATGTCTTGTTTTATTCATGATGTCCTTATTGCAATTGTTTGCTATACATTGTGTATTAAACATTTCTGTTATACAGGGTTATAAAACAGTGGTTTGAAGGTCGTGTGTATGTGTGTGAGAGAGAGAGAGTGTGTGTGTAAAAAATTTTTTTCATTTTGTTGTTGGTCCAAAGAGAGAAAAAAGTAAATATTTCAAAATGAATAGGATCACTAAGAGATTTTTATCTTTTTTTAGAATTATTTATTTTGTTCTTACACGCGTCTGTTTCCAGCTTATTGGTTTATCAAAACTTGTGGTACAAAACCATATGAAAGGGGCACCCAATGAGACTTGAACTCACTTGTGTAGATTTGTTGGGTTGAGTCTCAGTGGGTGCCCCCATTCAGATGACGAAAGCAACAAGCTGCAAACTTATCCGTATGTAAGAACAAAATCAATGCTTCTAAAAAAAAAAAAAAAATACAAATCTTAGTGGACCTATTCATTTTGAAATATATATATATATATGTCCCATTCTATTTGTAGTTTATGTATTTTTGTTTTTAGTATTTTGGGAAGTTGGGCTAAAGATTTCTATTATTATGAAGACTACACCCCTCCCCCCAAAAAAAAGAGTGTGCACTGGGTATGATGCTAAACTGTATGTGTTAGTGAGGCCCCAGTTCTGGAGCTCTGGAGTGTGTGGAGTCACTCTTTCATTGCCATTACTCCCAGGACCACTTTGACCAGGAGTAGTAGTACCTATTAGGGTTCTATCTATAGGTGGAATAGATGTTTGAAAATTATGACTATTATATAGAAAAATTTGAAAATATATAATTGTTTATTAGTAATAAGAATAATTACTTGAAGCTATAATTGTTTCCTAAGGATTATCATTAGTTACTTGAAACCAGATATTGGCTTGAAGAATAAAATAGATTATGGCAGTAAATAACCCAACGATTTATGCAATGTGGTGAGTAGGAATACTCAGTCTTATTGACTCATTTTAATACTGGTTTGATGATAGACATTTTGTTGACAGTGTTAGGTGTAAACTTGGTGAGGATATTAGAGCCAGAACATCCACATTATAGTTGTTTGTCCATTTGTTTGCACATTACTCTCATTCACAACCAAGTTGGATATTTTTCTACTCTTCCCCTCAACTAAGTGAGAGATTCTTCTACATCACCTCCCTACAGCCAAGTGGGATATTCTTTTACTCTTCCCCTCAACTAAGTGAGAGATTCTTCTATATCTTCTCCCTAAAGCCAAGTGGGATATTCAACTCTTCCCCTCAACTAAGATATTTTTCTACATCTCCTCCTTACAGCCAAGTGGGATATTTTTCTTCTCTTCTCCTCAATTGAGGTATTCTACGTCTCCTCCCTACAGCCAAGTTAGATATTTTTCTACTCTTCCCCTCAACCAAGTGAGATATTCTTCAATGTCTCCTCTCCAGAGCCAAGTTGGATATTTTTCTACTCTTTCCCTCAACCAAGTGAGATATTCTTCTACATCTCCTCCCTACAGCCAAGTGGGATATTCTTCCACCTTTCCCTCAATCAATTTAGGATATTCTTCTATATAGATATTTCTTTTGCACTGGGTTCAACTTTAAAGCAATCACCATCTGCTAAATTCATCTATCCTCATTAAGTAGCATAGGAAACATAAATTGTTGTATATGGGTTTACTGAAGATCTGATCAGCTCCAAGGATCCAATCAACTCAAAAGTTTCAATCCTATTTACCAACCCCTCCACTCGGGTAGGATATGACACAAGGTCAATTTTTAAGCTGAGTTTAACAGGTTTAGATTCAGAGTTTTCCTTCTACTAGACTAGTTGCTTCAACAAGGTTGAAGAACCCAGTCTGCCCTACTATTTACCCATAGCTGGAGGGAGAATAATTGGATTCATACCTTTCCCAAGGGTATTAGTGCTATGTGAAATACAATCAGTCTCATCGAGGATTTGAACTCGTGTCGCCATGTCCATTTCCTACGATGATACCCATTAAACCACGGGCACCTCAGAAGTTTTAATAAACTCTAAGAATGTGCTGTCAAAGACTCAAAAGAAAAAAGAGCTCCAAAGACTCAATGGTACCAGCAATAGTGTTATCTACAAAATAGAATATGCAACCATATATTGATCTTGTACTTTTGTTAGAATTGAATACTTACAAATAATGTGTATTATGTGATTATTGTATATTTTTGTATTTATTGCAAAGACAATGATGCAGTTTATGTGATAAAATTGTAAATCATCCTTTTGTGTTTAAATAGCTTCTCTTGTTCTTTTTTTTTTTTTTTTTTTTTTTTTTTTTTTTGTTCCATGGAATTTCCATGGGTCCTACTAGTGAAATGTTAGTTCAAAAAAGAATATAGATTTTCTTTGATTAATGTGGACACATGATCAAAGCAGAAGATTGGGCTTTTCAGTTCATTAGAGAGTTCTAAACAAAAAGAGATATCATTTAAGAGGCTTTTAGCCCTTTTTTGCTCTGTCTGGGCCACCGTATAAAAGAATGATAAACATCTCTTTCTCTAATGTTAATAGAACATTAGTAATCCACTATTAGAGAGTCCAGTCAACTATGGCAGAATACACTGACTGCCTCTCTGCAGAGAGGTAAGACCCACCTCCTAACAAATGTCCTGGATATGACATTAAACCAGTTAATAGTAAGGCTTGGATATTTGGGAAATGTGGAGTACTCCTTCATTGCTATTGCTCCCAGTTCCACTCTGACCAGGAGTGGTAGCACCTGGGTCAAATAGAATAAACTATGCATGCAAAAAAAATGACAAATGTTAAATTGTAACTGTTATATAGCAAAGTTTGAAATCCTTTGTGTGCAAAAGAGCTCAGGCTCATTTAAAAATGTTATCTACAAAATGTGTTTACAAATAATATATATATATATATATATATATATATATATATATATTATAGGTTATTTAATGCTATATATATATATATATATATATATATATATATATATATATATATATAGCATTAAATAACCTATAATAGTTGATATGCCATAAACCAAACCAAACCAAATCCTATGTATTGATATATATGTATAAAGAGAATTTGGCATTAAATAACCTACAATAGTTGATATACCATAAAACCGAACTAAATGAAAATGCTATTAGAACCAGCCTGAATGTTCTAACATCTGAATAAAGGTGTAAAGATTTAAAAAAAAAAAAAAAAAATTTTTTTTTTTCCCCAATTTCTTTTCACTGTCTCATCAGAAATGACAGTCAGTGGTTCTTGAATCCTTCTTTAGCGCAAAAGGCAGCAAGACCACTGCCCTGCCACAATACACCTGATAACATTAAAATTGACTCGCCATAAAACCAACTATTAAGAACACAAATTTCCATTTTGTTCAATCATGGGGGAATAGTGCTAAAAGTAGGTTGGGAAGGGGATGCAGTTTCTACCAATTTTAGTACTAAACTACAATAAGACTAATAGATGTATATAGTGTGACAATTATTATTATAGGAAATGAACTTGGTGAGCAAAGTTCAAATCCTAGATGAGGTAGTGTAAATTTCACTTCACGATGATATTCACTGTAGGTAAATAGTTGAGCTGTCTGGATTCTTTTGCTTTGCATTGGCAACCAGTCTAGGAGAAAGAAAACTGAATTCAAATGAGCTGTATTTAGCTTAAGAATTGACCTTATTGCATTCTGCTTATCGCAGAAAGGTGGGAGACCCTTTATTGATAAATCTTTGCGTGGATATATCTACTTTCGACAGCAAAAGGGTTCAATTAAAATTTCGGGCAAATTAATGATGTACTGGGCCATTGGCCTAATGAGTAGAGTGTTTGCCAATGGTCCGGGAGACCAGAGTTCAATCCCAGGTCGAGTTATACCAGAGACTCAAAAAATGGTACTTGATGCCGCTTTGCTTAACACACAGCATTATAAGGTACAGATCAAAGGTAAAGTGGAGCAATCCAGGGAAAAGAATAGTGCCCTCCCTTACATCTCTGTGTAGTAGCTATTGAAAAGGGAGCCTTCGGGTCATCCTCGTCTATGGTTGTCAACTTTACTTACTTACTTAATGATGTACCTACCAAGTATACGAAAAAACTGTGGGATTGAATATGTCATTAAGAAATGATGTGCCTGCTAAGTGTGTTAGAAAACTGTGGGATTAAATATGTAGAATCACATGAAAGGTTCCTAGTTTTTGGTCTTTCCCTTCCTGATTGACTATAGAGTTTTTCATCATTTCTTCATATATCTCATTGAATTGTGCTGGTAATACCATCAACTCATTTGACACTTTCACAGCAATTGGTGTTTATTGTAATCCAATATTTGTTTTACTCAAAGGTACTTTGTTTAAAAAATTGAGAAGCTTGTTAGCCTCTCTCCTCTCTGTAATCTATCATTCATGTATTCTTTTCTTTCTCTCTTGCTATTATCTCTCCCCCTAACATTCTTCACCCCGACAATGTGGCATTATTTGGATAACGTCATTATGTCCTGTCAATTATTTGTCCACACTGATTTCTCTGTTGGCCATTTTAAATGACCTTTTAAGAACAATGTTCAGGCTTTTTGCCCTTCATTTATATAATGTTAATATAGTATCTGACTTTGGAATGGAATTCATTGTTTTATCTGCCAAAAAACACCTGAGTATAGTTGGAGAGAAACATGAAAAAAATGAAAGAAAATGCTCCATAAGATTAAAAGGAGTCCCCCATGGTGCAGTTGTTAATGTGCTGGACTATGACATTGTAGTAAATGAGTTCAAACTCCAGGCATTACATTCACTTTTGTACTAATACCGTTGGGAAAGATATGAATTTCCTTATCCTCCCTCCCAGCTATGGGTTAAATAGCATCATTGCTGTTCTAGAAAGATGACTGTATTTACCCAACCCCTCCGCTCGGGCAGGATATGACACAAGGTCAATTTTTAAGCAGAGTTTAGCAGGTTTGAATTCAGTTTTCCTTCTCCTAGACTAGTTGCCTCACCAAGGCTGAAGAACCTAGTCTACCCTACTATTTACTCATAGCTGGAGGGAGAATAATTGGATTCATACCTTTCCCAAGGGTATTAGTGCTATGTGAAATGCAATCAGTCTCGTCCAGGATTTGAACTCTTGTTGCCGTGTCCATTTCCTATGACGATAACCATTACACCACGGGCACCTCCTAGAAAGATGACTTAGGCATTAAATAACCCATGAAGGTTGATATGCCATTAAACAAAGTGTTGTGGCCCAGGAAAGGGTCACTAATGGAAACACAAACATGGATATTAGATAACAGATTATATTACACAAGAAAGATAGTTACATAGAAAGGGTAAGAAGTCTTGTACTGTTCGGATAACACCAATATTGATCTGCCTCTCTGGCAGCGAAATCTCTGGAACTAATAACAGTGAGAAGAGTCCATTATGGTAAGATGGGTAAGGCTCCCACAACACATAGAAACCAAACCAATCTTGCCCTCCCAGGTATGGGTTAAGTAGTAACACTACTGTTCTTCTACAATGATGGCTTTTACATTAAATGAGCTACAAAGGTTGATATGCCATTGAATACAAGAAAGCAAATGAAACCATTATTATTAGGGATAAAGAAAAAATTTTGATAAATTTCAGCCTGTAGGTTGAGACCTATACTCAAGACTCTTTTCATGTGGGATATTCTGAGTATGACATTAAATATCATCTGATGGTTAGGGTTGGGGAAATGTGGAGTACCTCTTCATTTCCATTACTCTCAGGTTAACTCTGACCCGGAGTGGAACTTAGGGTCTCATAAAACTGTTCAATCTTTTATTAGAGATTATCAAAATTAAGTAGAATTGTTAGTGTTGGATAGCAATACTTGAAACCATTTAACCAAGTACTAACAAATGAGCTCTGCTCTGACTCCTTTAAAAATGTTACCTACAAACTATTTTCTTACAAATTATGCACGCATGTGCACACACACACACACACACACACACACACACACACACACACACACACACACAGAGGATATGGCAATAAATAATCATCAAGGGTTGATATGCCGTAAAACACAACCAAACTAAATTTTTCATATCAGAAAAAATATATTTCAAATTAGGAATGATGCATTTAGTAGTTTCAGAGAAGATAGTTACAACAGACCTCATTGTCAGCCCAGGTGGCTGAGATTGTAGAATACACCAACTACACCTCTGCATAGGAGCAGGAACCTATATCTTCAGCAAGTGTCCTGGATATGGCACTAAACCATCAGATGGTGAGGCTCCAGTCCTAGAACTTTTGCGGAATAGAGAGTACCCTTTCATTGGCATTACTTCCAGGTCTATTCTGATCTGTTTGGGTCTCATCTGTCAGTCAAATAGAAATACATAATCATTTATTATACTTGAAACCATTTAACTGTGTGCAAGCAATAAATAACAATTTGTGAAATCATTTAACTGTGTGCAGATAAATGATATCTGACTCATTTAAAAGTTGTTGCCTACAAACTATTTGGTTACAAATCATATATATATAATGTTATATCATATTATATATATATATATATATAATGTTATATATATATATATATATAATGTTATATATATATATATATATATATATATATATATAATGTTATATATATATATATATATATATATATATATATATATATATATAATATATATATATATATATATATATATATAATGTTATATATATATATATATATAATATATATATATATATAATGTTATATCATATTATATATATATATATATATATATATATATAATGTTATATCATATTTTTTATATATATATATATAAAAACAGGATTTGTTCTTGAAAAAATCCTACAAGAGTTGATGTTCCATGAAACACAACCAATCAACCACACCTATTTGCCACTAATTAATCACCAATGTATGAAAGAGATTATACTCAGGTTTGTTAGGTATGTATTTACTTTATCCTCTCCACTTGCCTTGCCAGCAAGGCTTATAATATGCCATCTGCAGTGGAATAAGACCCCACCCCCTCTTCAAGAAAACGTTTTCTGGGTATGATACTAAACTGCATCTAGTGGTGAGGCTCCAGTTTGAGAGCTCTGGGTAGTGTGGAGTATTCCTTCATTATCCACTCTGGCTGGAAATGGTAGTACCAGTTAGGGTCACATCTATTGGTCAAGTAGATCTGTTTAAAAATGATTTGTATTGAATAGGAATTGTTTGTATTAAGAATAGCTACTTAAAGCTATGAATGTTTACTGAGGACTATGATTAGTTACTTGAAACCATATAACTGTATGCAAACAAATGACTATTATTAGATAGTAATACTTGAAACCATGCTGCTGTGTGACCATTATTTATATCAGGACTACTTGGTACTATATAGTAAGTAAGGTAAAGTTGGTGACCGTAGTCGAGGGTGACCAGAAGGCTCCCTTTTCAATAGCTACTACCCCGAGGCGTAGGGGAGGGCGCTACTCCTTTCCCTGGATTTCTCCACTTTACCCTTGATACGTACCTTATATTGCTGAGTATTAGGCAAGGCAGTATCAAGTACCATTTTTTTTAAGTCTTTGGTATGACGCGACCTGGGATTAAGCCCAGGTCTCCTGGACCATTGACGAACACTCTACCCACTTGACCAATGAGCCAGTACTATATAACTGTTTAAAAAAAAAACCTTTCAAAAACAACTACACAAAAATGTAAATGTAACGTATTTGAATGGCTCATAGGAAATTTAAAGAATGAATAAATAGAAATAAAGCGGACAGTAGTTGCCGAATAACAAGACAGAGGCACTCGTTGTTAAGACTGACTATGGTAGCCTGAGGTCCGGAATCTCATGTGTGAGTGGACGTGATAGTTCTGCTCCTGACATGACAGGTGGAAGTTGGGGGACAACTTGTGTCCTTTTGGGAGTTGACTACGAGATGTAAGAAAGTGAAGACATCAGTTGAACACAAGGTTGATTTGATAAGCTGGATCCAGTTGATGGGACACACTTCGGCCGGCTGTAGTATCAGCGGCATGGATTTGTCAGTCGAGGTTGCCTGGTGCGGGTGCTGGGGAGGCCTAGCATTTGCATTACGCGGCCAAGACTGATTTTCCTCGAGCCTCAGGTGGCTGTCCTCCTAGGCTCTAACCCTCCTCCTCGGAGCAAGGCTTATCACCTGGCGCCTGAGGTGCCCCTTTTTAGGGGAATGCCAATGGGGCCCAAGGCATTTTTGGGAATGCTGGGTCCTGCACCTGGACTCACCTTAAAAAAGTCCTTATGTCACATTCGTCCGTTTGGTGGGGCGTGCAACAAATACTGTTGAATACAAGCCACGAAGATATAAGGAGACTCAAGTTCACAAGGGGAGCTTTTGCTTATATGCAACCCAGCAAACAAAGAGAAAAAATTCAAGGTCTGTGTCTGCTCTTACTTTACTTCCATGATATGTTTATTTTGTCAAGTGAAGATGTCGTTTCAGTTCTACACTCTTTTTATTTCTCCTGGCAGCTACCTATAAGTTTGCAGTCAATAAACCTTTGTGTAGCTTAACAATGTTCTTGCATTCCTCGACTTGTTACCACGGCAGCGCGGACAGAACAGGGTCTAAAGTCTTTTTAGTACCGCTATGGTACATAAATATAAATGTATAATGGATGTAATTTGCTAATTTCTTGAAAGAAAATTAACCAAGATGGGCTAGAATCAATCTCATTCATTCCTTTCTTTCCACTGAAACAGATAATCATCTGATATAGCAATCTCACTCCCCCCTCTCTCTTTTCTTTTCTTTTTATATTTCCTTTTTTTTTTCTCTTGTTCTTTTATTTCCTTTTTCTTCACACTCAAAGCAGAATGGTCCATTATTCATCTGAGGTGGTGACAGTGACTGGAGGGCTAATATTTATTATAGATTACATATTGAAAAAAAATTAAGAATAACTAATCTAAAATAGAACAATTATAACAATATATTGTAATTAAGGATTATAGTCATTTAAATACAATCACCAATTGTTAAATTTGAATACAATCCTGTTAGTTGGGCTTAGAATATGCTGGCTACATATTGGCCTAATGAGTAGAGTGTTTGCCAGTGGTCCAGGAGACTGGGGTTCAATCCCAGGTTGAGTCATACCAAAGACTCAAAAAATGGTACTTGATGCTGCCTTGCTTAGCACTGCATTATAAGGTGAGGATCAAGGTTAAAATGGAGCAATCCTGGGAATGAAATATCACCTTCCCTACACCTCAGTGTAGTAGCTTTTGAAAAGGGAGCCTTTGAGTCACCTTGACTAAAGTCTTCAACTTTACTTTATGTTCTATGCAAACAAGGGACCCCCCCCAACCCCCCCCAAAAAAAAAACTGGGAGTGGGAGCCCTGAATATTCTGGCTTTATGAAATTGTTTATCTGGTTTAATGGTGGTTGTTGTAGGAAATAGAATTTTTTAAAAAATGATTGTGAAGATACATTTTTGTACCTTTATACATGTTGTTTGAAAAGTAACTCTTTATTTTGAAATACATATAATTTCATTCCTTGTAAAAAAAAATAGAATTAAGAAATAAATTCTAATAATTTTTAAAATAGGAAATAACTTATCAAATACCCTGTATCATCAGCTCATAATTGTTGAACAGACTTCAGCATAAAATAACCCATAAGGGTTTGACATGCTGTAAAACCACCCAAATACCAACCAACATTAAATACTAGGTTGGTTGATGTATTTTAATGGCATGTCAATTGGGGGTTATTTTATGCCTAGAGGTTAGAGAATCACATACATTATACGTCTATATTGACACTTTTGTATAGTGAAGGGTTTTTATTTTAACAATATGTCAACATTGTCTAAGATTGTTTTCTTATAAGTGGTCCTAAGATTATGTTGAGGGATTACTTTGTTGTATGGTGTTGAATACGTTTATGATTTTTTATATAATTTTATTTCTTTAAAGAAGGACAAAATGTGATTGACATTTTCAAATAGAACTTTCATATTTGTATGGAAGAAGCATTTTCTATTGAGAGAAAAGAGTCCACATTCTATTTGCTGTTTTACAGTGCACTGTATTTGGCATGTTACACACTGTGATTGTTTAACTAATGTGACCAAAGTATAATTGGGATATAATGACTTGTTTATTTCAGGAAATGCAAGATAGTTGCTTCCTTTTGTGAACATCTGGTATTTTTATGCCTTCAGCAGCAAATCATGTTTTTTTTCCCTACTGATCTTCCTTTGATCAAGTATAAACTTCTGATAGAAGCAAACCAAGATATATGGAAATGGATTTATATCCACAATCCCTTAAGAGGATAGGTGTTTTTTTTTTTTTTTTTTTTTTTGCTTGATAATCTTTGATAGCTATTATTGTTGACCATTTTCTTAATGCCAGAATTGTTTCCTGATACTTTGCCTATCATTTTTGTGTTTTTTTTTCTCACCATCTGGGTATATTAATCGCTGCAAATCAGAATTATGACTTGCCTTCTCTTGGTGAATTCACAATGGAATTATGAGATAAACTCAGGGATTTATATGAACCATCTCTCTGCACTCTCTTTCTTTATCCTTCTTAATGTCTCTTTCCTCTCCACCACACACACACATATTCAATTAAGCATTCCTTTTATATTAGATACTTGGTGCATATGTCAATAATTCTGTCGCCTTTTTGTCTATCTCCTGGACTTGTCAGCCTAACAAATTACCTAGGCTTTGCAAATATTCCTTTTGGAAAATCTTTAGAAATAGCCTGCCAAGGTGAATAGTATTCTGAGCTTGAAGCTTTCAGATTTTTTCCAGACTGGTATTCATTGCTGAATCTGCTTATATATAGGGTACTCTAAGGTGTATATCTATGTATTAGTAAATTTCTCATTTGTGTGTGTGTGTGTGTGTGTGTGTGTATATATATATATATATATTCTGTGAGTATATAACCATAAACCAGTGAAAATAGAACTCTGTAGCAAGGTTTTTATTTGAGCAATACATTTGAAATGCTCTCAGAGAATGGAGATTTTCCTAGACAACTTCACGATTGTGGGATAATTTTGTGTTTTTTTGGTACTGCTCACCCTGTTGGTGAAGCTTAGAATATGCTGACTGTATCCTCTGCATGAAGAACCCCCTCACCAAAAAAAAAAGTAGAGATTTCCTGGATATGACACTAAACTGAATATGGTGATGAGAATCCAGTTCTGGAACTCTGGAAGCTTTGCATTTAGTCCCAGGTTCACTCTGATTGGGAGTGGTAGTACCTGTTAGTATCCATCAATCATTTAAATTATTTTTATTAGATAGGAATACCTGTGCAAAAATCTCTTTAGAAACTACACACAAAAAATGTGAATAGAAATATGATGTCTGATTCCTCATTTTTAGGCATAAATAACCCCAGACAAGTTGAAATGCTATTGAAATCAATCAATTATGTGGACAATATTTTCTTAATCATTCAAATTCTTGATATAAATATGAAATACAAAGATACATACGTGTGTGTGTATGTGTGTGTGTATATATATATATATATATATATATATATATATATATATATATAAAAGATTTGAAATAAAATCCAATGGTATGAGATAAGAAAGACAATAGGGGAAAGTAAAAGTGACATGTTTCACTATAGGGATGACTTTATCAGAAATTAAGTTTTATTTTACAAAAAATTAAATAAAACAAATCCTATAATAAGGTCTAAAACCTAACCAATATAATTTGGGGAGAAAAAAAAGGAGGGCACATTCCTCTTTCCATTGTCATGTATAGGATTTATCTTTGTGAATTAAGGTATCCATAAGGAAATCTTCAGCTGAAAAAAAAATGCCAATTTAATTTCCCATATTGTCTTCCTTTACACACACACACTATATATATATATATATATATATATATATATATATATATATATAGTATGATGTGGCAGGTCAGCTGGTACTCCACAAGTCTGACATTATTAGTTCACCTGATAATCAAAGATATGAAACTTGTAGTCATGAGTTACTATCCTGTCTTTGATTTTTTATAATTGATAATATACCGTGATATTACTCTACATTTTTGTATATTGAGGTCTGTAAAGATCTTAGTGTTTTGAAACACTTTTGGTGTTAAAATCTAACAATAATATACAGGGTGATAGAAAAGTAACTCCCTATTGATAGACAGCCCAGTCAGCTGGGGCTGTAGAATATACCGACTCCATCTCTGCAGAGGGGTAAGACCTTCACCAACGAGTGTCTTAGATATGACATTAAACCATCTGATGATGAGGCTCCAGCCTTGGAAATTTGAGGAATGTGGAGTACTCCTTCATTGGCATTGCTCCCAGGTCCACTGTGACTCAGAGTGGTAGCACCTGATAGGGTCTTATCTATGGTCAAATAGAACAAAGTGTGCAAACAAATGACTGATGTTAAATTGTGACTGTTATATAGCAATACTGGAAACCATTTAACTGTGTAAAAAAGAGCTTAGGCTTGTCTAAAAATGTTATCTACAAATATTTTTACAAATCTCATATTGTGTGTGTGTGTATATATATATATATATATATATATATATATATATAGGATTTGGCATTAAATAACCTACAATGGTTGATATGCCATCAAACCAAACCTATTAATAGAGACTTTATACACACACACACACACACACACTTATATTGTATATGCTAGAAAAATAATAAATCTTAATCCCTATGCAGTTTCCATAAGTATTTAGTGCTGTCTCTTACCACAAATCTGCCACCTGCCACTTTAGTGCTGTCAATTTACGCAAGATGTTAACATTTTAAGCCTCTTTACTGTATACATTTGAGCCGGTTATGGTTTCTAAATTTTAAAGCTCTATTCCTTTTCTGAGTTTAATTTTTTTTTTAGCTGATGAACAAATGATACTGTATCAATGACTTGTTAATCAGGTCTACAACACAGGCTCAAAGTTGATTCTCCCTTTTTTTTTTTTTTTTTTTAAAACTGTTTTTTAAAAGTTTTTTTAACTTTTTCTTTTTAAAAAAAGTTAAAGAAAAAAACACTTTTTTTTTTTTTTTTTTTTTTTTTTAAACGTTTTGTTTGTTTTTTGAAACAGTTTTTTCTTAAATTATTAATTAGCCATTCTTGAAAGTCAGAATACATTTGAATGCTGTAAGGTTTGATTGACATAATCTCATTAGTCTGTTAATAAAAGCATCAAGTTCTACAAAATTATCTGAAGATGTTTCATGCATGTATAGATGTGTGTAGTATGTTTTTTAAACAACATGGAGCTATCTCCATTTTAAATGCCAAGTCTCTGAAAGTAGTAGACCAGTTCACAATATCTCATTTACTGAAAGCAGTGTCAACTTATGCATACAGAAGTCATGGACTGCTATTAACAGGTTATTGATCATATGGAAATCTGATCTCTCTGATAAAATAAAGTGGAATTTCCTCTAAGCCGTATCAGTGTCAGTACTACTGTATAGTTTCACCACCTGGACTCTAACAAAATGCTTTGAGAAAAAACTAGGTGGGAACTACTCAAGAATGTTATGTACTGTTTTGAACAAATCCTGCAAGTAACATCCTATAAAACAGCAGCTGTACAGCCATTTACTTCCGATCTCAAAAGCCATCCAAATAAGATGGACTAGACATGCTAGGCACCGCTGGAGAAGTAGTAATTTACAAAGTGTTTTGCTCAGATGTGGCACAAGGCTGTATGAATGGGGCACCTAATAAGACTTGAACTCGTTCGTTAAGATTTGCTAGTCTAGCTTGTTAAACATTGCACCACCCAAGGTGCCCACTGCTGGAGAAGTCAGGAAGGAGTCATAATAGATGTTCTCCAATGGACTCCTACACATGGACATACCAGTGGTGATCACTCCGCAAAGACCTATATACATCAACTCTGTGCAGATATGAGATCCAGTCTAGAGGACTAGCCAGGTGCGTTGGATGATAGGGATGGATGGTGAGAGAGAGTCAAGGGAATGCATGCTGTCAGTAAGACTTTGTGAGGATTACTGGGTGTTTATTTCTTGTTTTTGTAAAGATGGAAGCTTATAGGCACTATGAGTATATGGATGCTTGTCTTGCTTCTGGTTTCTCATAACTGAATGATTTTATTTATTCCAAGAGTGCAGTTCCTATCTAGCTTTTATTCCAAGCAGTTTGTTTGAGTCCAAATCGTACAACTATACAGTAGTATTGATATGGCTACAGCTTGAAAGAATACTCGTTTTATTTTATCGGAGATCAGAATTCCATATAGTCATTAACCTGTCACTTGCAGTCCATGCCTTTCCTTTGTGTATGTTGACATTGTGTTTTAAACAAATCCTGGAAGTAGCTCCCGACAAAACAGCAATTGTATAGCCACTTAGCGACCATCTCAGAAACTATTGAATTAAAACAAGTAAGACATGCTCGACACTTCTGGAAAAGTAAAAATGAACTCATAAGCAACATTTTCCTTTGGACTCCTACGCATGGACACACCAGTGTAGGCTGACCATCTAAGGCATAAATTCATCATCTTGGACACTGGATGCCATCTAGAAGACCTACCAAGAGTGATGATTGATAGTGACAGATTTATCTATTTTTAAAAGACAGGGTTTAAGAAAGCTACTGTAATTATTTGTGTACAAGATATACTATTTTTCCTGATATTTTATCCCAAAAGTTAGGGATGCATATTATATATATATATGTTATATTTTTGACCACATGCATCTTCATATTTGGGACTAGATAATGAAAAGTTATATCTATAGTCAAAACTAATGAGTTTTATGCCATTACAGAGAAATACCAATACCGGCTCATTGGTCAAATGGGTAGAGTGTTCGCCAATGGTCCGGGAGACCTGGGTTCAATCCCAGGTCGTGTCATACCAAAGACTTTAAAAATGGTACTTGATACCTCCTTGCTTAACACTCAGCAATATAAGGTACATATCAAGGGTAAAGTCGAGCAATTCAGGGAAAGGAGTAGCGCCCTCCCCTACACCTTGGTGTAGTAGCTATTGTAAAGGGAGCCTTCTAGTCGCCCTTGACTACGGTTGCCAACAACTTACAGAGAAATATCCACTGGAATGTGTGTTTGTTTATAATTATTTCGTAATTATTCACTGTAAACTTGATTCATTTTTCTATGAATATGTCTGTGTATTTGTTGTGAATACTGTATAAATTTTAAGACATAATGGAAACTATTTAGATTATTATTTTCAGTCTGCATGAAATGTTAAAAAGGTTGAACAAATGTTAAATTTAGATGATACAAATTCTAAAAAGTCACTGCGTATTATACTTGAAAATTTTTTTCCAGGATTTCATTTGCTCAGTTGACTGGGACTGTAGAATACACTGACTGCTTCTCTGCAGAGGGATAAGAACCCTTCCCATTCAATAAGTGTCCTGATATGACACTAAACACTCTGATGGTGAGGTTCCAGTAATGTTGGAGTTTTGGAGAATGGGGAGTACCCCTTCATCGCCATTGCTTCCAGGTTCACTCTGTTCTGGAGTGGTAGCACCTGATAGAGTCCAATCTATGCATCAAATAGAACTAAACTGTGTATTTATGTTAAACTGAATTGCTTGAAATAGAACTATTTTTTTTTGAGATTGAAACTATACTTATGCTAAACTGAATTGTTTCAAATAGAACTGTTTATTTATGTAAAAATGGATTTGATATGAATAACCTCCAATGGTTGATTTGCCATAAAACCAAACCAAACCAAGAATGTCATCATCCAAAGGGTGTGCATTATACATGAGTGCATGTTATACAAAAATAATTACAGTTGACATTTATTCAAGAAAGAGTTTTACTCTTTGTTCTTTTCTGACATTGAATAAAGATATATCTGTAATTCTTACTTTGTTGATTTGTTTCCACTCTTTGTTTGATAGAACATCAATATTTATGGGTTATTTAATGCCAAAGCCATCTTTGTAGAAAGACAGTAGTGGTACTATTTAATGTGAAGATAAGGGGGTTCATAACCATTTCCAAGGGGCATTAGTCCAAAAGTGAATGTGATAGTGCAACTGGAGTTTAAACTTGCTTACTACAATGTCGTAACCTTGCACGTTAACCATTATACAACAGGGACTCCTTATTTTATGGATGAAATGTTTGTATACTAAAAAATCTGAGCTCCCTTTATGTCCTCCAACATCCTGGCGTGAAAATGTAATCTGTTATCTAGCTGTGACTGTTAAATAATGGATTACAGATTAGTTATGTAGAAACAGGGATTCTCTGGGTAGAATTACATCTTCAATTAGCTACATTTTGGCTATCAGCCATATTTCTATACTCTTTTTATCTCTCACCTAGTAAGAAGGTATCGAATTAGAGCAGGTGGGGGATTTGTAATTTCAGAACTTAATAATAGGAAAAAAAAAAAAAAAAATTGAACTAATGACTAAAACTCCTCTGAATAATAAATTCAAGTACGACATATCTATATATTCTTTTGTATATTCAATCAAAAATGAATGTAAATATTCTGGGGTGGGGTTTTCTAAACAAGCACCAACTTAGGTATCTGTAAATCTTAGTAGTTTCCAAAATATATTTTGTTTCCTTGGGATGACACTAAAATGCATCCCTGTCTTCTTGATGGAGCTTAGAATATGCTGATAAAATTTCCTGCAAACTCTCCCTTCCCTAAAAAGAGGTGTCTGGGTATGATACTATACTGTATCAGGTGGTGAGGCTCCAGTTCTGGAAATATGAGGAGTGTGGAGTAACTTTTGATTACCATTACTCCTAGGTCCACTTTGACTGGGAGTTATAGTGCCTGTTAGGGTCCTATCTATAAGCTAAATATATCTGTTTAGAAATTAATTATATTTGATAAGACTGTGGGGGACCCCCCCAACCCCCCAACCCTTTTAAATAACTACACAAAAAAAAATGAACATATAATGAATGTGATTTTGTAACCTCCCGGCATAAGATAACCGTAGACGGGTTGAAATGCCATAAAAAAAAAATCAGTGAACAAACTTCTCCCCCATGGCATGATGTGACACTAAGTATAACAGTTACTGTCATAGGAAGTGGAATCTTTGACCAGCGTTTAAATGCTTTGAAAAATCATCAAGTCATCTGTTTTTTCCTGAGGTTCTGTTGCTTTGGTTAGACAACTAATGTAGGAGAAGAAAAACTCTGAATTCAAATCAGCAGTATTCTGCTTAAAAAATGATCTTGTACTGCATCCTGTCCTTAATGGAAAGGCTAGGTAAATAAACATTCTATTAATGTAGCTATTCTATAAGCTTAGGTTAGTTTGGCTCAAGGTCAAAAGTATGGGGTTTAACTTGCTAATCATTACACTATATTCTCTAAAAAGACCGAACCACAGATGAAGTATGGCTCAAGGCTGTACAAAATCAGTGATCATTAAGCTTAGCTTAATCATTATTATTAATAATTTTGACTTGTAAGACAGAAGAGGATGTAAGTGTGAGTTTTACCAAGAGTTTCTCATTTCTGATTTGTACTGTTCCTCACTGTCCTTGAAGTGACTTCATGAATGAGTGGCAGTAAAAAGCAGCTTGGATTAGAAAGATGAAGGTTAATACTAGTCAAAATTACTGATAATGATCGACATTTGGGGGGGGGAAGAGGCTGAACTTGGTTTTGCACATGGTCACATGGGGTATCCAGAATTAAACTTGCTAACAATGATCTGGTATATGAGCTATTACCCTATAATGAAAGAGGAATCCCTGTGGCAAAGTGGCTCCCATTCTGAACAGTAACATTGTTATAAGTAAGCTTGAACTTTTTAGTCATGTTATTACATTGACTTTTGGCCTAATAACCTTGCAAAAGGTATGGACTTCCTTATCCCCCCTGCTATGGATTGCTCATTTGGTTGGGGCTGTAGAAAACGATGATTGCTTCTCTGCAGAGGGGTGAGACCCTCCTCTATGAGTGTCCTGATATGACACTAAACAATCTTATGGTGAGACTCCAGTAATGCTGGAGCTTTGGGGAATGTGGAGTACTCCTTCATGGCCATCTCTCCCAGGTCCACTTTGACCTGGAGTAGTAGCACCTGATAAGGTCCTATCTGTGGGTCGAATAGAACTAAACTGTGTACTTATGTTAAACTGAATTGTTTGAAATAGAACTGTTTTGACATTTAACTGTTTGTAAACAAAAATTATACTGAGATTCAACTGAATTATTTGAAATTTAATTCAGCATTAATTGACCCAAAAAGGGTTGATATGCCATAAAATAAACCAACCAACCAACACCTGTGATGGGTTAACTCATATGACTACTGTCTTACTATAAAGGATGGCTTTCAATTTGAATAACCCAAAGAGGTTGATGCACCTTAAAACAAAGAAACCAAACCAAAACGGGATATCCTTGTGGTTAATTTACTAAGTCTTGCTTAGTTATGGCCCAAGGCTGTGTATGCTCCCAGTGAGACTCAAACTCACTAGTAATGGTTTGCTGGTTAAGCTTGTTCATTATTATACCATGCAACGCATTCTTTCTACTAAGCTAAGCTTAGTTATGGCATAAGGCTGGAAGTAAAGGGCATCTAGTGAGAATCAAACTCATTAAGAAAGGTTTGCTAATCCAGCTTCCTAACCATATGTGGTGCCCTTGAAAGTATTATACTAAGTTTAAATTTTGTTTATATTAGCCAAGTTATCTGGCAACAAACAATGCTATCATTGATCTTAGCGATGTTGAACAAAAACAATTTTTTTTCCTCTGCTATCTGTTAGTGGCCATTCACTGACACTTGAATCTGCCTATCATGTTATCTTTCTCTGATATTTTCATGATTTTGTCTTGTAAAAATAGAATTGATTTTTCTTTGCTCTTGGTGGTTGATCCTCTTTCATTTTGTCAGACAAGAGTTTTCACTTGGAAGATTTATAACCTATTCTTTCTTTTCACTTTTCCTAACATTGTATCTTTAGTCTTAAAACCAGAAGGAGACAAAGTACTTTCTCTAAATTAAGTTCCAGTCAATTGTAGCCACCTTTGCCTTGGTTTTTTTTTTTATCTTATCGTTTACTTTAGTTTTATTTTATATTTATTAGTTTTTAATTTTTTTGTTTTATTTTTAGCTTTTTGGTTTTAGTTTTTATTGTATTTTGTTTTATTTCATTTGTTGTTTTTGTTTTAGCTTTTATTTTATTTTTATTTTATTCATTTACTTTTTATTTTCATATTTTTCTTCTTTTTTTTTGTTGCTTTTAGTTTTTAATTATTTTTATTTTAGTTTAATTTATTTTGTGTTTAAGGCCATATATCTTCATTTAAATCTATGACTTGTACAGCATGCTTCACTTTTTATTTCATTATACTATATTGATATGAAATAAGCAGTAAAGCTGACTGGACTGGATGCAGGAATTGTTGGATTTATACATTTTACACTAGTTGAAAATTATAGGATCACAATAAGAATTTCAACTCTAGTCAATTCTCTATAATCCAATATATTCTTCCACCAAGATTTAGGCCCCTTGGACCTCATTTTACCTAAACTTAAATTATTTATTTGATAGTTTTATATTATTTCTATTTTATGTTTTATTTTTTCCTTTGAAAAGAGGGTATTGAATTTATTCAAATCTATTCTATTATGCTCAAGATTATGTGTGTATCTCTCCTGAGATCTATTTTAACGGGATATTTTGCATGCAAATTGATTTCAGCCTCCAATACTACACAATTCAGTTGGTTGTAGAATACATTGACTGCATCTCAGCAGAGGGGTAAGGCCCCCACCTCTTGAATATGATACTAAATTGCATCTAATTACTCCCAGGTCCACTCTGACTCATTGTGGTTGTACCTGATAGGATCCCATCTATGGGTCAAAGAGAACTGATTGACCATTTAACTATGGGCAAACAAATGACTTGCGTTAAATTAATTTGTTAGCGTTACATAGCAATATTCAGAACTATTTTACTATGTGCAAATGAATCAGTATAATTGAAAAGAATTATTAATGTTGAATTGCAATACTTGAAATCATTTAACTATGTGCAAATAAAACTATTAGTGTGGAACATTAACTGAATTATTGGTCTCATAGCAATACTTGCAACCATTTGACTATATGCAAATGAAGGAAGTGTTGGATCAGATTATTATTGTTAAATAGTAATACTTGTAAGCATTTGACTGTGTGCAAACAAATGATTAATAATAAATAGAATTATTAGTGTTAGATTGCAATACTTGCAACCATTTAACTGTTTGCAAAGAATGACAATACTTAATTGTGTGGAAACAGATTACCTCTAACTTCTTCAAATTGAAATTACCTACAAAGTATTCACTGACAGATCATTCATATATATATATATCCATTTAATTGTGTGCTAACAAATGACTAATGTTATATTGAATTGTTAATATTAAATTGTAATACTTAAAACCATTTAACTGTGTGCAAACAAATGAACTTTGGCTCACTTGAATATGTTTCTGACAAATATTTGTTTATAAATCATATATTTAATGTTTGTTTAAACATGATTTGGCATTAAATAGCCTACAAGAGTTGATATGCCATAAAACCTAACCAACCAATATGCATTATTTGAGGTTAATGTTAGAAGTCATTGGCGATCATCTGATGGCAAAATATGCCATTTCTGGTCAGACTGAGTTAGCCTTTTGATATAAAGTACAAAACTATATATATATATATATATATATATACACATATATAATGGCCAGCTATATGCTGGATGTTCATTATCCTGTCATAAAAACTGACTCTACATATTTGTAAAATATGGAAGAACTAGAAATAGTGTGTGTCAAGAGGTTCTCAGAAATGCAACTGGAATTTCACTGTTTTTTCATTTAGATTTTTTTTTTTTTTCATGTAGCTTCAGTACCTATTGTCATAGGTGGGGTGGAGGGCTGTAGAATATGTCAGCTGAATCTCTGCAGAGGGATAAGACCTCTGCTCTCAACAAGTGCCCTGGATATGACATTAAACCATCTGATATTGAGGTCCATTCTTGGAGCTTTGGGGAATGTGGAGTACCTCTTCATTGCCATTACTCCCAAGTCCACTCGGACCTAGAGTAGTAGTACCTGTTAAGGTCTCATCTATGAGTCAAATGGAAATATTTAATCATTTACTATACTTGAAACCATTTAACTATGTACTAACAAATGACTGTTAAATTGAATTATTAGTATTACATTGCAATACTTGGAAGCAAATAAATAAATAATATTGATTAGAATTAATACTGTTAGATAGCAATACTCAAAAAAAAATTTTATCTGTGTGCAAATGAAATTATTATTGTTAGATAGCAATATTTGAAGCCATTTAACTGTGTGCAAAAATATGAACTCTGGCTTGTTTAAGAATTGTTACCAACAAACTATTTGTTTACAAATGATATATATATATATATATATATATATATATAAGTAATATCCAGTCAGTGTCCAAAGACAGTGGGTGTGGATTTCCACATTTGTTGTTCCGCAACCTTAAGTCTAACATATAAAAAGTCATCTGACGAGATGGAGAGTATAATAATATTCTCCAGCAAAATAAATTTATGACAACTTAACCAGGTTTGAGTTTCCTTCTAATTGCACTATATATATATATATATATATATATATATATATATATATATATATATATATATATATATATATATAATTAAAAAAAAATTTTTTTTTTTACAGAGTGTATATTTAGGCAGCAAGTTATTATTCAAGCAAGTTTTGTTAAAAAACGATGGAACACTGTTTAATATTTTAAATTTTATTTTTTCAAGACTCCTTGTTATTTTTCTAGTGTTGGGATCTAGATAGTAAAGGAATTGTCCCATCTCTTCTGGTCTAGCATTTTCGGCCATACTTTTGGTTGTCATCTGGGGTAGTGTAGTTTTGAGTTGACTGTTGGATTTTTACTATTCTAATTCCATCATCTTTAACAAAAATTACTTGAATATATATATATATATATATATATGATTTACCATCAAATAACCTACAAAGTTTGATATGCTGTAAAACATAACTATTATAATATAAACAGTAACTTTATCTATTTTTTCTGAAGCTCAAGATTTTTCTTCATTTTGAAATTCCTTTTGTTGCATATTTATGCTTCTTACTGAAATATTTATCATCACCCCGCTGACTGTATCCCTTGCAGAAGTGTAAGAGCCCTCCTTGCAAGAAAAAAAATTGTATCTGATGATGAGGTTCCAGCTCTTGAGATCTTGGGAGTGTAGCGTACTCTTTCATTGCTATTACTCTTGACTTATGCTAAACTGAATTGTTTTAAATAGAACCGTTTTTATATTTAACTGTGTGAAAATATGACTGATGTTAAATTGAATTGTCAGTGTTAAACAGGAATACTTGAAACCATTTAACTGTGTGCCAACAAGGGATTAATAGTAAATAGAATTGTTTGTATTAGATTAAAATAAGTGAAACCATTTAACTGTGTGCAAAAAAATGAGCTCAGCCTTATTTAAAAATGTTATCTACAAAATGTATGTAGAAATCACATATTTAATATATATGTATAAAAATGATTTGGCATTAAATAACCTACAATGGTTGATATGCCATAAAACCTAACTAAATGCTGTTACTCCCTGGTCCACTCTGACCCTGAGTGGTAGTACCTGTGGGAGTCTAATCAATAGTTCAAATAGATTTGTTTAAAAATTATTCTTATTGGATTGAAATGCTTGAAACCACATGACTGCAAAGAAATGATTATTATTACATAGAAATAATTACTTGAAACCATATAATTATTAATATTAGATAGGAATACTTGAAATTGTATAACAGTGTGCAATTTTTTTGTATTAGATTGGGATCCATGCATGGGTCAAATAGATCTGTTTAAAAATTATCCATATTTAATTGGACTGTGAAATAATTACACACATAATATAGATATAAACATACAGTGAATGCAATTCCCTAACCTCTAGACATAAAGTAACTCTAGATGGGTTAACATGTTAAAATCAATCAATCATAGAATATATGTCAGTTTTATTTCCTTCAGACATTTCGCCTCTCTTGTTTTCTGTGCAATGCTGGGTATTCCATATTTAAGAGACTTTTTTTCTCAACAAGAAAAATTTGATTAGAAAACAGACAAAAACAGAAACAAATAAAACCAAAAACAGCTTTGGTGGGGGAAAGGGGAGTAACGTTTGTTTTGGTTTAAGTTGATTTATTGGTAACTCGAAACAGAATAATATGAATCTTTTATTTTGACAAGTACATGCCTTCAAGCAAAATTACAACTGCAACCTTTTTTTTTTTTTTTTTTTTTTTTTTTTTGAATGGTGGTTGTTTATCTAAAACAGGAAAAAAAACAAAAAAACTCCCTCGTGGCACCATATTTTTTCCACTGTGACAAAGTTATGAATAAAATTAAAGAAAGGTACAAATAAACCTTCAGAAAATTGTTTACCTGATTCATTTTCTTCATCAAAATAAATTTTATAATTAGATTTATAACCTACATGGTGTAATGGTTTTCGTCGTAGGAAATGAACACGGTGACATGAGTTCAAATCCTGGATGAGACTGATTGCATTTCACATAGCACTAATAGCCTTGGGAAAGGTATGAATCCAATTATTCTCCCTCCAGCTATGGGTAAATAGTAGGGCAGACTAGGTTCTTCAGCCTTGGTGAGGCAACTAGTCTAGGAGAAGGAAAACTCTGAATTCAAACCTGTTAAACTCCGCTTAAAAAAAATTGACCTTGTGTCATATCCTGCCCGAGTGGAGGGGTTGGGTAAATAGGATAATTAGATTTAGAAAATTATATTTATATTATGTAAGATTATGATGTTATTATATTAAAAATTCATAACTAGATTAAGTTGAAACATAAAATAATACATACACTTACATATGTTTAACATAATTTATTGTTGTAGGAGATGGAATCACTGACCCAAGTCCAAATCCTGAACTAGTCGCTCTGTATTTCACCATTGGGAAAGGCATGAACCTATCTGTTAAATAGCAAATTACAACATTTTTACATTTTCAGCTATTTGGAGGTTTGCTTAATATAACTGTTGTAGTAAATGAAATTGCCAATGAGTGTTCAAATCTAGGGCAATGCTGTTTGTGCTTCATTTTATGCTAATGTTCTTTGGAGAAGTATGAATCTTTTTCTTCTTTCCCCATGAGAAAATAGTTGGGCAGATTGGATTCTTTAGTATTGGTTAGAAAACCAGTCTCAGAAAATAAAAAATTTGTGGATTCAGACCAGCTTTAGTCTACTTATAAATTAATTTTGTTTACAAAAAAAAGACAAGTCAATCTTGCACAGCCGATGCCCTATTTGGAATCAGCACCTGCTAGTCATGATAAAAACTTACCATTGGCAATGTAACTAGAGTTCACCAATGTTAATCATTGCTTTTGAATAAAATAGTTGCAAACTATATATATATATATATTCTTAGTTTACTAAGAATATTTAAGTGGGTAGAGTGTATGGCAATGACCTGGGAGACTGGAGTTCAATCCCAGGTCGAGTCAGACCAAAGACTACAAAAAAATGCTACTAGATGCTGCCTTGCATTATATCAAAATTGAATCCTCAAATACAGAGACATGTCTCCGTATTATTTTTTATTTGTATCTTTTTTAGAAATGATTCAACCTGGGAAATAATTTCTTTAAAGGTTGAATCATTTCTATGCCCAGATAAACAGGGAACACCTGAGGAAGCCTGGAGGATACAGTGGCCAAAACGTTGTGGAAAAAAACCCAATAAAGACGAAGACAATAGTCTGAAAACTCTTACTGAAAAAATCATCAAGCTTCATCTCAAAAATTTAGACAACTAGTAAACATAAATGTTCAATGAATGTGTTTCCCTAACCTCTAGGCATAAAATAACCCTAGATGGTTTCACATGCTGTAAAAATCAATCTCTTATATTTGTTGCATAACATGGTTTTTCATATGTTTTATTAGATTTTTCATTATTATTTCAGCATGGGCCATTTTATAAGTACAAATATCATTGATTATAGGATTTAAAAATCTTTCTTTTTCCTTGTTTATTTCTTCCTCTTGTGTAATTTTCTTTCTTCCTGTCTCACTATCATTCTTTTTCCATTTTCAATTAATTCTGTTATTTCGGAAGATAACTGTGCTAGCACTTTAAGAAGAAAAATAGAATTTTGTCTTTGAGGGGCACAGAATTATACCAATGGACTGGTTTTAAGGTGTTATAAAGACTTGAGCATCTATTTTTAAATGCATTGATTTTTCTCCAACTGAGTCTAATAAACAGGCCATATTTGTTTTACTGGGCTGCTGTAAATCCATATTTGTGGAGCATTTTCTAAAAGCATGGACATTTCCATTGGATATCCACTTGTATAGATCATCACTTTAGCAAACATGAAACCATTCAGCTTTTGTTGATTGCTAGCCCAGTAAGCTGGGGCTGTAGAATCTACTAACTGCATCTCTGCAGTGGGTTATTAACTGCCGTCCAACAAGTGTCCTGGATATGATACTAAACACCTGATGGTGAGGCTAGAGCTTTGGAGAATATGGAGTATCCCTTCATTGCCATTGCTCCCAGGTCTACTCTGACTTGGAGTGATAGTACCTGATAGGGTCTTATCTCTGGGTTAATTAGAATTGTCTGGTATTTAAAGTGAGTGCAAACAAATGACTTATGCTAAATTGAATTGTTTGAAATAGAACTGTTTGGTTAGTTGTGTGTGAACAAATGAGTGATGTTTGAGTTATCAGTGAAACATAGCAACTTGGAAACATTTGTGTGCAAACGAAGGAATAATGTTGAATAGAATTATTAGTGTTAGATAGCAATAATTGAAACCATTTAACTGTGTAGAAACAATAGCAATACTCGTGAACAAACAAATTTGTTCTAATTCACTTAAAAATGAAATTACTGACAAACTAATCACTTATATATCATGTATGTATATATATGAGGATCATTAAATAAGTTTCCAGACTTTTTTCGTATAGGCACTTTTATTGATAGTACGCACATGAAACTCTAGTCCCCTTTGAAGTAATCTCCTCCGGCTGCAATGCACTTGTTGTACTGTTCCAACAACTTCTAGTAGGCCCCATAGAAATCCTCTTGTGTGAGCATGTCAATGACCTTTGTCACAGCCTCTTTCATCTCCTCAATTGTCTCATAATGACAGCCTCTGAGCTTGGGGAATAAGCAAAAGTCACAGGGAGCAAGGTCTAGACTATAGGGAGGGTGAGGAACTGTGTTGATGCCCATCTTGGTCAAATAGTCTGTGAAAAGGATGGAGTTGTGAACTGGTGCATTGTCTGTCCTGGTGGAAATGCCACTGAGCCGATTTGAAGAGTACTGGCCTTTGCCAACGGAATCTCTTCCTGAACTCCCTTAAAACCTAAACATAGTAACCCTAACCCTTTGGCCAATCAACTCTGGTGTATTGACTTCTGGAAAGTTATTGAATGTACCACGTATATATATATATATATATATATATATATATATATATATGTGCAAACAAATGACTAATGTTAAATTGTTACTGTTACATAGCAATACTCTAAACCATTTAACTCTGTGTGAACAAAGGATTAATCGTAAATAGAATTATTTGTGTAAGATAGCAATACTTGAAACCAATTAACTGAGTGCAAAAAAAAAATTCAGGCTGGTGTCAAAATGTTATCAACAAAATGTTTTTACTAATCAAAAATATATATATATATATATATATATATATATATATATATATATATATATAGAGGGTTTGGCTTTAAATAACTTACAAAAGTTGATATGTCATAAAACCTAATCAACCAACCTATTGTTGACTGCTGATTGATAGCTGTGTGACACAGCTTTGTTTACCTTTTAATAACTGATTTTATGGGTAGAGTCTTTGCCAATGGTTCGGGAGACCCGGGTTCAATCCCATCGTCGAGCCATACCAAAGACTGAAAAAATGGTACTTGATGCCGCCTTGCTTAACACTCAGCATTATAAGGTAGGGATCAAGGGTAAAGTAGAGCAATCCAGAGAATGGAGTAGCACCCTCCCCTATACCTCAGTGTAGTAGCTATTGAAAATAGAGCCTTTGGATCACCCTTGAGTAAGGTTGCCAATTTTATCATTCTCTGTATAAAGTCATAGGGAAATACTGTTTACAGTTGCACCGTTTTTTATTTTTATCATTTTTTTAAAGGAAATTAGTAATGATGGGTTCTTTCATGTCCCAGAACACTGTCAGTATTAAGTTCTTCCCTAGCTGCTGCATTTTTAATCTTTTTTTAGCCAGGGAGTCAGTCTGTTTCCACTCTATGGATTGTCTTTTCAACTCAGGCTCATAGTGGCAAACCTATGTTTAGTGTGTGTATGTATGTATGTGTGTATATGTGTGTATATATATATATATATATATATATAATCAATGCTTCTCCATATGTATCACATTCTCCCATAAATTTCCCACAGCCTGCAGTTCTCTGCTATCAAAAAATCTGATGACAGAAGTCTTGAGCTCTCTGTTTGATTTACCACCATTTTGAATTGCCTCAAAATAAATATTTTTGCAAGATTAGAATAATTTTTGTTCTGAGCCAATTCCAAAAATTGCAAAGTTTGCATTCATGGAAAAAATGCTAGTGGGTGGGTGAGGATTTGCATTTAAAAAAAAAAAAAAAAAGAAATTCCACTTATTTATTGAATTAACCTTATATGCACATGCACCCTCCACCCACATACAGAAGATTTAAAAAAAAATTTGATTTTATTTGAGATGTAAATATCTGAGTAACTATGCAGTTGAGGAAAATGAAACAAAATAGGCTTAATGCTGAGTGATGTTAACAGACTCCTCCAGCAATAAATAAAAGAAGTGCTATTATCCAAAGTTGTTGAATAATAAGAAAAGCATAGTGTGTCTCGAAACTCTGCAAATATATATATCTCAAATAAGGACTGTGAATATCCGTATAGAGAAAAAGCTATACGAAAACTGCAAGAATGTTACGATCTATATTGAACAAATCCTGAAAGCAACATCCCACAAAACAACAGCTGTATGACCACTTACCTCCCATCTTGAAAACCATCCAAATAAGACAAACAAGGTATGCGAGAAACTGCTGGAGAAGCAAGAATGAAATCATCAGTGATGTTCTCCAAGGACCCTGACACATGGGCATTCCAGTGATGGAAGACCAAGAAGAACATATCTGCAACAGCTCTGTATGGACTCTGTCTATAGACTAGAAGACCTGGCGAGAGCGATGGATGATAGGGACAATTGGTGAGAGAGTCGGGGAAATCCATGCAAGCTGCACAACCTTATATAATATATATTGAGAGAGAGAAAGATCTATATAAAGATAGATTAGTAGGTAAATATATATTGATAGGGAAGTTGGTAGGTAGTTAGATACAGTGAGAGATTGATAGTAATAAAAGAAAAGAAGCAATTGGCTCTAATTCCACCATTCCTCTTTTGATCTAAGCCAACTTCCTAAGTAAAGAATCTTGTTAATGATAACATCAAGAAAATCTTACTTGTTCCCATTCACGAGGCATTGAGTGCATTCAATCTGGGGTGCAGTTATCTCAATCTGGTCACTTTTCTTTGCTGCATCTTATACTATACTCTTTCCCAGATTTTTTGATAGCATTATTGTCTTTTTTTTTTCTTCTTTTCCTTTTTCTTTGAATACCTTATTCTATATTTAGATACTCAACTTTGATTATGACTGGTATATTGAACACCACTGCTTATTGATGTGAGAAGTTAGCTTTTCAAAGTCATCATCTTCAACGAAGGTCAATAACCGGAGAAGTTCAATAACCCACCTATCCAAAATTTCTGGAATTCTTACCACCACTCATGGTTTCTTTTTCTATTTTAAATTTCCTCACAAATAAATAAATAATAAAATAAAAAAAGGCATGGCAACTACAATTTTTTAAAATTCTTTATTGAATGTAATATTTGACTATTGATGTATTGAAGAAAATTCTTAAGCTAAATTATTCTGTAACTTGGTTATCTAAGTTATGTATAAATTGTTCATGCATATTCTTGGTGAATGAATATGAAATTATTGGATACATTGTGTAAGAGGCACTCTTGGTTTAATGGTTATTGTCATTGAAATGGACAGAGAGATCCAAGTTCAAATCCAGGATGAGGATGTTTGCATTTCGCGTAGCGCTAATACTTTTGGGAAAGGTGTGCATCGAACTATTCTCTCTCTAGCTATGAGTAAATAGTAGGGCAGATTCCTTTTATGATCTGTTAAACTTTACTCAGAAACTGACCTTGTGTCACATCCTGCTTGTGATGAAAAGGTTGGGTAAATACATCTCTCACATTGTGGAAATTAGGCTAACAGACCATTGGTAGTGAATTCCATTCTCAATGGGTGCCCTGTATTTTTGGCCTTGTGCTAGACTAATCTTAGTAAATGACTTCCCTCACTGATGCAAATGTATTGGGTGCCTTGTATAGCATGCTAGTCAACCATTGTTCATGAGTTTGATTCTCATTGGGTGCCCCAGACTTCTGGTCTTGTGCCAAACTAAGCTTAGTAAATAACTTCTGTCAACAATGTAAATCATTGGATATCTAGTGTAGGGTAGTGTTTACTTAAGCTAGCAGGCCAGCCATTTTTGGGATTTTGATTCTCACTGGGTGCCAGACGAAGCTTAGTAAATGATCTCCTGCACTAATGGAAATGTATTGGGCACCTGGTAATAGTTGACTGGTTAATTAGGCTAACAGACCATTGTCAGTAAGTTTAATTCTCACAGAGTGCTTCATACTTCCAGGCATGTATCAGACTAAGCTGAACTTAGTTTATGACTTCCTTCACTTAATGCAAATACATTGACCATCTCGTGTGGTATAATATTTATAGAGCCACACTGGTTGACTATTGTTAGTATGATGTATTCTCACTGGTTGCCCCCATACTTCTGGCATTGTGTCAGGCTAAGCTAGATTAAGTTTTACTTCTTAAAGAACAAAGAAAGTGAAATTTTCATTACTTTAATGACTATGAAAATGACTTTCTAACTCCTGATTTGCTCTGCTTGTGGATTTCTAAGAGCTGTTGAAATAAGTGACATGTACATGCTCCAAGTATATTTGGGATGCTGTCCGGAACTTCCCCTCATTTGCCCAGTTAGCAGGGGTTGTAGAATACAGACTGCATGTCTGCAGATTAGTAAGACCCCCCCCCATGAGTGTCCTGGATATGACTCTAAACAATCTGATGGTGAGGTTCCAGTAATGCTGGAGCTTTGGGGAATGTGGCATACCCCTTCATTGCCATCGCTCCCTGGTCCACTCTGGCCTGGAGTGATAGCACCTGATAGGGTCCTATCTATGGGTCAAATAGAACTAAACTGTGTACTTATGCGAAACTGAAAGGCTTGAAATAGGACTTTTGATATTACAACTGCGTATTTAGGCTAAACTGAATTGTTTGAAATAAAACTGTTAGACTAAACTGAATAGCTTGAAACAGGGATGTTTTTGACAATTAAACTGTGTACTTATGCTAAATTTGAATTGTTTGAAATAGCACTGTTCATTTGTATAAAAATGGATTTGCCATTAAATCATCTGCAAAGGTTGAAATGCCATAAAACCTAAACAAACTTTTCCCTCGTATAAGCATCCTGTTGTTCTATATTTCTTTTACCAATCATAGATGGATTATCTGAGTGGCAGTGATTTCCAGAAATATATTCTAAGATTCTGTTAGATTACTGTAACAGAAAATGAATTCAGGCACACAAAATGTCAACTGACAGTTTTTGACACACTTACTGACAATAGAACACCTGGTGCAAAGGAATGCCTTAATAATAAATTTCAAGTGTTTTTCTATAAAACTGTATATCATGAGAATCAGAATGTTAATTATTTTTTTTTCTTTTTTGAATAGAGTTTTGAAGCTGTCTATTTCTTTTGGAGGCTCCCTATATTTTTATAAATACATTTCATGTCTAATGGTGTCATCTGGTGGATACTTCCAGAAATTCTCTAAGTCTTTCTTTTTGAATTGCTAATAGTTGGAAATTTACAGTTAGGTTTCTTTCAAAGTTTTTTTTTACCTATGTCTATTTGAACAGCTGCTGAAAGATTGTATTTTATGTGAACAGTTTGTTTAATTCTCTAGGTATGTTGATTAATGAGGTTAGGTCAACAGTATACACCTTCTGCCTGGAAAGTAGTGAGACTGAATTTATTTTTTTTTTACTTTTCAGGTTGGTAACCATGACTGAAAATCTGCTCATCAGTGTTGACCTTGAATATGTTTGAAAATATTCAGTTCATGTTTGCCTCTCAGAATTTAAATTCAGCTGAGTCATCTGAGATTATAACAAGTGTATTAAGTTTAGTCTAGCATGGAATGGAAACTAAGAATAGTGTATCACATTCTTTGAGAATGAGTTATTTTTGTCAAAAGAATGTTCCTGAACCTCACAGCCTCCCTAATCCTCTGGGTTCTTCTTTCCCTAAAATCAACTCATATCCATGGTTGTCATTTTCGGAACTGTTGAGAATATGTGAGTGCCCCTGACGAACCAAATGAAGACAGATTCAGTTATTGACTTTCAGCATTGTTTTCAGGACGAGAAACTATGTCCTTTTCAGGTTTCCCAAAAGGAATATTTTAAAGTCCATTTATATTTATGAAGTTAATTTTTTTTCTCCATCCTTCTTAGGATACACTGACTGTTTCCTGTCAGAGGGCTAAGACTCATACCACCAAGAAAAAAGAAAAAGTGTTCTGGGTATAACGCTAAACTCTATCTGATAGTGAGGCTGGGAGTGTGGAGTATGTCTTTATTGCTATTACTCCCAGGTCCACTCTGACTTGGAGTGATAGTACTTATTAGGATCCCAACTATGTGTCTAATAGATCTGTTTAAAAATTTGTTTGATTGTACAAAAAAAAAAAAGTAAATATGAACATAAAATGAATGTGATTTTCTAACCTCTAGGCATAAAATAATCTAAATGGGTTGATATGCAATTGAAAATCAGTCCATCATGAAAATGTTAAATTTTGCAAATCATGTATTAGTAATAATTTGACACAAATATACTACCAATCCCTATGACATTGCATCAGGTGGTGAGGCTCCAGTTTTGGAACTCTGGCTTGTGCAGAGTACTCTTTCATTGCCATTACTCCCTACTACCCTCTAACCTAGAGTGGTTGTACCTGTTAGAGTTCCATCTATGGGTTAAATACTGTCCTTCTACAAGGATGGCTTTGGCATTCAATAACCCACAAAGGTTGATATGTCTTTAAACAAAGAAACCAAACTTTATATTTTCTCCTACTCAGTTATGGGTAAGTTATAGGGCAGATTGGGCTTTCTAACCTTGTAAGAGGATTGGTCTGGGAGAACCAAAAACACAGTCTGCTCTACTATTTACTATTAGCTGGATTGGGGGGGGATAAAAAATGAATATACAGCATTAAATAAATACCTGGGTGTATATGAATGTGTACAAAATGTCCACAAATAAAGATTTAAAAAAATTTTTTTTGAATTAAATGCCCAAGTTCTCAGAAAAAAGTTCCATCGTAGGTAAGTGTGTGTGTGTGTGTGTGTGTGTGTAGGGACCCCTGAATTAAAAGCACCGGGGTGATCATTTTGTTGCCATTCTCTGTGTGTGAGTGCCCAAATCACAGTCTTTAGACATTAAAGAAAATAATAGCGACTTGGCTGCTTTCTGCCTATGCAAGCAATGTTTGTATGAAAATGATGGATCATTTCATGAAATCCGAGCCAGGAAGAAGAGAAGCACCAGATTGCTGATTAATATGGATCTGTACAGTAGGAACCTGGTTCAAAGGTTAGCGGTGTATGTGAGAATTGAAGTTGAATAGCGTGATACGTTTTTTGCCTGGAGACATAAAATTTAATGGATACCTATGACCATTTTCACTGCCATTTAAATTTTTGATTAGTTTCATGTCAAACTTTTATGCACTTCCAATACTTCCTGTTTTTTTCCCCTCTGTATTTGAAACATTATCTAATCTTAATATAATTTGTTGATCTTGTTTCCATTTAGTCTGTCAGTTGCAAGAAGGGAACTTAAAACTAATGTCTGCAGATATCTGATGGCTTATGTCTGAAACAAAACTTGTTGCAGTCTTCTTTGCTCTTTTAAAAATATTTTTCTCTCAAATACTCACTCCCCCTCACTGTCTCTTCGGTTTTTTTTTTCATACTGTTTAATCCTTTTTCTTTTTTTCTTTCTTTCTTTTTTCTCTCTGTGATCCTTTTTATCTCTCTTCCTCTCTATCTGTTTTTATTTCTTTTTCTCTCTCTCTTATTCCTTTCTCTCTCTCTCACACACACATTATCCCTCTTTCGCTCATTCCTCTCTATATCCCTCAGTTTCTGTCTTTCTCTCAAAATGCTGATTAGCAATTTTGTTTACATTTGTAACCTTTGATAAAGTAGAAAACATTGAAAGGAGAAAAAAAGAATGATTTAATCTCTGTAAATTTGATTAAAAGAAAGTTTTCCTGCTTTATCCTTTAGCATTAATGACACACCAGTAAAAGGACAACCTAAAAAATCTGGAAGTTTTTTTCATTGTAACTCTCCTTCAGCTCTGTCTTTTTACCTTTATCTGTATATATGGTGTGTGTCTTTGTGTGTGTGTATCTGCCTGTGTGCATGCGTACGTGTGTCTGCGTGTGTGCGTATGTGTGTCTGCCCGTGTCCGTATGTGTGTCTGCCCGTGTCCGAGTGTGTGCGTATGTGTGTCTGCCCGTGTCCGAGTGTGTGCGTATGTGTGTCTGCCCGTGTCCGAGTGTGTGCGTATGTGTGTCTGCCAGTGTCCGAGTGTGAGCGTATGTGTGTCTGTCCGAGTGCGTGCGTGTGTCTGCCAGTGTCTGTGTGCATGTGTGTATATCTGCCTGCATCTGAGAGAGTGCGTGTATATTCACCTGCATCTGTGAGACTAATGTGTGTGTGTGTGTGTGTGTGTCTATTTGCATCTCTGAGTGTCTGATTGTGTCTTCCTGTATCTGAGAGTGTATGTATCACTGTGCATCTACTTGCATATGTGAGTGTATATGTGTCTGCCTGCATCTGCCTCTCTGTTTTTGCATATAATTCCTTTTCTCTCTCACTCCTTCTCTGTATGTTCAAACAGTATTTACTCTCTATCTACCTCGTGAAAAATAATATAATACAAATTGTTATTACAGTAGAATTGTTGGGTTGTTATCCATTCTTTCTTTCTTTGCTTTTTCCCTTGGGCGAATACTAACTTTTTCTCAGCAAATCTAAGACTACACATGATGAATTTCAATCAAAAGTCATTGTCATCCACCAACACCTAAAAAAATAATCACCATCGATAAATGTGTACTATGGCTTTGTATTTACCCTTCCATCTATTTTTACTAATTTATTTAGTTACATCTAATTTGAGATTGATCAAAGACTATCTGAGTGATAGTATCACAGGTGGCCACCATATTAGCCTGCTGGCCTAATGAGTACAGTGTTCGCCAATGGTCCAGGAAACTGGGGTTCAATCTTAGATTGAGTCATACCAAAGATTAAAAAATGATACTTGATGCTGCCTTGCTTAACATTCAGCATTATAAGGTATGAATCAAAGATAAAGTGGAGCAATCCAGGGAATGGAGTAGCGCCTTCCCCTACACCTCGGTGTAGTAGCTATTGAAAAGGAGCCTTTGGGTCTCCCTTGACTAAGTTCGCCAACTTTACTTACTTTCTCCAACAAAACATACAGTTTTACCACTGTTTTCTTTTGTTTTTTTCTTTCTTCAGTATTTGTATGTCTAGAAATGTCTTGAATTTTTCATTTTGCTGGATCAACTGCAGTTGTAGAAGTACTAGTAGTAATAATACATCACATAAGTGAATGCAGCAAACTGACACAAAAATACAAGAGAAGGTATGATTGGGTGGGAAAGGTGATCCACTAGGAATTGTGCAAGAGATTAAAATTTATCAATACGGACAAATGGTGTATATACCAGGATCTATCTTAGAAAATGAGATTCATAAGAGCAGCTGGTGTGTTTATCAAGAATTTTCTCCAGATAAAATGCAAATTTAAATTTCACTGTCACACTACCATTTATTTACAATCTTTGTGGTTTACTTGTTATAGATTGATAACCTGAGTGAATTAAAAAAAAGGGTCCTAAGAGGTGGGATACAACTAAAAGCTAATGTGAAAGAAAATGCTCGTCAAAGATTATTAGTCGATATTTTGTCATGTTTTATCATCATCATGTTGTGCTGGTAGCACGGATATCCCTGACCCTCTCTCGCCACTCCTCCCTATCGTTCATCGCCTCAGGCAGGTCTTCTGGACAACATCCCGTGTCCTCACATAGTTGCTGAATGTATGTTCGTGCTGGTCGTCCTGCTTTTGCACGGCCATGTGTGGGGGTCCTTAAGAGTACATCACTTATGAGCTTGTCCCTGCTTCTCCAGCAGTGTCCTGCATGTCTGGTTCATCTAACCTGAATAGTTTTCATGATAGGAGGCAGGTGGCCGTACAGTTGGTGTTTTATAATGTTGCAATAAAACTTATTTTATGGCTGTATTTCATTGTTACTGAGTAATTCTTAATTTCTTTGTCTTTTTTCTCTTTTAGTCTGACATCAAAGAAAGTCAGAAGAAATTGGTTGAACAACTGACAAATCAAATAAGTGAGTCTCCAGGCCCCCCAACCCGCAAGCTGCTGGCCCGTTGTTTAGCCACCCTGTTCAGTGTTGGAGATACCTTTGACCTGTTTGAGACTATCAACAAATGTAATGATATCATTAAAAACAAGGATGACTCCCCCAGTTACCTACCCACACGCCTGTAAGTATGCACCTTTTATTCAATCTTTCATTCATATATATAATGGGCTGCTGAAAAGTTCTTAGCCTGAATAAGAAGGGAATATTCTAAATGTACATGATATTCCATATATTCAACTGGAAGTTCAACACTTACCATATCATTTTTCTAGTTTCTGTAAAAAAAATTTTTTTCCTTGTTTGGAATAAGAACTTTTAATTGTCTCTGGTACATTTTACTGCTAATGTCTTTAATATACGTTGGTTCTTATATATATATAGTGTTTGTGTATGTATACATATGTAGTATATTTGTGTGTGTAGGGGTTGTATATATTTTTATATATATAGTGTGTATGAATTTACTAAACTCCTGCTACTGTTTTTCTCGGAGAATGGCTTTGGCATTAAATAACCTACAAAGGTTGATATGCCATTAAACGAATAAACCAAACTAAACTCCTGTCACAAGCATGATTTGACACAAGGTCTATTTTTAAACAGCTTACAACTAGTTTAAATTCAGTTTTCCTTCTCCTTGACTAATTGCTTTACCAAATCTAATGAAACTAGCCTACTCTACTATTTACCAATATCTGGAATGAGAACAGATGGATTCATGCCTCTCTGATGGCTATTACAGTTTAGTGAAATGTTAACAGCCTTGTCCAGCATTTGAACTTAGGCAATTCCATTTATATGATATTAACTAGTATACTCTGAGTTCCTGTATTCATTTATGTTTTAGTATTTTTACTTATCTTACTTATTTCACTTATTCATTTAGTCTTTATATTTGTATCTATAGACATAGTTTTGTTAAACACCAGAAATATATATATATATATATTTCTTTAAGAAAAAATAAAAAAACTGTCACATTAGGATTATAAATTTATTTACATCCTGTTATGGGTTTTTGATATAAATCACCCCCCCCCCAAAAAAAAATTAACAGGACTACTTCAGATCTTATGGGTAAAATAATTCAGAATAGACACAAGAAAGAAGGGTGGGAGGGGATAGAAGAGGGGTGAAGAGTTTTCTCCTCATTTAGCCCACTTCCGTTTTATTAAAAAAAATTTTTTTTTTTATTGCCGGTTGGAATTATAGTGAATTTTTTTATTTTTTAAATTCTAAATACTTTTCGACTTAAAACTCCAGGAACATTAATATATATATATATATATATCTCAAGACAAACATTCTCTTTTTGATTTAAAGTAAAAAAACCTAATTAATGTTCACTTTTCTCTTAGATATCTGAATGTATAGATTATGCCATCTGTGTTTTAGTTAGTTATCATTAGAAATTGCTATATAGGAAGACTCGTGCATATCACCCCCTACTCAGCTATGAGATAGACTGAACTCTCTAACCTTGGTTGGATAATGAGTTTACAAGAAGGAACAACTCTGATGTCAAACCCCATGCTATGGATCAGTATGGCAGGGTAAGACTCATTACATTTCATGTTTTACCTGACCTTTAGGAGTGAACTATAGAAAATGCTGATGAAATTAGGGGATATAATACTTTCATGACTGCAGATAGAGAAGATGAGAGAGCTTGGTAATTTATTTTCCTAAAATGATTTTCTTTAAGGTATCTAAAACTCTTTGTACACTTAATATACCATTCATATTAGGAATGTAGATAGAAATTTCTTGTTCTATTTTATAAGAACTGAGGAAAGGGTAATCATCTCAATAAGCAAGGCTTAGAATATGCCTACAACATCCCATGCAGTGGGGTTAAGACCCCTCCACCACGAAAAAAAATGGTTTCCTTGGTATGATATAAAACTACATCTGGTAGTGTGACTAGTTCTGGATTTCCAAAAAATGTGGATTATCCCTTTGGCATTACTCCTAGGACCATTTTGGAGTATCCCTTTATTGGCATTACTTGTAGGACCATTTTGGTGTATCCCTTTATTGGCATTACTCGTAGGACCATTTTGGAGTATCCCTTTATTGGCATTACTCGTAGGACCATTTTGGTGTATCCCTTTATTGTCATTGCTCCTAGGACCATTTTGGAGCATCCCTTTATTGGCATTACTCCTAGGACCATTTTGGTGTATCCCTTTATTGGCATTACTCCGAGGACCATTTTGGAGTATCCCTTTATTGGCATTACTCCTAGGACCATTTTGGTGTATCCCTTTATTGTCATTACTCCTAGGACCATTTTGGAGCATCCCTTTATTGGCATTACTCCTAGGACCATTTTGGTGTATCCCTTTATTGGCATTACTCCGAGGACCATTTTGGAGTATCCCTTTATTGGCATTACTCCTAGGACCATTTTGGTGTATCCCTTTATTGTCATTACTCCTAGGACCATTTTGGAGTATTCCTTTTATTGGCATTACTCCTAGGACCATTTTGGTGTATCCTTTTATTGGCATTACTCCTAGGACCATTTTGGAGTATCCCTTTATTGGCATTACTCGTAGGACCATTTTGGAGTATCCCTTTATTGGCATTACTCATAGGACCATTTTGGTGTATCCCTTTATTGGCATTACTCCTAGGACCGTTTTGGTGTATCCCTTTATTGTCTTTACTCCTAGGACCATTTTGGAGTATCCCTTTATTGGCATTACTCCTAGGACCATTTTGGTGTATCCCTTTATTGGCATTACTACTAGGACCATTTTGGTGTATCCCTTTATTGGCATTACTCGTAGGACCATTTTGGTGTATCCCTTTATTGACATTACTCCTAGGACCATTTTGTAGTATCCCTTTATTGCCATTACTCTTTGGACCATTTTGAGCTGGAGTGATCATTTTTGTTAGGATATCAACTATAACACAAATAGATGTGTTTGATATTATTTGTATTGGATATGAATACATGATAACATAGTTGCAAATTATTCATATTAAAATTAATTACTTGAATGTTTACTAGAGATTATAATCATTAGGTACTTCAAGCCATATAACTGTTTTCAAACAAAGAATTATTGAATAGTGACAATTATTTTAATCCATATAATTGTTTATAAATTAATCAGAATTAGATAGAAATACATGTAACCATATAAATGTGCAAATTATTTAATTTAATAGGAATACTTGATATGATATAACTGTGCAAATAAATGTTTATTATAAATAAAAAACCTGATTAAAAATGAATGATTACAATTGAATATTGAAAATATGTATTGCTATGATGATAATCAAACATTTACAAATCAAATAAATTTTGATATGAAATGACTCTTAAGGATTTGATATGCCATTAAACATAAAATAATTATGATTATAATCAAACATTTACAAAGAAATCAAATTTTGACATTGAATAACCCATCAGGAGTTGTTGTGCTGTTAAACAAATAAACCAAAGAAAATGTTAAAATAGTGTGCTGTGGAAATTAAGAGAAATCTAGAAGCTGCTGAAATTTGGTTGATATCATGTATATATTACTAAAATAGTTTGTGTGTGTGTGTGTGTATGTGTGTGAGTGTGTATATATGTATATATATATATATATATATATGTGTGTGTGTGTGTGTGTATATATATATATATATATATATATATATATTTAAAGAAAAAACCAAAGACTGGTTATTTTAGGATTATAAATTTATTTCCATCCTGTTTTTCGTTTCTGGTGTGAACCAAAAACATGAAGAAAAATATAACAGGACTTTTTCAGATCCAATGGATAAATAAAGCAGAATAGACACGTGGGGTGGAAGGGAGGAAGAGATTTAAAGAGTTACCTCCTCGTTTTATTGAATTTCCGTTTTTTTTATTTACCTATTTATTTTATTTTCAAAATTCTTCCGTCAGTTATAATTACGGTAATTTAACTTTTTTATTTATTTTATTTTATTTATTTTCTTTTCATGTTAAGTTCAATAATTAACTTTTAAGCGAAATATTAATGCTTATATTAATTTTGATACTATTTATTTAGCTACCTATTTTTTCCTTGTGTGTATATTGGATACGTTTTTTGTCAGGTTTCACTATTTATTTCTATGTTTTAAAAATTTATAGTCTATAGTTTAAATTTTGTCCTATGTCTACATCTAGCTATTAATTCACATCTCTTATTTAATAACTTATCAGGCAATTTATGTGTCAAAATATGTATTTTCTCTTCTAAGCACGAATTGCATCTACAGTCAAAACTATTTGGAGTATTTGATTTTTTTCAAAATAGACCATTCTATCTCAGGGGTTAACCCTTTGTTTTTTAAACACCAGAATTGTTTTGATAGTGCCGTATGGTGTTTTAGGTGTTCGTGGGAGAAGGTAAATTTATGGTTAGAATATCTCTCCTTCCATTTCGTGGATGTCAACCCAATATAAGTTTTTTTATCTGTAATATTCTCTTTAGGGTAAATTATAGCTTGATATATTACATCATTTAAATTACATAGTCCATTCATAGGACAATTGTCTCGGGATTTACACTTGCACGAAAAATATTTTTCAAATAATTAATAGCCATAATAAAAATATAAAGATTTTCAGGATCAAATAAAATGCTTGAAATAGAACTGTTTTTGACATTGGAACTGTACTTACACTAAACTGAATTGTTTAATATAGAACTGTTTTGACATTTAACTGCTTGTAAACAAAATCTGTACTTATACTAAACTGAATTAGAACTGTTTGAATAAACTGAATAGCTTGAAATAGAAATGTTTTTGACAATTCAACTGTGTACTCATGCTAAAGTGAATTGTTTGAAATAGAACTATTTGCATAAAAATGGGTTTGGTGTTAAATAACCGACAAAGGTTGATATGCTATAAAACCCAAACAAGCAAACTTATCAAGAAGATTTTTGCTCATAATCATTAAAATAAAACGAAACAATTAGTAATCAATAATATCATGAAAATATTTATTAAAGTCAAAGTTTTCAAATCAATATGCAAATTAACTTTCTCATTTACAGTGCAAACCACTACTTGGTAGCCCAGTTGGCTGTAGATGTAGAATACACCAACTGTGTTTCTGCAGTGGAGTAAGGACCCACTCCCTTCCAAACAAGTGTCCTAGATACGACGTTAAACCATCTAATTCTGGAGCTTTGGGAAATGCAAAATACCCCTTTATTATCATCACTCCCTGGTCCACTCTGGCGGGGAGTGGTAGCACCTGATAGGGCTCTGTCTATCTGTCCAATAGAACTATTTGACATTTAAACTGAGTACAAAACAAATGGCTTATGTTAAATTGAATTGTTTGAATTAGAACTGTTTGATCATTTAACTGTGTGTAAACAAATGACTGATGTTCAATTGATTTGTTAGTTATACATGGTAATACTTGGAACCATTTCACTCTGTTGACCTATGTTAAATTGACTTGTTAGAAATAGAACTGTTTGATCTTTTAATTGTGTGTCTCTGCAAAATGGGTTTACAAGTCATTTATTTAATCTATATGTGAAAACAGGATTTGGCATTAAATAACCAACAATGGTTGATATGCCATAAGACCAGACCACTACTTGGTTTTATATAGAAGTACACTTGTTACGAGTATGTAAATGAGGCCAATAGTTGTAATGATATCTAACAATATTTATAATAATTGAGATTTAAATATAAATAAAATCATTGAGAATATGGCATAAATACCTAAGGGAATTGTGATGTTATGGATAACATAGTTTCTGTTACAGATGTACATGATCTTCATTATAATATATATATATATATATATATATATATATATATATACCATGACTCGGCAAAAGCAGCATATCTTTGCAACTTTAATAAGATGAATTAACACATCTGACTGAGGACTTGCTAAGATGAATCCATTTTGCAGTATTCTCATTTCAACCTTTAAAAAATATATATATATATAGAATTAACTTAAATCGCGAGTCGAAAATCTTCTACTAAAGTTTCACCATAACGGATCATCAGGAAGTTTACTTTCGACTTGGCTCCATTGTATTGTGTTGAGCACTTTAGTAATTGTAGCATTGCAGCATTCGCAGAGGGTTTTTTGGTTTTCTTTTGACCACTGACTGCGTACCCCTTGATTTTTTTCAAGGAGTCGGACGAGGTTGGCCTTTTCTTTCTTTTTTACCCCAAAAACTTTTTTCTTTTTCCCCTGGGCGGTGATTCGAGATACTTTTATCTCTTGTTCCTGGCCAGGGTTTTTTTTGTTTTTTTTCTGGTACCGTGAATACTGGTAGATATTAGATTAGTAAATATATATATAAAAACCATGACTCAGCAAAAGCAGCATATCTTTGCAACTTTTAAGATGAATTAACATATCTCTGGCTGAGGACTTGCTAAGATGAATCTTATTTGTTTGTCATGCCTCCTTGGGCATCGTCACATTTTGCAGTATTCTTATATCAACCTTTTAAAAAAAAAAAAATAGAAATCTTTGCGCAGAACATATACAAGATGACAACAATACCTATGTTCAGAACAAATTCTGTTTAGTAATTTATCTGATAGTTCCCAAAAATGCCTCTTTCTTTTTCTGAGCATTTTTTCCTGGGAGAGTCTCTGTGATGTCATGACTTAAGTGCTGGACTGTGGCTTAAAAGTAAAGGCGTTTGAACTCCAGTTGTGATATTATGTTCACTCTAAGACTCATACCCTTGGGAAAGGGATTGAACCTGCTTACCCACCCCCAGCTTTAGATTAAATAGTATAACTGTTCTTCTACGAGGATAACTTTGGCATTGAATAACCCATAAAAGTTGATCGCCATTAAATAAAGAAACCAAACCAAACATTATGTTTCTAAGAAGAGGTTTTTTTTTCTGTGGTACTGACTAAATTCAAATGACAATTTAAATATTAAAATTGAGAAGGAAAAAATCAACCTTATAATCTCTAATGAAAAGCTGTGCAAGCATTATTATTTTCCAGGAAGGTTGATATGCCATTAAACTCAGAATACCATTCTTATTTCATTTTATTTTTCAATTGAATTGAATTATCGCAGAATTACAACAGTTGCATGCTGTTTCTTGGCCCTCGGAAACCCTGTCCCTGTGCTCGAAACACATTCAAACTTCATTCGAGAACATACATCTGAATTAAAAACTCTTGTATCCTTCAGTTAAAATGAAGGCTGTGAATAATTACTATATTAATGTGATTTCTCTAAGCCAGAAATGTCAGGCCAGCTGTATATTTATCAACACTCATTCTGAAATAGTATATAATAAAATAGCACACAGCCTGAAATATTGGGTTCATGGTGTATATTGAAATAGTTCTTAACTCAAAATATTGGGCTTACAGTGTATATTAGATCAGCACTATGAAAATTAATTTTTTTATTTTGTTTATTTATTTATTTATCAAAAAAAAAAAAAAATTAATTCTCAGATTAAGAAGCCTCATCTCAAAATGATTCCAATTAATTGACAGCACTATGAAATATTGAGTATACTACAGAAATAGCACTGAGCCTGAAATATAGAGCTGACTGTACAGTAAAATAAGCTCACATTCTGAAATATTGAGTTTACAGCGTGTAAGAAAATAGCAATTAGCTTGAAATATTGTGTTTATCCTATTTACCAACCCCTCCGCTCGAGCAGGATATAACACAAGGTCAATTTTTAAAGCAGAGTTTAACAGATTTCAATTCAGAGTTTTCCTTCTCCTAGACTAGTTGCCTCACCAAAGCTGAAGAACCTAGTCTGTCCCACTATTTACCCAAAGCTGGAGGGAGAATAATTGGATTCATACCTTTCCCAAGGGTATTAGTGCTATGTGAAATGCAATCCGTCTCGTCCAGAATTTGAACTCGTGTCGCCGTGTCCATTTCCTACAACGATGACCATTACACCACAGGCACCTCCATTAAATATTGCGTTTATGATTTTTCGTGAAATAGTACCTTGCACAAAATATTGGGCTTACAGTGTATAGAAAAATTGTGCTCAGTCCAAAATATCAGACTTAAGGTTTCAAAGTCTAAATTTTTATCATAGTCTTTATGAAAACTGTCAATTTCAGTTAATGTGAGTGTATTTACTAATAACAATCATCGTCGTCACCAGGTCGTGCTGCCAGCATGGTTCTCCCTGACCCTCTCTCACCACCCATCTCTATTGTCCATCATTCCTGGGAGGTCTTCAAGGCTATATCCTGTATTGGCAAAGAGCTGTTGTATATAGGTTCTAGCTGGTTGTCCTGCCTTTGCTTGTCCATGTGAAGAGGTCCACAGGAGTATGTCACTTATGACTAATAACAAAGTGTGTATATATTTCTGTGTGATCATGTATTTGTTTTTTTATATATATATATATATATATATGAGACAGCATTCTGAATTTCTATAGTCATAGTAAGAAGTAATCTGTTTCCATCCGGTCATTGTGACATGTAAGACTTCTCAGCAAGTTATTTTGTCCCTGACCTCTAACAGAAGCTGAACTTGGTAATACCTGTAACTGCCACTCATTTTGGGAGAAAGCAATCTCTTAGCCTCCCACACTTGTTTAGCAGTCACAACAACAAACACCCAGGGGTAGCAAAAAATCTACTGTACAAAAAATATGAATGTTTTATTTATGTGAGAAAGTTAGATTGTCTGTGGGAACTAATGACTGATAATTTGTAATTTTATGGACTGAATGAAAGACTGTTTTAAAATGTTTAAAAAATTTTTTTTTCTCCCTATGTTGGGTGTTCAGGTCTGTTTGTCTATTTGCATGTGTGTCTATGATTGTCTGCGTGCATTTCTTTGTCTGTGTTTATGTATTCATTTGTCTGTGTTTGCTCATTTACATGTGTTTGTCTTTGTTTTATCATTTGCATGTATTTGTGTTTGCTCATTTGCATATGTTTGTCTTTATTTGTTCATTTGCATATGTTTGTCTGTGTTTGCTCATTTGCATGTGTCTTTGCTTGCTCATTTGCATGATGTGTTTGTCTTTGCTTGCTTGTTTGCATGTGTTTGTCTTTGCTTGCTTGCTCATTCGCAAGTGTTTGTCTGTGCTAGCTCATTTGCATCTGTTTGTCTGTCCTAGCTCATTTGCATGTATTTGTGTTTGTCTGTGTTAGCTCATTTGCATGTGTTTGTCTGTGTTAGCTCATTTGCATGTATTTGTGTTTGTCTGTGTTAGCTCATTTGCATGTGTTTTTCTGTGTTAGCTCATTTGCATGTATTTGGGTATTTAGTTGTCTGAGTTTGTTCATTTGTTTGTATTTGTCCATTTATCTGTTTCCATGTAGTTGTATGTCTGTTTGTGTATTTATATACATGTCTGTTTGCTTTTTTGTATCCTTTTATTATTCACATTGTCTTCAATTTTGGTTGTTCTATTATTTGTGTGTGTTTGTATGTACTGAGATAGACCCCTCCTACACTTGCTTGGCAGTTACAGCACCAAACTCACCAGGGTGAAATCTACTGTGAATGTCACTCTTCCCACACATATACTATGTGAGGGAGGCCATAAATTTTGAATTTTAGTTTTTATTTGTCCATTTGCTCATCAGCCTTTGTTATTGAGGTAATATCAGGTTTGGTCATTTTTGGTAAAACATACTTCAACTGTTTTATGAGACACTGGTGAATTTAAGTAGGATTTCATCACACATTTTAAAGGAAAGCCTCCCTCTCCCCCAAAAAACCCAAACAAACAAAACAAAATGCCATGACATGGTTTGTGCATAACACAACATCAAGTAGTAACTTACATCTCTGCAGAGGGGTAAGCACCTGATGGGGGTGAGGGTCTTGGGTATGACATTAAACTGTATTTAATTGTGTGGCTCCAGTTTTTAATGTTTACATAACTTACTCAAGAATTCCTGGAAGAATGGTACAATATTCTCCAGTTGTAATTCAGAAAGTTACATATGGAGAAGTTTGGAATGTGTCATTTGTGCAAATATTGACATCTTCATGTACAAAAAGCCCAAGAATGTGTGGATTATTATGTGCAGTATACTAATAAGTGTACTGAAACATTTCCGACAATATTATGCTATAAATAGTTAGACGAACCAGACATGCAGGACACTGCTGGAGAAGCAGGGACAAACTCATAAGAGATGTACTCTTATGGACCCCCACACATGGCCGTGCTAGGGCGATGAACGATAGGGAGGAGTGGCGAGAGAGGGTCAGGGATATCCGTGCTATCAGCGCGATATGATGATGATGTTATAAATTATCTTTACAAAGTTGCCTTTGAAACACATTTTCTATTCATTGTTATTTATTATTATTTTCCTTTACCTGTATGATATTGTATAATCTATATGGATTTGGCATTTAGTTTGAGTAAAAATCTACAATAGCATTTTCTAATCCAAATGAGTTTTCAGTTTTGTATCTCAGCAGAAAAAACTGGTTATCTTTTGAGCAGGTGTATAGATAAATTAAGTTTGCTTTTATTTTATTTTTTTTTTTAATTTCTTTTACCTGTCCAAGTTAATTTCTAGTGATTGTTCCAGAAATACATGAATGAGGTAGAATCTTTTTAGCTCATTAAAAGAAAAATTAGATTTTATTCTCCAGTAAAAGGCAAAAAAAAAAAAGAAAAAAAAAAAGACTATTCAGAGATAAAGTTATGATTTTTCATTTAGGCTTGGTAAAAATTCACAATAGCATTTTCTGAGCCAAATTAGTTTTTAATTTTGTATCTTGCAGAAAAAACTGATGCTGCTGATCTTTATAAGATATATAATTTTTAGTTTCATACCTATTCTATAATTCTGATTGTGTGAAAAACAACCCAGATGATACAATTTGTAAATAATAAAAAAAAAAATTAGATTTATCCTGATGATCCAGTTAAGTGAAACTTAGGTAGATTACTTCTGGCTGTATACATATACATGTTAGTGTCTGTATATATATATATATATATATATATATATATATATATATAAATTGGCAACCGTAGTCTAGGGCGACCAGAAGGCTTCCTTTTCAATAGCTACTACACTGAGGGGTAGGGGAGGACGCTAACCCTTTCCCTGGATTGCTCCACTTTACCCTTGTTACATACCTTATATTGCTGAGTGTTAAGCAAGGAGGTATCAATTTAAAGTCTTTGGTATGATGCAACTTGGGATTGAACCCAGGTCTCCCGGCCCATTGGTGAACACTCTACCCACTAGGCCAATGAGCTATATATATATATATATATATATATATATATATATATATAAGATAAATTAGGTTAATTTTTTTTTTCTTTTACCTGTCCAATTTTTTTTTTCCTCTCCTTTGCCTTTCCTAGTTGATTTCAAATGATTGTTCCAGAAATACATGAATTAGGTAGAATCTTTTTTGCTCATTAAAATTAGATTTTATCCCCTACTTAAGAAAATTAGAAAAAAAAAAAAAAAATTTTTTTTTTAACATATGGCTACCATTTTGTTCCATTCTCCATTCTTACCCTGAAGCCTGGCACTGTTGTTTTATTTTTGTGTATGTTTGGTTCTTATAGTTCTTATCTGAAGTTATCCGCCCAGTCATTATTTCTATGAAGAATTCTTTGTTCATTGTTTCCTATCTCTTTTTCATGAAAGGCTCTTTGCTAGTAGCACCACTGCCATGTTTGTCTCCCATTCTCTTATCTAAAAGCAAGTTTACTACCTTCTTTTGTTTAACTCTCTCCATTTTTTCCCTAGTTTTCCTCCTATTCCCTTCTCCTAGACGGCCCTATCAGTGAGACTTAGAATATGCTGACTGTATCTTTTTGCAGAGGGCTAAGACTCTCACAAAAGAAATATTCTGGTTATGACATTAAACTGTATCTGATGGTGTGGATCCACTTCTGTCGGTCAAGTGGATCTGCTTAAAATAGGAATACTTGATATCATATAACTGTGCGCAAAAACAAAAAGCAAAAATAAAGAAACCCTCTTAAACAATTATAGAAAAAAAATGTAAATATGAATTTATAAAGTATGCAATTCTTTAACCTCTAGGCATAAAACCCCCTAGAAGGGTTGGCATGCCATTAAAATCAATCAATTCTTAAAAAAAACTCTGCCCCATAACATTTTCCTCCCCAATCTCCTTTGCATATGTTGGCATATAACCCTCTTCTCAGAAGGCAGGAATTGACAAGAATTAAAGGTTTGGTTGAGTTTGATGGCATATCAACCCTTGTAGTTAATCTAATGCCAAATCCTTTTTATTAATAGATATTTTAAATATGATTTGTAAATGAATAGTTTGTGGGTAACATTTTAAATGAACCAGAGCTTCATGTCGTGCCGCTAGTATGGATATCCCTGACCCTCTCTTGCCACTTCTCCCTATCGTTCATTGCCTCTGACAGGTCTTCAGGGCTACATCCCGTATCCTCACATAGCTGCTGTATGTATGTTCCAGCTGGTCATCTTGCTTTTGCTCAGCCATATGTGGGGGTCCATAGGAGTGCATTGCTTATGAGCTCGTCCCTGCTTCTCCAGCAGTGTCCTGCATGTCTGGTTTGTCTAACTTGGATAGTTTTCGTGATGGGATGCAGGTGGCCGTATAGTTGGTGCCTTGTGGGGTGTTGCTGCCGGGACTTGTTCAATATTGCTCACAGCATTCTTGTGTAATTACTGTCTAGCTTCTTTTCCAGCCGTTTTGTTAGTGTCAAAGTAGTGCATCCATACAGCAGTATCGACACGACCGCTGCCTGGAAGAAACTGCGTTTCATTTTATTGGTCAGGTCTGATTTCCATATGATTGATAGCTTATCGATAGCTGTCCATGCCTTTGTTAGCCGTGTGTCGATGTCTTTTTCGGTTGATGAGATACTGCTTCCTAGGTAGGTGAATTTGTCTACCAGTTTCAGAGAGGTTCCGTCTAGTATGGAAATGTCGTCTGTTTGATTAAAGCACATATATGCAATTTTGTGTGCATTGACATGGAGGCCAATGCCTGCGGCGGCTCGTTCCAAACTATGCAGTAGTGTTTCGGCTTGGTTGGGTGTATTTGCCAGTATCGCTATGTCATTGGCGTAGTCTGCATTGGTAATTGTTTTTGTGGGGTAAATTCTGCTTCTTTTCTTTGTCAGCTTGAGGCTGTTTTCTCTGATTTTATCAATCGATGTTCTAAGCTTAGAACATTGCTAACTAACACCAACAATTCTATTCAATATTGATTATTAGTTTGCATACTATTAAATGGTTTCAAGTATTGCTATTTCATAAGTCTATTAAGTATTCCTATATAATTTCACACCGATTATTTATTTGCACACAGTTAAATGGTTATAAGTATTGATAGATCATCATCATCAAGTTGTGCTACTAGCATAGATTTTCCTGACTCTCTCTCTCTCTCTTTCTCTCGTAATTTATCTCTATCATCCATTGCTTCCGGCAGGTATTTTAGACTACATTCTGTGTCAGTACAGAGCTATTGTAGATAAGTTCTAGTTGGTTGTTCAACACCTGCACATCTGTGTAAAGGGGACTATAGGAGAATGTTGCTTATGAGTTCATCTTTACTTCTTCAGCAGTTTCCCACATAATGATACATTGTACTAATGATTTAATTTAAAATCCGTCACTTGTTTGCACACAGATAAATGGTTTCAAGTTGAGTCAATGATTAGATATTTCTGTTTGAGCCATAAATGGAGCCTGAACACGTATTATCTCTCCAGGTCAGAGTGAACTTGTGAGTAATGCTAATGTAGAGGTACACCATGTTCCCGGAAGCTCCAGAACTAGAGTGTCACCATCAGATAGTTGTGTCACATCCAGGATACTTGTTGGAGAGTGGGGGGGATGTTCTTACTCCTTTCCTGAGATGCAATTGGTTTACTGGGTTGCAAGAGTTAAAGTTTAAAGCATACATGAGGCTTAGGATAAAAGTTGCTCAGCTCTTTCAGTATTCGCATTTGGGACTTCTTCATGGATCAAGTATTTATCCGACTCTTCACTGTGCTCGAATGTGACAGAAGGTTGGTTTAATGTGGGACCACAAGAATGGGACAGAGGTTGTATTTGATTTGAAATAGCCATTTTTCATTGAAGTCAATTTTGTACTTGCAAAAATTGGTAATATTTTTACAGCCCTGTTGGGTGGGCTTAGAATATGCTGACTGTATCAATTACAAGAGAGTAAGACCCTTCCCCCCCAAAAAAAATGTTTGTTCGAGGTATGACACTAAACTGCATCTGATGGTGAGGCTCCAGTTCCAGAGTGATTGTATGTATTAGGATAAAATCTATAGGTTAAATAGAGTTATTTGAAAATGATTAATATCGACCCTTTTTTATTTCTCTATCTATCTATAAAATTAACTGGATGTATAGTATTACCCCCCCCCAAAAAAAAAACCCCATGACCTCTAACATAAATTTTTAAGATAAAACAAATGATGTAGTTTATAACAGGTTTGGATAATTAGTGACCACTTAATATTTGTTCAAGTATCCATGAACATTAAATGCAGTTGTTTTTCTCTTGCAGCTACAACCTTTTTTTTCATAATAATTTCCAGTTTCTGTGTCGTTCTTGAGGAAAACACATATTGATGAATGATTGCAATTCAATTTCTTTGCAATATCATAAAGTGACTGTCCAAATTCCATTGCATGTTACAATTTGACCTTTTTTAAACTCTGGCAACTGCTTACATCCATTAGCAAAGCACTAATCCCAAATTTTCATATATCAAATTAAATCAAAGAATAAAAAATCTTACAAATTTTCTATTTTTTTTTGTATTTCTGAGAATTATTTTTTTATAAAATTATTTTTGCTACAACTTAGGGAACATACCAACAATGTCATCTCTCTCTTTCTCTCTCAAGCATGTTCAATTTCTTGTTCCTTCCTCTCAACAAGTTTGAGCTTTCCCATATTTCTTTCTTTTTTTAATTTTTTTTTAATTTGTTTCTGTCTAAAATCTAAAGACAACATAATTACAGTATTCATTTTGTGAAATGTCTAATTTTGTCCTTTAAATGTCAATTCTTTTCACCTGTCCTCAGTGACCAAATTTGCTAAGAAATCATGACAGCATGATTTTTTTTTTTTTTTTCTCTCAGTCAGGTTAAGGCCAACAATAAATAGTTTCCTTTTAAGCAAGAAGGCTAAAATTAAGAGCACTGTTGTCCATCGAAGAAACCATTTTGGCACTCCTGAGGCATAAAAACTGAGTTTCATGTTTAACTTTCATTTGTCTATGGCAGCCTTGCTTTGTCTGACTTTAAAAAAAAAAATTTAAAAAAATGAAAAAGTTTTTAGAATATACCGACGGCATCTTCTGTAGAGTGGTAAGGTATCTTAAAAAAGCTGTCCTGGGTATGACATTGAACTGATAAGGCTCCAGTTTGGAGAATGTGGAGTACCTCTTCATTGCCATTACTATCAGTTCCACTGTGACTCTGAGTTGTAGTACCTGTTTGGGTTTCATCTATAGTTTAAATAAGTTCATTTGTAAATTATTTGTATTTGATAGGAATACGTCATACCTAAATTTTTGGGTCAGTTGCTGTGGCATTGTGGGTAACATGCTAGACTGTGACATTGTAATGAGTTTGAAGTTCAGTCAAGCTATTAAATTCACTTTTGGATTTATACCTTAGGGAAAGGTATGAGATACCTGTGGTGTAATGGTCATCATCGTAGAAAATGGACACGGCAACATGAGTTCAAATCCTGGATGAGGCTGATTGCATTTAGCATAGCACTAATATCCTTGGGAAAGGTATGAATCCAATTATTCTCCCACCAGCTATGGATAAATAGTAGGGCAGATTGAGTTCTCTAGCCTTGATCGGGCAACCAGTTTAAGAGAAAGAAAAGTCTGAATTAAGACCTGCTAAACGCCGCTTAAAATTGACCTTGTGTCGCATCCTCCCTGGGTGGGGGAGTTGGTAAATACTGAGGGAAAGATGTGAACCCTGAGCTATGGGTTAAATAGTATCACTGCTGTTTTTGTTACAAGGATGGTTATGCCATTAAACATGATGTGCCATTAAACAAAGAAACCCAACCTTTCAATTAGTATGCAAATTATTTGTATTAAGAATAGTTAAGAATAGTAATTATTTTTTAATTGTTATTACTTACTTGAAACCATATAATTCTGTGCAAACAAATCAGTATTATATATGATATAATTATATATCATTTGATATAATTATATATATGATATAATTATTTACTAAGTATTGTTATTACTTACTTGAAACCATATGATTCTGTGCAAACAAATCAGTATTATCAAATAAAAATAATGACTTAAAAAAAAACACATAATTATTAGTAATTGATAGGAATACTTTGATATATGACGATGCATAAAGGAATGATGATAGACATATTTAAAAGTGGAATTTAAAAACATTTAAAAATGAAGCAAATTTCAGCATTAACTAACTCATAAGGAGTTGATATGCTGTTAAACAAATAAAACAACCAAACTGGGTTAGAAATTTCTTTATTCTCTTTGAGCATTTTGATTAAATCGTTCAATGATGGACTTATTTGTGTGGTATGATAAACTTACAAAAATCGTGGTATATGTAGGAGGGGTGTAATGGTTATTGTAGAAAATAGACATGATGAGCAGAGTTCAAATCATAGATGAAGCTGTTTTACCACTCTGCCCTACTATTTTATCCATTGCTGGGAAATGAATTCATGCTGATCAGCTTCTTGGGTCTCTTCTCTAGGTCAAATAGATCTGTTTGCAAATTATTTGTATCAGATACAAATAGCTGCTATCATATAACCATGTGTGTTTAAAAAAAAAAAAAATACTAATATGTAATTCCAAGGGATGCAATTCCCTAACCTCTATCATAAAATGACTTTAGATGAGTTGACATGCTATTAAAACCAATTTATCAAAAACTTTTTAGGACAGGAGCAGTAAGTTTTTAAAGATTTCTAATTGGAACTTTGGAGATGCAACATTTATTTTGAAATCTTCATTTTTGTTTTCTTTCTTTTATCTTCAGGTCTGCTGTGGCATGTCTTGGAGCCATGTATGAAAAACTGGGACGTATGGTTGGCCGTTCCTATGAAGATACCATACAGATTCTAATCAAATCCTTGAGAAATGCTGAGGTAAATGAATTATTTAAATATTTGTCTGATCATTATGATAACAAAAGCTTGATTACAGCTATTATTGCAATGGTTCTTGAGCTGCTTTTAAAATTTTTATTTTTTAAGAAATGGGTTACTCTCATTTCTTTGGCTCTCATGTTATATTCTTCACTCTCCTCAGAGCCATGAAGCAAACTCATAACTGTTTTTTGGTATTAAGTTGACTGCAAATTTTAAAACAAATTGTTTGACTGTATCTTTCTTGAGCAGGGGCTTGAGAACCTTTTCATCTCGAAAGTCTATATTGAAATTTACCTACTAAAAAAGAATTCAGTATATTTTCAGAGCATCAGTGAAATCTAAACAGCCCTTTTCAGGTTTTGAAATGTGGTCTCCGTGCTCATTTCCTCTGATGATAATCTTTACATCACAAATGTCTCATAACTCTAATAATTTAGTCCCAATTTAATTGATATATACAACTCCAGGTGTGATTAGCGCAATGATTGTTATTATAGGAAACTGAGCTGGCAATCCGAGTTCTAATCCTGGACAAGGCTGCTTGAATTTCACTTTGAACTAATGCCCTTAGGAAAGGCTTGCATCCATGTTTTTCTCTCCAGTTATAGGTAAATACTAGGGCAGACTAAGTTCTTTAGTCTTGGTATGGTAACCAGTCAAGGAAAAACTCTGAATTCAAGGGTTGTCCTTGTAGTGGAATGGTTACAGTACTGGACTGCAGGATTGGAATAAGCGAGTTTGAACTCCAGTCACACTATTATATTCACTTTTGGGCTAATCCTATTTACCCAACCCCTCTGCTTGGGCAGGATATGACACAATGTCAATTTTTAAGCGGAGTTTAGCAGGTTTGAATTCAGAGTTTTCCTTCTCTTAGACTAGTTGCCTCACCAAGGCTGAAGAACCAGTCTGCCCTACTATTTACCCATAACTGGAGGGAGAATAATTGGATTCATACCTTTCCCAAGGGTATTAGTGCTATGTGAAATGCAATCAGTCTCGTCTAGGATTTGAACTTGTGTCGTTGTATCCATTTTCTACGATGATAACCATTACACCATGGGCACCTCCACTTTTGGACTAATACCCTTGGGAAAGATATGAACCCCATTATCCTCCCAGCTATGGGTTAAATAGCATCATTGCTGTTCTTCTACAAGGATGGCTTTGGCATTATATAACCCACGAACGTTGATATGCCATTAAACAAAGAAACCTAACCTAACCCAACCCATCTGAATTCAAACCAACTGTACTCTGTTTAAAAATTGACCTAATGTTGCTGGGAAGAGGTTAGGTGAATATGTGTTGTATACAGCTTATTCTTTTTTCTAATACTTATTTACTTGGCTGGATACTCTGGTCTTCTATTTGGGACTTCTTTGGGTGATCTTGGGTTACTGTTCTTATAAATGAACATAAAGACTTTGTTTTATTTCAAATGTCTTTATTCACAGAGCCCTGGGCTGCTCTCTCATAACCTCTCTCTGACTAGTTCTCTTGACTGAACTAACCAATCAGAGAACTGATAAAAAGGTCAGCCAGGGGTCAAGTCTTGTCTATTATATCACTGATTATTTTCCATGACTCTTCTTCTAAGGAATTACCAATTAACTTTTGAATTCATATATTTTGAATTCTATGCTTACTTTACAATATTAATAGGTGACCTATTCATCCTGTAAAGCACAATGTAAATCAAATAGAATGAAAAGTAGGATTGTTTGAAAAAAAAAAATCAGTTTGTACATCAATATATCAACCCCTCTCCTAACTGGTAATGATTCTGTTTCAAGTTTGTTCCTATATATCAATCATCAATATATCTCTGTTTATTGTCTATCTTGTTGATGTTATGATAAGTGGGATGAATTTTACAACTCAGAAACAGCTGCAGAAGATTTTTTTTCATGGACTCAAAACCTTTTAGTTTAAGAAGACAGCTGAAAATTAAGTTATCAGTCCTCCAAGAAATAGACTGTAGTTTGTTTTCAAACATTCCTCTTCCTGAGCTTTTGAGACAGACAAGCTTTCTTCTTGTGACCCATTTCCCAGCTCTCCAGTCAATTATCAAAGAAATGATCTTTGTTTTTAGTCATTCCTAATCAATCCAAATATCCATTCCTTCACTTGTTGACCAACATTTAATTAAATTCGAGCTTAAAATCTTGGCAACCATTAAACTATCTCACTTTGCTATCTAAGTCTCAACATTTTTTTCCCTCTTCTTTTTCTGAAATCAGGCAGCACTATTGAACTTAATGTCACATATTAACCAAACTACATTGAGTATAACTTTAACCATTATGCCAATGGACATAATGGCTAGAGTATTTGCTAATGGCTTGGAAGACCAGGGTTCAATCCCAGGTTGAGTCATACCAAAGACACCAAAAAATGGTACTTGATCCCTCCTTACTTAATACTTGACATTATAAGGTTCATATCAAGGGTAAAGTGGAACAATCCAGGGAAAGGAGTAGCGCTCTCCTCTACTACTCAGTGTAGTAGCTATTAAAAAAGGAGCCTTATGGTCACCCTCCACTATGCCTGACAACTTTGCTTACTTTTTACATTGAGTTAAAAGACAAAAGTTCAAGTCTCACCATGAGTTTTGTTTTTGTCATTATCCTGTTATAGAAATTATGACCAAAGTAAATTGCAATGAGAACAAAAAAAGACTGCAAAAAATAAGAAGAAAGAAAATACAAGTCAAAATTAATGATAATGGTCCACAATCCTTCTCATATATATATATATATATATATATATATATATATATATATATATATATATATATATGTGTGTGTACATACGTAAATAGAAAGATGATTGTTATCAGCTCATCTGAAAAGTGTGGCTGGTCCTATACAAGCCACTTTAATTTGTTATTTCACTCCCTGTGGGTTGGTATTTTACTGGAGTCTGATTACAGCAAGTCTCTTCAGGTTTTATGGACTCTTTTGAGTAACCTAATTAATCTTAACAATGCTGTATTCTAAACAGTCTTGATTCTTCCTTTGATTTCCAATTCCTCCAGTCTTATTTTCAAGCATTTGAGGACTGTTCCAAGTGCACCAACTACAATTGGTATTACCATCACCCTTATGATCTGCAGTTTTTTTAGTTTTCTGGTAAGGTCTAAGTATTTGTCAACTTTTTGCTTTCTTTTATTTTCACTCTGTTCTGCCAGAAAGACAAAATCCACCATTTTCTAATTATCATTATTAATATTGATTTTAATATTTGATTGGCCCATTGGCATAATGGTTAAGAGTGTTCACCAGTCATCCGTGGAGACTGTGGTTCAATCCCAGATCAAGTCATACCAAAGGTTCCCTTACACCTCGGTGTAGTAGCTATTGAAAAGGTAGCCTTTAGGTCGCCCTTGACTATGGTTGGCCAACTTTCTTACTTAACTTATTAGTATCATTATTAGGGTAAGTAAAAAATTTTGCAATATTTTGGTAACGTGAGACACGATTTACTATCTCCTGGAGGTGCCCATGGTGTAATGGTTATCATCGCAGGAAGTGGACACGGCAACACGAGGTCAAATCCTGGACGAGACTGATTGCTTTTCACAGAGCACTAATACCCTTGGGAAAGGTATGAATCCAATTATTCTCCCTCCAGCTATGGGTAAATAGTAGGACAGACTGGGTTCTTCAGCCTTGGTGAGGCAACTAGTCTAGGAGAAGGAAAACTCTGAATTCAAACCTGTTAAACTCTGCTGAAAAATTGACCTTGTGTCATATCCTGCCTGAGCGGAGGGGTTGGTAAATGTAAATATGATCTCCTGGTGCTTTTGTCAAGGTCGTAAAGGTAATGAACCGTACTAGACTATGAGATACTGAGTACACTGGCATTGTCTCTTGCTTGGACCACAGCCTTGTTTTAGCTCTACCTCTCATTGCTTGATTATCAAGGTTCTTGTAACTCTAGCCAATTTTTTTGAGCCATCAGGTTACTGTACTTAGATCATCTGCACCTCTACCTTTTGTGCAACAAATATTTTGGATTCTCTCACAGCATCATGGCCCAGTTTGAACTTGTAAAATATAAATTCCCAAATTAGACTGTTACATGTTTATTTTCAAATTGCACATGGAGTAAAGCAGTGCATAATGTCAGCACACAAACTACCATGAATACTTTTAACAACTTGAACTGCTTTGGTCACATATAATACACTTAAAAAACTAGCATATACTAAAATATTGGAAAACTTTTGACTCTCATCATCATCATTATTATTATTATTATCATAAGATGATTCTGTTTGGAAAATTAAGTTTGAAAAAGGGCATCCATCATAGAAAAATTGCCTTTCATTTCTTTTAACAGTGTAATCACAGGAAGTATTTGGCTCTTAAAACCTGATTTTTTTTTTCTTTTTTCACTCTCCAGTATTCTCACTTTTTACATTGTAATATGAGATTCTTTCAGGGCATTCCTCACTGTCTGCATCTTATAAGGCATTTTTATTTTGGACTATTATTATATATATATATATATATATATATATATATATATATTTTTTTATGGCTTTGTGCCAAACAAAATCCAGTCTCAGTAGATGTCTGCATATTTTACTCTTGTGAGTGAGTCTAAAATGCTTGAATAGACGAAAGCTGAGAGATAAAGTCGTGTGTGAAATGTCTGTTATTAAAAAAATAATACTACCTCTGTCCTATAATAGTTGATACATCTGTGTAGAAATTTCATTCATTAAATGTAACATCTGTTATGAGATAGTGGTAACTGTTAAATATAAGAAAACTGAAGGTAGAGTGATAAGGTCACTAGAGAAATGCTTGGCTGGTGAGGTTTGTTATTTAAAAAAATAATAACGCTTTGTCTCATAATAGTTGATTCATACTGGGCCATTGGCCTAATGAGTAGAGTGTTTGCCAATGGTCTTGGAGACCGGCGTTCAATCCCAGGTCGAGTCATACCAAAGACTCCAAAAATGGTACTTGATGGCACCTTGCTTAACACTCAGCATTATAGGGTACGGATAAAAGGTAAAATCGAGCAATCCAGGGAATGGAGTAGCGCCCTCCCCTACACCTCAGTGTAGTAGCTACTGAAAAGTGAGCCTTCGGGTCACCCTCAACTAAGGTCGCCAACTTATATTTTACTTAAATGACTGTTTGAAATATTTTGCCATTGAGGTTTGTTTTTAAAAATATTACTACCTCTGTTCCATAAGAGTTGTTACATTTGTGCATAAATTTCAGCCATGAAATATTACTACTACGAGGATCATTAAATAAGTTTCCAGACTTTTTTCGTATGGGCACTTTTATTGATAGTACACACATGAAACTAGTCCCCTTTGAAGTAATCTCCTCTGGCTGCAATGCACTTGTTGTACCGTTCCAACAACTTCTCGAAGACCCCATGGAAGTCCTCTTGTGTGAGTGTGTCAGTGACCTTCATCACAGCCTCTTTCATCTTCTCAATTGTCTCATAATGACAGCTTAGGGAATAAGCAAAAGTCACAGAGAGCAAGGTATGGATTATAAGGAGGCTGATGAACTGTCTTGATGCCTATCTCGGTCAAATAGTCTGTGACAGGGATGGAGTTGTGGACTGGTGCATTGTCCTGGTGGAAATGCCACTGTCTCGATTTGAAGAGTGCTGACCTCTTCCAACAGAATCTCTTCCTGAACTCCCTTAAAACCTCAAGATAGTAACCCTAACCCTAACTCTTTGGCCAATCAACTGTGGTGTATTGACTTCCTTACTCCTCCCACACCTCTCATCATCCCTTACAGACTCCCTGCCTTCCTTGAATCTCTTATGCCACTCAAAAACTGATGCTTGATTCATGCAAGATGGCCAAAAAGCAGTCTGAAGCATTCCATATGTTTCTGTGGCCTTTTTTCCAAGTTTAAAACAGAATTTTATTGCATATTGTTCTTCTAAGTGTCCTCATTGCATTTTTGAAATTCACCAGCTGTAACAATCAGGCTTTAGTAGGGTGTATTCCAATTGCTGCTGTAGCTGTTCATTTGAACCTGAAATCATAAAAATTGGTCAGTCATCTCATAAGATGTATAGCAATAAGATACTGAATTTTCAAGAGTCTGACAATTTTAAATGCCCGTAATAAAAAAAGTCTGGAAACTTATTGAATGAACTACATATTATGGTTCAGAGGTAGTATTTGATTTGAAATTATCATTTTTCATTGCAGTTAGTTCTGTACTAGTAAAATCTGTAATAGTATATCTGTTTAAAAGTTATTTACATTTTATAGGATCATATACCCCCCCAACTACTCAAAAACATATAAACATGCAATGAACCCAATTCCTTAACCTCTAGACATGACCAAATCCTGGATAGGTTAACATGCCATTAAAATTAATCAATCCATCAATATTTTTGTGATATAGATAGTGGGTCTGTAGATCTTGTAGTTAAAGAGATTTGCTCATACAATCTTTGAGAAAAATGGTAGGGGGATTATTTTAAAGGAGAAAAGATGGAGAAGCAGCTATGATCAAAAGAAGAAGATTGCAATAGAAAAAAAGTAATCTTATGGGGGTGGGTGGGAAGGAATGATTACTGAGAAAAGGAGAGAAGTTATCTTAAAGAGAAAGAGAGTGGATGGGAGTACTTGATGGGGAAACTTGAACAAGATGAAGAAGGTCATTCCTCACACCTTCATCTTAGAAAATACTACCACTGTCCCATAATAGTTGTTAAATTTAGTGTATTAAATTTGTATGCAAATGTAACAACTGGTATGGGACTAAAGTTCTATTATGTTTTGATAACAAGGCTCCCTAACCTAGCATTTCACACATCTATTAACTTCTAGTTTTTTTTTATATTCCGTCATTTAAGTAAAATACAACAAGGTCCGATAATAGTTGTTACACTGAGTGTAGGAAATGTATATATATCAACTGTTATGGGACAAAGTATTTAAAAAAAATTTTTTTAAATAACAAATCTCATCAGCCTAGCATTTCACTCATGACTTTATCTCTTAGCCTTCATTTTTTTTTTGTTTTTAACCGTTACCTGTCTCATAATAGATGTTACATTTAATGAATGAAATTTCTGTGCAAATCTATCAATTAGTCGGGGATAGTGTTATTTTTTAATAACTTAACATTTCACACACTGCTTTTTCTCAACCTCCAGTTTTCTTCTATTCTGCTATATAAGTAAAACATACTTCTTATCCCATAAATCATTACATTTAGTATATAAAATGCATATGCAAAATGTAACGACCATTATGGGACAGACGTTGTACAGTTTTGTGCGTGTTACAGTTGTCATTTTAATAAAGTAAAAAAAAGAAAAAAAAATAGAAAAAATGGTGCTTATCATTTTCTTCCCAGTTTTCCAAAATTAATAGATTTTATTACGTCGCAAAAGTCTTTGTTGAGGGAATGGAACAGAATCGTAGTATGAATTTAAACTGTTTAATATACTGCTACTTGTACTACTTTGGTAGTTGAATGCTCTACCAATATTGATATTGCAGCAGGTTTGTAAGGGGTTGAGGCTCTGGCTCTTCTGATAAAGAAATTGGCTTCTCTTAGAACTGCCAAAATCCCTCTGATTTGGATGTGTACAAATAGAACCAAAATGTACACAGCAACTTATGCGACGTTTATGGTCTACCAATATTGATATCGCAGCAGGTTTGTAAGGGGTAGAGGCTCTGGCTCCTCTGATAAAGAAGTTAGCTTCTCTGAGAACTGCCAAAATCCCTCTGATTTGGATGTGTACAAATAGAACCAAAATGTACACAGCAACTTATGCGACGTGTATGGTCTACCAATATTGATATCGCAGCAGGTTTGTAAGGGGTAGAGGCTCTGGCTCCTCTGATAAAGAAGTTGGCTTCTCTGAGAACTGCCAAAATCCCTCTGATTTGGATGTGTACAAATAGAACCAAAATCTTCTCCAAATGAAATTTAATATATAGCTAATTGTTATTATCAGTTGCATTGTTGCTGCTTATGTTATTTAAACTATCTAAACTTGTGATATCCTTAGGAAAGGTATGGACCCCCTTATCCTCCCAGCTTAAGGGTTATAGCTTTGACATTAAATAACCCACAAAAGTTGATATACCATTAAATAAAGAAACCAAACCAAACCTGGACTGTTGTAACTGCAATCCAAGATGATATTGATGCTTCTATTTAGAAAGGAGTGAAAGATTCTGTTTTGCATTTCAAAGATATATTGATTATACAGATGATTGATGATATTCAGCTTAGTGCAGACCCCATAACATTAGCATTCAATTGCAAATTGAACTGGAAATTGCTTTATTTACATCAGAGCATTTTACATATATTGTTCTAATAAAAATCATGCAATATTGTTATTTTCAGCCTCTCAATGTTTCAGGGAGTACTCTACACTCTCCAGAAGTCTAGCCTCACTGCCAATGTTACATGGATTCGTAGTGTATTTGTGCCTGATTATTATTTGTACATGATCTGTAAAATATTAATCTAAGATTTTTATGATTGATTGATTTTGATAGCATCAGAGGCAGTTTAATGTCATACCCAGGACACTTGGGGAGTGAGGGAGGTCTTACCCATCTGCGAGAGATACAGTGTATTCTAAGTTCTGCTGATAAGGCATTTAACATTTTCAGTCCAGTTCATCTTGCAAAAATATGATGAATATATTCAAAGTTAATGGAAATAAAGAAATGACCAAATCCATAGCCTTACAATTATCAACTGAATTTAGATCTGAAATTTTCACTGTATAATGTTTGATCTGTTTATTATCATTTAACAAGCTGAGTCTAGTTTGGTACAAGGCCAGAAGTACAAGCACTCAGAACCAAACTCACTAAAAATGGTCTGTTAGTCTAACTGGTTCACCATTACTCCATACAAGATGCCCAAATAGAGATATTTTGGGTTTATTATGTTGATAAAAGGTTATGTTAAAAAAAATAGATATTTATTTTGTAAAATAAATGTTTTTTTAATCATTAGGCTATAGATTTATTGAAGTGCCTATGTAAGTTGTATTATGTTATTCAAAACTATCTGCTCTTATAGACCCCCCCTCCCAATCTCTGACAATGTTTCAGGGACTGCTAGTATCTCTCTGTCAAATTATTTTTGTATATTATATAAGTAAAACATCAATTGAATATGTATATTGTTTATGTATTTTCAAAGGCTCAGTGTTAAAGTAAGACATCTTGAGTGATTCTATTTTTAATATAAGTTCAAGCAAATGTTTATCTAAATTAATATTTGATTATACTTTGTGTAAGGGAATTTTTTTTTTTTTTTTGAAAAAAAAAAAACAAACAAAAAATAAATAAATAAAAATAAAATAATTTTTTCCCCATAAATGTAAACTCTGCATTGTTTGGAATTGGTTTATAGCAAAAAATATTTTAATCTTACAAAAATAACTATTTTGAGGCTATTCAAAATGGCAGCAAATGAAATGGTGCTCCAAGCTTGAACAGAGGTTTGTGATTAAATTTTTGGTGGCTGAGAAGTGCAAATCATTTGAAATTCCCATAAGAATGGGTAATGTGTATGGAGAAACATGTTTTAGGTTTGGGACTTTGAGCTTAAGTTGAAAAGACAGTCTGAAGTGAAAACACATCGATTCTCCAGTAAAGAAAAAGTTCTGTGCACAGTGGTCAGTAAAGAAGGTAATGCTGACAGTCTTCTGGGACATGAGAGGACCCATCACTATTTATTTCCTTTAAATCAGTGCAACAGTAAACAGGTCTTCTTATTGCTTACTCCTTATGCAAAATTCATCTTTTTATTGAATGAGGCACATGTGTGTGTCTGTCTTATATATATTTTAAAAGGAGTAGGTCCATGAAGAGATTTTTAGTTTTTAAGGATTTATTTGTTTCATTCTTACATACGTATATGTTTCCAGCTTGTTACTTTTGTTGGAGGACATATATAGTACAAGGCCATGTTGATGGGGTACTCAATGAGACTTGAACTTGCTCATATTTTGAGTATCCCATCAACAAGACTTTGTGCCATATGTTCTCTGAAAGCAACGAGCTGGAAACATACACAGATGTAAGAACAAAATAAATATATCCGAAAAAAATACATGGACCTACTCATTTTAAAATATTTCTTTCTCTCGTTGGACCAACAACAAAATTGGATATCAACTGAAAGGAAAATAAATTTTTAAGAAATTTTCTTCTTCTTCTTCTCTTTTTTGTATTCTTGAGAATTTTCTTTTCAGAAAATTGACTTTTTGTTACAACAAAGGAAACTTTGACAATGATAATTAAAGAAAATAATCACTTTGTATCTGTGTCAGTCAGTAAGGTTTCATTAAAATTTGTAGCAATTAGAAAAAAAATGTTTTTTCACTATTTTTGGCGGAAGTGGGGTTGAATACTGTAGATAAACATATAGTATATAAATTGATGTTAGATATTTGAAAGGGAATTTTTCAAAACAAGGAGATAAACAGGAAAAAGTCCATGCCATTTAGGTGTTATAGGAGCTTTATATTGTTTTTCTCTTATAAAACGATGTGTAAATGTGACCAAATTATATAATTTTTCTCTTATAAAACGATGTGTAAATTTTTAAACCTCAAAATGAGGTATCCTGGGTATGACATGAAACAGAATCAGATGTTAAATATTCACTTCTGGGGAATGTGGAATACCATTTCATAGCCATTACTCCAAGATCCACTCTGACTTGGAGTGGTAGTACCTGTTATGGATTCCATAGATCTGTTTAAAAAGTATTCGTATTTCATAGGATCATGTGTAAACCCCCCCCAAAAAAAACCCACTTTGGAAACTACAACATAAAAAATGTAAATTTAAACATACAATGAACATGATCGTCTAACCTCTCGGCCTAAAGTAAGTTTGGTGACTGTAGTTGAGGGCGACTCGGAGGCTCCCTTTTCAGTAGCTACTACACCAAGGTGTAGGGGAGGGTGCTACTCCTTTCCCTGGGTTGCTCCACTATACTCTTGATACGTACCTTATAATGCTGAGTGTTAAGCAAGGAGGTATCAAGTACCATTTTTTAAGGCTTTGGTATGCCTTGACCTGGGATTGAACCCCGGTCTCCTGGACCATTGGCAAACACTGTCATTAAAACCAATCGATCAATCAATGCAGACAAGAATGGATGCACAAATGAAGCTAGCATATCACTTATAACTGCTGAAGTTTCTTGTGATTTGAGTGTCGCAATATGACTAATATTGCAGTATAAATTTTCTGTGTAAATTCTACTCTTTTATTTTTAGTTCTTTATAAAAAGTATATTGACTGTTTTGAACACAAGAGTGGCTATCTCGACTTTGGGCTCTTGGTTTACTTGCATACCTCCTTATGTTCTTGTATTGCCAAAAATTCCTTTGCTTAATATTGATATTATCATATTTCATTAAGTGAGGGAGCTAATCTGGTAAATGGATTAATAATCTAACCAACTGATATGTAAGGAGTGGCTATCTAAATCTTGGGAATGTTTTTCTTTTTTCTCTAGGTAATCCCAACTGATTTACTTAATCTTCTCAGTCTTCTAAGCTCACTGACCCGCTGTCCTACTCCTCCTCTAATTTGTGTGTGTGTACACTCTTATTTCAATTAGGAAAGAATCCAAATATGAATTAGTTATACCTTGAATTTAAGTTTATATTTCACTTAGGTAGTTGCCTCATATAATCAACAGCCCCGTCAGCTGGGGCTGCAGAAAAACACTGACTGCATCTCTGCTGACAATGAGTGTTCTGGATATTTCATTAAATGAGGGTCCAGCCTTGGAGCTTTGGGGAATGTGGAGTGCTCTTTCATTGCCATTGCTTCCAGATCCACTCTGACCTGGAGTGGCAGCACCTGATAAGATTGTATGTACGGGTCAAATAGAACAAACTGTGTGCAAACTGATATTAAATTGTAACTGTTATATAGCAATGCTTGACACCATTTAATTGCATGCAAGAGAATTCAGGCTAATTTTAGAATGTGATCTAAAGAATGTTTACAAATCGTATATATATTTAATATATATGTATAAAGCGGATTTGGCATCAAATAACCTACAACGGTTGATATGCGATTAAACCAAATCATATATAGTTGATATATATGTATGAAGAGGATTTAGCATTAAATAACCTATAAGGGTTGATATGGCATAAAACCCAACCAAACCAATCATGTAGTCAATTCTGTACTCAAAACATTTAAAAACCCTGTCAGCAGGGTTTAGAATATGCTGACTGTATCTCCTGCAAGAGGATAAGAATTCTCCCTAAAAAGGGGATGTCCTTGGTATGACACTAAATTGCATTTAATGGTGAGGCTCCTGTTCTAGAGATCTGGGAAGTCCTGAGTACCTGTTCATTGTCATTACTCCCAGTATTGAGAATAGTGACTTGCATTATAAAAAGTTGTGATTTACTAAGCTTTTTTGCTTAGATGTGGGATGAGGCCGCATGAATGGGGCACCCAATGAGATTCAAACTCGCTTGTGAAGGTTTTCTAGTCTAGCTTGCCAACCATTACCCTACTCAAGGTGCCCACTGATTTTTATGTATCTTTGGCCAAACCTCTCCATTACAGGCAGGATATGATACAAGGTCAGTTTTATTTTTTTTTTTAACAGAGTAAATCTGGTTTGAATTTGGAGTTTTTCTTCTCCCAGACTGATTGTCTTAACAAGGCTAGAGAACTTCTTCTGCCCTACTATTTACCCATGGTTAGGGAAAGAATGTATTTCCTCAGGGCATTAGTATGAAGTGAAATGCAGGCAATCTTATACAGGATTTGAACTTGGGTTGCTGATTTAATTTCCTAAAATGATAACCGTTACACTAAGAGTAGCTCCAACAAAGGATTATCATCATTAACTACCTCATTGGTTTTGTAACTTGGTTTAGTTGAGATGGGTGCTTCTCATGTCGTGTGTCTTTTGTAGGAATAGCTTTGCAGAGTTCATCTCTCTAGGTTGATAACTGGTTTGAATCCAGTCTTTCTTCTCCTAGACTGGTTGTCATACCAAGGTTAAAGAGCCCAATCTGCTCTATTATTTACCTATTGTTGTAAGGAGAATAGTTGGATTCATACCTTTCTCAAGGTTATTAGCATTATGTGATATACAAACAGCCTTATTTAGGTTTTGAACCTGAGTAGCAGAGTCCACTTCCTTCAATGATAACCAGTATTTCACAAGCACATCTTATCTATTGCTTGTAAAAAAAAAAAAAAAAAAGAAAAAAAAAGAGACTGATTTTATCATTAAATAATCTTACAACGTTTGACATTCTGTTAATCCTGTCAGCAGGGACTGTAGAATACACCGCCTTCAGCTCTGCAGCAGGGTAAGACCCCCGCTCAACAAGTGTTCTATTTATGACCCTAAACAATCTGATGGTAAGTAATGCTGGAGCTTGGGGGAATGCGGAGTACCCCTTCAGAGCCATTGCTCCCAGGTCCGTTCTGGCTCAGATTGGTAGCACCTGATATGGTTCTATCTATTGGTCAAATAGATAGAATAGAGTGCAAACAAATGACTTATGTTAAATAGAACTGTTTGATTATCTAATTGTGTGTAAACAAATGAGTGATGTATAATGGAGTTGTTAGTGATAAATAACAATACTTGGAACCATTTAGCTGTGTGCAAACAAATGATTAATAGTAAATAGAAGTATTCATATTTGATAGCAATACATTAAACCATTTAACCCTGTGCTAAAAAATGAGCTCAGACATGTTTTAAAAAAATGTTCTCAACAAAATGTTTGCAAATCATATATTTAATATATATATAAAAGGCAGAATTTGGTATTAAATAACCTACAATGTTTGATATGCCATAAAACTAAACCAAACCATTTTGTAAATCCAACCAAGTGAATATTCTTATTACTACCAAAAGGGAGAGCTAGTTTGGATAGAGAAGTGGCTGTCAAGACTTTGGGCTATCTGTTTTTCTTTTCAACACTGTGATATTCAATTCAATAGTACTGGTATTAAAAGTTCTAGTTTTAAAAATAGTTATGTGATACATATTTTTTTTATTGATATTTCTCCTCTCAAATTCATAGGGTTTTGTATTAGTAAAACCAACCATACCTATACAATATAAATATCCATAAGTTAGACTATTTGTTAAGAAGTCCCTGATGCCACAACATTTAATGAAGGTGATGCTGTTGCTGCTACATAATGGTACAATATAGGTCATCGAAAACATTGATTTTTACACATCCTCCTCCTTTTTCGCTGCATTTATACATAGCTGCAACCATCAAGCAATGAGTAGCAACATAGAAGAACTGCAAAATCCATACTTTGATCACTCAAAACAAGGTCACAGCAATGTGTGTGGTGTGTGTGGGGTTTTTAGTTTTTCTTTCCTTTCTTCTTTCTTTTTTCTGTTTTATTTTTTCCTTTTTTCTCTGTGTTTTCTTCTTTCTTTCTCTTTCCACTTTTTCTCAGTTTTTCTTTCCACTACTCTCTCTTATTTTTCTTTGCTTTTTTTTCCCTCTTTTCTCTCTCTTTTCCCTTTTCTCTCTCATTTCTCCCTTTCTTTTTTTTTATCTCTCATTTCTCCCTTTCCTTTTTTTCCTCTCTGATTTCTCTCTCTCCTTTATTTCCTCTCTGATTTCTCTCTTTCCTTTTTTTCCTCTCTGATTTCTCTCTTTCCTTTTTTTCCTCTCTGATTTCTCTCTTTCCTTTTTTTCCTCTCTGATTTCTCTCTTTCCTTTTTTTCCTCTCTGATTTCTCTCTTTCCTTTTTTTCCTCTTTGATTTCTCCTTTCCTTTTTTTCCTCTCTCATTTCTCCTTTTTCTTTTTTTTTCTTTCATTTCTCCCTTTCCTTTTTTTCTCTCTCATTTCTCCCTTCTGATTTTTTCTCTCTTTCTCCTCTTTTTTGCTTTTTCAAAAATTTTTCTCTCCTGTTTTTTTTCTCTCAATTATTCCCCTCCTCTCCCCTGTTTTTTTCCTCTCTCTCTCCTGTTTTCCCCCTCTCTCTCACTCTTTTGCCCATTTTTTCTTTCTCGTTTCTTGTTTATTTGTCTTTTCTTTTTTCTGCTCATCCCCCCCTCTCTCTCACTTACATTCTTTTTCCTTTGTTTCTTTTTTGCTCTTTTTGCCCCCGGTTTTTTAATTCTCTTTTTCCCCTTCGCTTTTTTCTTTCTTTCTTTCTTTCTTTCTCCATTGCATCTTTCTTTTCCCATTTACCTCTTGTTTCTTTCGCTTTTCCCTGTATTTCAACCCCCACTTTCTCTCGTATATCTTCTTAAATGAAATATCAGGTATTTAACATTTTGTACTGAACTGTTTTTTGTTCCTATCTTCCTAATAATTCAAAAACTTGAATTAGTTTTAATAATCTTTGAATGAACAAATTTCCACTGTCAAAAATTAGAACTTTTCCTTTTACAAAGCCTCATTTATCTGGAGTTCACTTGTGTCCTCTCCTTCCCATAAGCAGTAAACACTTCACTTTTTATCTGGGAATTTTTGTTAAGTGCATTACTTATTCTCCAGTCACCATAGTTCCCAGATTTGATCTCTTTGGACTTTTTTGATTTCCAAAGCCTAAATCAATCCCAAAAGGTCATCAATCACGGATGATAGCAGAAAATTTGATACAAGCTCAGTACACTTTCCCTCAAAACACTTGAGAAAATTGGGTAGGGTGAGGGAAAGGGACAAATGTACTCGTTTATCCCCCCCCCTCCTCCACAAGTTGAATATGACATAACATCATTTTTTAAGTAAAGAACAGCTGGTTTGAATTTACTTGTTCTAATCCTATCAAAGCTAAAGAGCCTAGGCTACTCTTGTTATATTCTCATGTGCTGTATCATAACGACACAATAATAAAGACGCATTGACAAAGACAGATGCAGGAAGACTTCTTAGAAAAATATTTACCTCTCACTTTATTGCAAGGGTTTGAAAAGGTTGTGTGGGGTTTTACTGTAAGAGAGAGCTGGAGACCGAATCTAACTGAAATATTTTGACCCCAAAGTTATGGCCGTCAGCGTTGTGTCTTTCTTGTTCTCTAGGGCTGCTCACCCGGAGCCCTGGGGTCCACTCTGCTGGCTTTCTTTACTGCATCTTATCAGCAACTTCTCTGGTCCCCAAACTCCATTGGGGTTCCCAAGGACCACCTCGGTCGGGTGTAGCTTTCCCTTCCTCATCTCGTCTATCTCCGTCTCCAAATCTACTGCTTTACTTGTGTCTTGACTGAGCTATATAATAGTTCAACGCCCACTTGATCGCCCACGCGATCTTTGAAATCGAATGTTTAATCGTCATCAAGCGGAAATAACTGTCATGCAGTTCAGAGGTCACTCTCTTCTGGTGCGTCAGTCTATGAGAGTATAATGGGATTTTTTTTTTACCTCGTCCCATTTCATCAGCCAATTTCCACCCATGCGATTTCCTCTCATAACTGCCATTAGAATGTGTCACTTCCTTCCGGTGCATCACCTTGAATGGCATTTTTGGCCGGGTCAAAAGGTCAAAACATAATACTCTACTATTTATGCATAGCTGAATGGAGAAGATATGGGTTCAAGCCTTTTCTTAGGATATTAGCATTAAGTGAAACACAAAGGAATAATGTAGTTGAATATGGAGTTACTATTTTGAGGGTGAAAATTCTCAAGTTGTATGGATTTATCTAATCACTCTGCCACTGGCATAAGTTCTGTTTTTAAGTGGAGTGTAAAAATGGTTTGAATTCAAAATTTTAGACTGGTTGTTGTACCAAGGCTAAAGAGCCTAATTTGCTTTACTATTTACCAATATCTGACTGGAGAAGAGATGTATTCATGAATTTCACAAGGGCATTAGCACAACAGCTCCAACCAAGATTTGAACTCGGATCATTGTGTCCATTTCATAAAATGATAACTATTATGCTTAGTGTGTCTACTTAAAGTAAATACAGT